>OY735211.1:47653852-47763852 GCA_963457665.1 Thysanoteuthis rhombus
TGATAGAGTGATCTGGCAAATCCTGGGGAAGGTATCAAAGCTTAGAAAATTGGGATACCAAGTCTTGCTGACAATGGTGTCCACTAAGAGAGGGGTTATTTGATCCCAACCCTAATCAGGCTTTCTCATTGAGGGAGTTTGGAAGTTCAAATCTAATAGTCAATAATAAAGGACAATGATTCTGTACAATTGTTTAATTTGAGCCTAAATCAATGTCCATATAAAAAGACTATAATTATTCAGCAGTAACAAGGTTGCCACTGAGGTATATTTCAATTATATCATTTTGCTCCCCCCTTTTCCCAGAAAATAGAGCCTGTTCCACCCCTGGAAGAGCAGCAGTGGTTGACGTATTCACATGACATCCCCCGACGGATTATCATATTTTCAAGCATTTTGATCTTCATATCCATGATAAAATGTTCAATAATAGAGAAGCCATAATTTGTGCTTTTACTGGATTTGTGACCAATAAACCAAAAGAATTTTATAGAGATAACATATCATCATTAATGGATCAATGGAAAAAGACTATTGCTTCAAATGGGTCATACTTTGATTTAATACTTCTGCTGTTTATATCATCTTTTATCTTAATTTCAAAAAGACATTCTATATGTTAAAACCAGATTTATAGATCAGCTTTATTTGCTGAAAAAGACTGAAGTTTACAGAGATTTTCATGTCTTGTTGCCATCAGGCAATTTTAACTTCTACAATTTTGATAGTTATGTCCACTTTATTTTATGTCACACAGACAGGCATTTATTGGGTATCTTTTACTAGGTCCAAGAAAAGTTTTCATCGTATAGAGATTTTATAGATTAATCTTCTTCAATTCATGTGTTACCAGGGATACATATTTGCTGGGGATCTAATGTCAGAGGGCCAGAAGCCATTTCAAGTTCATATAGACTTTATAGATTAATATTCTTTAGCTTCTCATACGTAGGAGTGTGCTTTTGTTAAGGAACTCATGTTAGGGGAAAAAGCTATTTCCAATTATTTCACTTTCTATACCAGGGTAGAGTGGATGTTCTGTCTGCTTAATTTTTTTTACCAATAGTTGCAACAAATCCTTCAGCTACAATCAGAGAACTTAGCAAACAATTTAGCCATATTATTTTTTCATCACTAATTGAAGAAGCTAAAGATGATGTCATAGGTTGAAAATGATATCTCCATTGCTATAATTGTGAGTCAATGCATTCTAGGCAGTTCCGGGTACCTTTTTTTGAACAGACTCTTATGATGAGAAATGGATCCTTTTTCACTGTGTTGTGCCGTCATCAGTGGCTCAGTTGTCATTATAGACCTGAACCACCTCTGCGCTCTCTCAATCTTTTTTTTTAGCACCATACCACTGGATATTCAAAAAGATCATTTGCTTCTTTTTTGAAGGGGTCTAGTGGAGTACTGATGCCAATTTTCAAGTCTGTAGACAGAGCAAAATAGCCAGGAGTGCTGGAAAAATGAAACAATCACACAAGCACATGCATATATAAATTTTAAAAGATAGGATGGAACCCTTCACCATCTTTGATGGTTTTGATTGTTCAACAATCACAGCTGAAGTTTGCTGCTAGCAATCACAGCATTCGAAAACAGATTTGAATAGTAAATGTCAATTCTTATTGAACCCAAAAGGGGTCATTATTCATCATGATAATGCTCGTTCTCATAACGCTCAGCTGACCAAAGATCTCATCGAGGCATTTCACTCAGAAAAAAATGATTCATCCACCATATTCACCAAACCTTGCTCTAACTGACTATTACTCGTTTAGGAGTTTGAGAACTATCTGGATAGACAAAGATTTAATTTAACAGGAGGGGTTGAGAATTACTTACTCTTATTTCAGGACAAAATCAAAGAAATACAAATCCAGTCCCGAAAAATCTCTTGATAGAAAATAATTGAAAGTTAAGTAGAATTCATTAATGATCAAGTGTACCTTTAATCATAAATATTTTTGTGTTTCCAAAAATGTTAACAATGGACAAAATTTTCGATACTACCTTAAGGTTCAACCCTATTCACTGCCATAACTGAACATTCTTTCTAAAATCCTACAATGAGTAAGGATCATGATATCCATGAACAGTTTTTACCTCCTTGCTGTTTTCATCTACATTATAAGCAAGGCTGGCACAGAATTCAGTACAAGGCATGAACCTGTAATGAGTAGAACAAAACCAAACTGTTCCCTTTAAGCTATGCACCCATGTACATACATATTTTGCTACCAGTTCGAAAAGGAAATTTATGGGCACACTAAAGGTTAGTTACCAAAAAATATAGTAATGAGTAAGTTTTTATTTAACCATATCCAGCAACTTGAACAATAATAATCAGAGAATTTATGGGTGTTATTGTTCTTAATATATTTTGACATATCATGACATAAAAATAAGAAATACTCTTTTATCTTTTATTTAACGAAACAACAAACTACTCACTGTAGAGAATAAAATCTAATGGAATCATATGTGTACCATATTAAAACACGCCAATACAGTTTTATTAGCCATTAGATATAGGCTGTGCCAAAATCTTCACGAAACAATTTCAAGTTCACATTTGAACAAGCATTCAATGCATGCATACTTATGTCACAGGATTTGCACTACATGAGATTTTTACACACACCCACACTGACTACATCAAGTACCAGAGGGAACATTGCTGCCAGTCTTTTTGATCGGTGAAAAGTGATACTGTCAGCATTTCCTGTGTATGCTGGGAAAATTAGCATACATGTTTTGCTTTGTACATAAAACGAGTTATTTTCAAACTACCTGCTGGGTGAGTCTACCTTCAGGTAGGCAATCAGAAAAGGAAAAGTAATCTGGTGTCTAGCCATCCATTCCAAAGGCTGGACTTTCCATTGCACTAAGAAAAAGAGAATCAGAGGAGCACTGAGATGTCTACAATAAAAACAGTAGAACCAAGTTATTTTTGTACTAAAATCTACATAACAGATAACGTACGTTCACTACTGGACCATTTACCCAACAATCTGGGACCTGAGGTAACGCAGATTTCTGGTCTAAGTCTTAATTTTATTTTTAAAATAAAAAATAAACAATGAAAAATGAAAAACAAAATTGTATTTAACAAATATCAATACACTTCTAAAACAAGGTCTGTTTGATCTTTATTAATCTACAAAAAAATTCTTAAAAATAAAACAGCAGAATACAAGATTGAAAGTAAACCATAAAAAGTAAAGAATGACATTGTTTATAACATATACAAATCAATCCACTTCAAAAACAGGGTTTGTTTATTCAATATTAATACGCTAATCTTCACCTTCAACCATACCGTTAAAATCAAAACAAAGATCAGCTAACCAGCAGACAACTTCAACGCTTGCCAGTTTTAAAAATAGCTGTTTTTTCTGGTAATTCCAGATTCCTGGAGGTCAGATAAATGTTCCAGTACTATACTTTACATTCTGTGGTCATGTAGAATAAACATATTGGATTGCTTTTGTTAGCAAAAATCTCTCATGCCTAAATTTCAAAACACGGAAGAAAATCAACCAATTATAGATATGGGAAGGTCAGAGGAAGCATCAACTGAAACAGAGGTAAAAACAAAAAGACAATGATACTAGTCGGAATAACCTATGGAATAATGAGAGTGACTCATCTCTAAATTCCAGACAATTGATAAGGCAGAACATATCAGCTAAAAACACAAAAACATCAAGGATGAAGATATTGGTCCAAATGATAGAATAATCAAACAAATTTGTTGAGAATCTAAGGTTGGGATTATAGGCTACTCTTGAAATTTGAGTTTTTGGGGGCGACATGCTAGTTAGTATTGATCGGTCAGGTTCACTTGAGATGTACAATGATAAGTTTCTTCAATAGAATATCATCCTCACATCCAATCAGACTGTTCAAAGTGAACAAATCAAGAATGTTGCACAAAATCATCTACCCGGGACAATCAAATTGTTGATCATGATACAGTCTTTTACCACTACCAGAGACCACACCCTCCAAATAACAAGCAAATACCCAGCCCACACGCAGAACATTATTAAGCAATGCTTCATTTTATCCGAGATCAACTGTTGTCCCCCGAAGCTGCTAAATCTAACTGTCAACAGACTATTCAGACGGAGATTGAAACAATTTTCTGATGTTCTTCAAAATGCAGAAAATACATCAAGAAGAACGGTCACTCAATACAAGGTATATTTTATCACAAGAAAAAAAAACAGATGAAAAACTTTGTATCATACTGACGTTCTTGATATTTAATGTTATTACAAGTTCTTAATCAAATAATTTATTTTATGTTGATGCATTTTACATGAATGGCCAATTTATCTAAGTAAAAAAAAATAGCAAATCAAAAGCCATTTCAGTCGTACACGTAGTTGACCCTTAGGCAAAGCTTAGGTCGCACTATGCTCTGATCAAATTATCACTGACTGAACCGTATGTTGAACTCATGTTGGTTTTTGCTAAATGTCACTGATTTGTATTTTCAATTGCAAATCAAGACATGTAATACTCATGTTGTTACAACTCGTTTCTCAATTGATACAGAAAAATCAGGCATCTCATCACGATAACATGAATAAAAATGAATGAAAAGATAGCTATAATTTAATCAAAATTTCGTTCCATTTAATTCATTCCGAACAAGGATAACTACTTCGAAACTTTTTTTTTCCAAAATCAGTGGTCAAGAAAGTTGATTATAAGAAAATAAATAGAAGGAAATCTTTTCACAAGTAATTTTTGATACTTTCAAATACCTTTTTTACAAACCTCATGGAACCAATTTTTTTACTAAACTAACAAAATCTTTTCATCCCCACATACCTATTTGTCATACAATACTTAAGATATGGAAATAAGAACACAACGATGAAAATCGAAGACAAAGAACTGGAGAAAGTAGACCTTTACCTCTACCTAGGACAATGAATCTCCACAATATCCTCAAAAGAAGAAATTGAATGAAGAATCACCCTAGGATGGTTAGCCTTTGACAGAGCAAGCTCAACCTTAAAAAAGAAGAACCCATAAGTACTAAAAAGAAGGGTATACAACCAATGCATCCTCTCGATACTCACCTATAGAGCTGAAACATGGAACCGAACCAAGAGACTGACCCGCAAATTGAGAAGCATGTAATGTGCCAGTGAGAGAATCATACTCAACATCACATGGAGAGATCACAAGACAGCACAATATATCAGGGAGAAAACAGGAGTCCAAGACATTATTAAATCCAATAAAAAAACTCAAATGATAATGGGCTGGTCCTATTGTAAGAATGGCAGAGAACCAATGGACATTCCAACTCACAATATGGATCCTAGGAGATCACATGCGCCCGCAGAATGCAAGATGGAGAGACTGACTAGATGAATTTAGCTCTGCAATGCGCTTGGTAGAGAGGTGTGGCAAATCCTGGGGAAGGTCTATGTCCAACGACGAACGTTAAAAGACTGCTGCCGATGATGATGAAGTGCATAATTAATTTGACAAAACTTCAGCACAAACAATTCATTTCAATACAAAACTATTTATTAGCAATTTTCAAATTCTTATCATTTGTCATATTTTATGTCTTAAAATGAGGTAAAATAATATAAGAACATCTAAATTTTCAAATTTTAATTTTAAATTAAAACAAACTTGGCTGCGCTTAGGTCAAACTCTTTTGCTTCATTAAAATGTGAAAAGTAAACAAAACAGAATTTATTTCTCAATACAATATTATTCCAAAACTATATGTCTCATTTCAACTCCTTTATTAACGGTTTCAGTAAATGGGATTTGAAAATTTTACCAACTTTAGAGTTGGGCTTTAGAAGTAAGAGTAAATTCGTCATCAGTTTTTACCTATGTCACTACATCACTGTTATTTGTGCATGACATCACTCATTTTTTTCTTTTGATGATTCTCATACGTCATTGTTACAAACGAAAATGAAGTCAAAGCTTAATAGTAAGAGTTTGAGAAAAGAAAGAAAGAAAGTATCCACTCAGCCTAATGGTTAATCTACCATTAGCATTGAAAGCAAGGAAGAAAGAAAGTAAAGGCCTACCAGTCTAATGGGTAATCTGCCATTAACCTTGAAAGCAAGGAAAAAAGAAAAAAAGTTTGCTCCCACTTGGATTTATTCCCTGAATCCACCGGTGTGTAGCAGAACACCCTAGACCACGGAAACACTACAGAAAAGTGTAATTCATTGGTAATTATAAGTAACAAAATGTGAAAGTAGGTGTTATTGATTACTGGAACTTATAGGTCTATCAACAGATGCAAAGAGTCCAAAAAGAATTATGACGTTCATCAAACCACCACAAAAACTAATATTCGTGTGAATATGATTATTTGATGTGCTCTCATATTTACAAATTATATACTTTTCTTTCACACAAAATTTAATTGCCGACATATTCATCATCGATTGGACTCAAAAAATCGTCTATCTGACAAAATCTGATCGGCAACCAATCATAAGTATGACCTAAGCTTAGCTTTACCCACTATTTTAAAAGCAGACATGACAAAATTAGTCATTTCAGAAGTTGATGCAGAGTCCGTTAGCTATTTTTGCTAAATATCATGAGATAACGCTGCTTGTGTTGGCAATTAATAATTTTCATTTCTCTTGCTGATTAGAATCATTATCTAGAGCTGCTCAGACAAACACGAGTCCTGCCCCAACCATGGTGCTACCAATGACCAGGCGAGCAGACTTCCTCTTCTATTTAACCTCGGGGTGACCTGGTGAGGTCACCTTTAATCAACAGAGAAAAATTATTCATTATTTCAACAACAATTTATCTTCCACTCATCACACTCCTACCGCCAGGAGGTCCCAACCCTCAGTGTTTCATGGAGTCTTGTTTACTGCCTCTACACAAGAAGAAAATGTATCGTTCACTTTCAAATGGTTATTATCACTTCCATTACTTCTGTTTGTAGAATTTCGTAGTCTCAAATAACTTCAAATTAAAATCACATCAAATTTTATAGATCTACTTATATTATCAACACACTGATTCTTTTGTTTCCCTCTCTGGATCAAAGGACTATTTTACTGTATTTGAACGTAACAATTTTGCTGATAAGAAATATCTCCTACCCACCATTTCAAACAATGGACTCTTCCACTGAAACAATTGTGTTTAGTTTTTCTTGAAAAATTATCAACCAGGATTCAAAAGTAATCTCCACTCTCTGAAACTTCACTCAACACTTTTTCGCTCTTTTGTAAAATGGTAAAAAAAAAAAATGACATTCTGCTTTAGTTTAGCAGCAAACCATTGTAGAGGTACTTCCTCTCCTGTCTCCTTAACCTCTACCAATCTACCATACCATTCTCACCATTTCGGGGGTTCAGGAGCTCAAAAATATCTCCCATTGAAACTGATACGAAAGGGTTTTTCAGGAACACTCTACCTTCAGATTGCCACACAAACCTGTACATCCGCAGATTTTTTTTCACAAGGATTAAATAGTTTAACAGGTCTGGTTAGTCACTCAATAGAAACTGCAAAGTGACTAATGTCTTTTGGCAGCATGGGGGATGTGATCAATTGAAAAATTTTCCTTTTGCTGGATCACTTAAAAAGTCAATTTTTCAAAAAACAAGTATGAATGCAGCCAACACAAAGTAGGGACTAATGGAGCATAAACTTAAATTGTAAATCGAACTCCCACTAAAAACCCAGTGGGGATGCTGTCAAAAAACAGATAAACATTTCTCTTAGACATAATAAGAAGTAAATGCTGAAATTTGCAACCCTCTAGCTCCATTCATGCAACCTGTATGCATGACGCATAACCTGCCAGCCAGACCTACTTGAGAACTGAAGAAACATATTTTGACAGTTTTGGTTGATGATATCTCACAGGTCTCTGCTTAATTGAAAAGACAATCTTGACAAATGGAAATTCCACAGCTGTTAACAACTAAATTATTATCATTAAAACTAAATATCTGTTGTTATTATTATGGTTGATTACTTTTGTTCTTGGTGTATATTTCAACTGCTCATCATCTTCAGTACTTTGTCATCTGTTGTTGGACATAGGCCTTCCCCAGAATTTGCCAAACCTCTCCATCATGAGGGTCACAGAGCCAATACTGCTACAGTGACTCAATTTTTAGAATTCAAACTTTCAAGAGAGGAGTAATGAAGGTTTATTCCATTTTGCTCATTTTCAAGTGTAAGCATCCTCTTCCATGCTAACCCTTGTTCATTACATTGAAAAGGTGGGTGGGAATGAAGAAAAAAAAGAATGAAGACATGAGGAGAATTTAGATTTTATTGCAATGAAATACTATGTTTTATTTCTTGATTATTTGCTTGCATAGAAAATAATTTATAAGATTCAAAAAAAGAAATTAATGAATATACATTTATTTTCATACTGAGGCAGACATTGAAAATTATTGAATTTAGAGTTGTTTGATTTGGTTCTAAACCGTGGTTAGGTTTTTTTATGAGTTGGTAATAAAATGCTGAATTAGATCTGGAACCAAATCAAAGAACTTTAGAGGTAGATTCACGAACTAATGCCAGCAGATTCAAAGTGTGCTGGTCTATGAGAGTTACCAGACCATGAAGGACCAGATCAGAGAGGTACAAACTGCACAAGTAAGTAAATTGAAAAGATGATTAATTCATGGATTCTTTTGAGAAACTGAAAAAATGAAGAAAAAATGAAGCATTTCTCGTTGAGAAGTTAAAAGTTTTGTTGAAATACTAATAAAGTTTTTTCATGAACTGGTTTTTTTAAAAAAAAGGCAATAACGCATACATACAAAGAGAAAATAAACTTTGAGTCTTAGATCATATATTTAGGATGACAAACACTATTTGAAGCAGAAGTTATCACTAAACCTCACAGAAAACCCACTCACACAGCTGAAGACGACGGCAGATGAAACTGAACTGAATATTTCTTAAACAAAGCCAGAAATACAGCAAGAAGAATGTCAATAATTTTGAGAAGAGTCATTAGCATTCAAACATTTCTTTTTGACGATGTATATTGTCTTTTTCATAATGATTTTTTTTTTAAATATACAAATGCAACACAAAGTGAAAATGTGGGGTCCAGGGGCGGGTGCTGGTTTTAAATGTTTTAACAATGATTAATAAATAATCTATATTGTCTTTTACAGCCGAAGAAGTAGCAGTTGTATATTTGACTTGTGAGTCCTTTTCTAAAAGATAGAAATGAATAACAGGATACAATCTGAGTTCTCCCCCCCCCCAATCCACAGCATTGAAATTGTCTCACAAGTCAGACATGACAACTAACAAGAAAACCTTCATGTAACAAAATACAGGCAATGGTGTGGTGCTAAAAAAAGAAGTGTGGGAACATGAGGCTGCCTTCAATTCCACCCACCCAACTTCAAAAAAAGGTTTCGAAAATTAACCAATTTTAGATACATTTTCAGGCCATATACTGGCCAATTTTTTCTTATCAGTGAATTGTCCAAATACAGAATTTCAGCAGTGTATAGATTGTGAAAGAATCCTGTTTCCCTCTTCCCCAAGAAGTAAGAGAAAGCTATTCCCGCAGCATTACACCACTGAATACAGGGTGAGCTGGAGTCAATTGCTTTCCAAGAAGATAAAAAGAAGTTTCTTTGTTCAGCAAGAAACCTGTGCTCAAATAAAATGTGATGTTAAACAAAAAGATGAAGGTTTAATTCCTCTATCTATTTGTGACACTCTCTTTGAGACCCTATCCTATGCAATAGAAACAGGATAAAAACCGATGGCACTTCTATTCCTCTGTTAGTTCAACAATGGGTCCAGTTATGTATAGGGGTAAAAAAGCTGGAGTATATTTAATTTTCATGAACAATGCAACTTCCTACGAAACCTGGAAACAGAAAGTGAAAATTAACAGATTCTAATCAAAACCTGTGATGTCGTTTACACAATTTTTGACAATATAAGCCAGCATTTGTTTCCGATAGATCTTTTTAACGAGAAAAAGCTGTTAGGAGATTAAGAAAGACACTCATAAAATGGACACTAACTGGTTTCTTTTGGGCGTGCTACATTCACAAGTGTGTATCTATTCCTGTTCGCCATAAATCTGTGTTTACAATATGAGATACGCTCAAAAATGTCTTGGCTTGTTAAATTACGAACCCACCTTCTTTGTTTTGTTTTGAGAATCGATTTTAAAAAAGGAATATAACATAGTATAATGTGAAAATGACAGAAAGACATTCCTCTTTCTTTGCCAACTCTGTCCCTTTCCTTTCTTAAGATTTTGAACCAATTCAAATTTGATCTGGGAGAAAAGGATTTGGGCATTCATAGACCTATTGACATTCGTCACAGGTGAAAAAAAACAATATCTCAGCAATATTTTATTAAATTTGACTTCTTTTTAACCTCATCTTGATATTTAGTTATTTTCATCACAACTTGGACTAAGCCATCATTCAACGATGATCAGTAAACGGCACGATGAGAAATGAAGAGCGAGCCTCAAGCGAGAATCAAACTCACGTCTCTCATTGCCAAAGGGTTACTCTCCATTTCCAATAGCACTGTTTACTTGTAGCCATAGAATAAGGGCCTGAGATGAGATGAAAACAACTAGAAGTTATGAAGAAGGTAAAAAGTAGTCAAACTTAACAAAATGTTCGTTTACGATACTCCATCTGATAATAAGAATAATTAGAAAAAGTATCACAGCAAGTTTATGAAAGAGACAAAAAAAAAAACAATCTCCTTGTCTCTTGTTAATAGCTTTGTCCAAAACTGAGAATTAAATTCTGATAGAACAAAAAACTCTCAAGATATATCTACATCATAATAATCTGATTTCTCTATGTTAGTTTATATCTTTGCAAACAACATATCAAAGGTCACATATCGCAGTGAGACTTCTGTTAGTGCAATACTGTTAACATGCTCTGTCTTGTAGAATTAACTTACAATCAAATTGGCAATTTGATGAAAACTGTACAAGGTATGTTTACAAGATCATCCTCTCTGATAATTCGATTCCTCATATAGATATACTCCTTGATTTGATATAAATGGAGTTAACTCTAGTTATATTCAATGCTAATCATAGAGTAGTTTCCCCTATTTATTAATTTGCAAATAATTATAATATAAATTTTAAGCTAGTGAGAACCCTTTTTTTTGATTAGCCTAAAATTTTAATCATTTTCTCATAACATTTTAACTTCTCCAAAATGAATTGGACACACAGGTTCTCGTACTATAAACAAAGTTTGGCAAGCTCAAACCAGATCAGTAGTTAGATGGGTGACCATCTGAGAATACCAGTTGCCCTAAGCATCTGGGGATCCCATTAATCCTCTTGAGGAAGAGACTGATCTCTACACTATGCTTAGTAACTCAAGCCAAAGCCCCCAGAACCCTAACTGCAAGTAATAAGGAATGAAATAATGAAATTATCCAATCCCAAGCATTCTTGAAGCAAAATTTGGTCTCGTACAGAAACTGTATGATCGAAGCTGCTTCTATTTTGTGATCAATGTTATATTGTCTAGGTGCTATCTTGCTGACTTGAAGAATCTTATTGAAGCAGTTTTTCTTGTTCCCCTACATCTAAATGATTTCAAAAAACCCTGTATTGAACGAAACTCCGGGTGAAAAGGAAAATAACAATAACAAAGATAGGGACAGGAAAAAATCTCTAATAATAATAGTAATATTAGGTTAGGTTAGTCACTCAATAGAAAACCATTATATAACCAATGTCTTTTGGCAGCATGTCATGTTGGGTGGGATCAATAAAAACATTAGAGAAAAGGGTGATCGATGAATTATTCATTTCTTGTTGGGATCTGAATTTTCGATGAATAAATGGGGTTTTTTTCCAGACATAAGGAGTAAATGGTTCTTAAAAAAAGTTTTTTTCTGGATATAATAAGGAGTAAATGCTTAACTTCTCAGCCCTATAGCTCCATTGTGATACACACCTACATAGCCAGTAAGCAAGCCAGACAAACTTGCAAAACTAAAGAAAATTATGTTGACAGTTTCGGTTGATGGTTTCTAATAAGTCTTAGACAAAAGCAACCTAAGAGACAATATTTTTCACATAATATCAATAAAAGATTCCATTTATCAAAGGAGATAACCACAGGTTAGAAGCTAAAAGGATGAAAGTAATACAAAAAATACAACCATACATAATATTGGATTAACAAATAAGACGTGTAATTGATTATGTTAATATTTGTGAATGATCTAGACTGCTTTGAATAAGTATAAAAATATTAACAAAACCAAGCATCAAATACTCCAAGCATATCCAGTGAGTTGCCTCCATGTTTTCTTTCTGTTCAATAAACCAGCAAATGTAAGTCAAGAGATTCTAAAGGGCTTGTGGCTATAAGAAAGACACTGTTCACTCTGCCAATGAGAAATGTATGAATCCTTGTCTTCTCCACCCAGGTATGGATTAATAGCAAGACAGAAAGGGATTACCAGCCTTGGTTGGTAATCAGTCTAGGAGAAGGACAATTCTAGATTCAAAGCCAGGAAAGTCTGAAACACTCACTAGTTAGTTCAATGGATGGAGAAGTGACAATAAGAAACCTGTTGTGAAGCTGGCAGAGTACATTGTGACACAAAATTCCCTGGTCATCCACAGCATCCGGGTCAGTTTCAAGCCACCTTGACTGTGTCTTACCTCTGGACCTAGGCACACAGGGACAAGAAAGTGAGGCGGACAGTGCGCAAAACACTCCCTCTCTTTTGATCCAAGCTGAGCGTCATGTCATGAGTTCAGATCCTGCTGTGCAATGGCACCACTCAGAATAGAAGCAATAGTCATCTTCAATGGAGAACAAACATCATCACATAGTAAATGGCTTGAAATAGTGAAGAAGTCACTGACAGGTGATTCTAAGGGGCTTATTGCTACAAAGAAGAAACTGACACGAGATTTCAAAGAGCTTGTTGCTTGAAAAGAAAATTATATTTGCACTAAGTCACCCTTGTCAAACCTAAAAGCCTGAATGAACAGCAAATTATCTGAAAATCAAAAACAGTTTTGCAAAGCACTCCACCTGTCTTTGTCCAAGTAAAATATCTCATTATAAAATGTTCTTTCATAAAAAAGCTAGGTTCAAATGAAAGAAAGTGACTTATATCATTGCCTCTATTAATATTGGTGGTTTTAGCCTGGTGGGAAAATGTTAAGGGGTTGAGAATGACAGAAGATTAGAAATTACAAGGCGAGAAGCAAAACCACAAGTGAGAAAAAGGAAACTAAAATATCAAATTCCTCTTCTTAATAAAGTAGAATGAATAAAGAATAAAGATGTTTAAAAAAGGAGTCTTCTGAATTCCTTATTTAAAGCCTAAATAGAAAAATGTGTTTCCATTTTTCGTTTCATTTTCCTGCTCAGTAGGAAGTTGCTATTTATGAATGAAATTCAGTTGAGAATGGCTACCATGGCAGAATTAGCAAAGAAGGAGAATAATTAAGGGCTGAAATGGTTGGATGTTATGAACAGGGAAGTATGCAAGGAAGCACATCTGGATATACAAATAGAGGGTCTTGCAGTAAACTGAAATGTTTTCTGAAAGACAAACAGATGATTGGTGTAAGTATTTACATTCTGGCAGTAAAGGAAGAAGAGTCAAGAACGTTTTGCCATTCTAGAAGAGTTTGAATTCTTAGTAGATATGCAAACGTTTTATTTCATCAGGTACAGACAGAAATGGATGAAACATGAGAGCAAACCCCAATTTATTTATTTTTTTGATCATGGTAAGAAGGTTGTCTATTTTTGAAAAGTAAAGTGATTTTAACTTGGTCCATCAGTCTTTCTGTGAGCCAGTCAAGATCATTCAAAATTTATTGAAGGCATTATATAGATTAAAGCAGTCAGCCAGTCAGGCCAGAACATATTCAACTAGTCGGCAAAGGGATGGGGGGAGGGATTCTACCTCAAGAAAAGAAATGGTGGGGTTTCAAGAATTAACATTGCACCTTTCTCTCAACAGGTCTGAACTTAAATGAAAGGATAAAATTACACTAACTCTATTATTATTAATAATTGTTACATTTGCATTTATGAATATGATGTGAAAAAAGTTGACAATTTGGAAAAATAAAACTTGAGGATGATTAGGTCATTAAAAATTCTTTATTGGTAGCAAATCTTTCATCCGAAAAATCCAGACTTCATCAGATCTTCCAGCAAAGAATGGTGCGAGAAAATAACAGAAAGTAAAGCCCAGTTGTAAAGTGGTCGTTGTGAAATTTTTCTTATCAATGACATCGTTATGGAAACAGTTCCATTCGAGATTTGAAAACTAACCATTTATGTAAAGAGCCAAAGTAGAATGTTCTGATGATGGGTATGACGTTGTTAAAGAAACTTTTTCTTTTCCTAATTGTCAACTTTCTCCACATTATCTTGTCAGATCTATATCCACTTTTCTAACATACATAAATGTACATTTGAATGTAACAACCATTATGTGACAAAATCAGTATTTTCTGAAATAGAATCCCAGCGAATAGGCAGAAGAAAAGAAAAATCAAGCAGTTTGGGGAGAAGGCTAAAAAATATGCATTAATCATTTCCTTTCGAATACTGCATGTAGGCAAGTTGAACAGGGACTTTTTTGTTCACTCAATAAATTACTTTGAACATGTAAAAATATTATATAGATGCAATGTAATACATTCCCCATTAAGAGGTCTTCATAGAGTTATTTTCAAAGAATTTGCGATATGAGGAAATCAGTTGCAAAAAGGTGAGCATCTATGGAAATCATTTATGCTGCCTTTGCTAGCACAACAGCATCAAAAATAAAATGAGACTTTTGGGAAGTGTCATCTCTAACAATCAATGCAAAAAAAACAACCATTTTGATAATGCAAGAAACTCTCGAACCTATTTCTTTTTCCTTGAAATAATTCTAGTTGGGCATAAGGCTACATCTCTTTAGAGTTCTCAGTCAGGATGCTTCTTATCAAAGAAGTTTGAAAAAAAACTGTATTATAATAAGCAACATGTCTGTCCGTCAATCACACTTTCTATATTATAATAACTAACATGTCCGACTGTCACATTCAAATGAAAATTTTACATTGAAAGGAGAGTGACTTGAGCATAGGTTCTGAAAATGGAATTGTAACACAGAGACCATGAAGTGTGCAGGGAGAGAAAAAGAGAAGGAGATTAGGGTTATGCAAACTGGTACAGGGTAAAACATCAAGATTCACTAAAGGGTAATGGCTGAACTTACCAGTCAAGAAAAGAAGGAAGGAGAGAAAGTAAAATAAGGCAGAACTGGTCGCTTTCAAGTGTCGGTGAGCTGAAGATTTGGTTGATTGCCAGGGATGGTCACTTCAGGCAACTCCCATGAGTTGTTTCAGATAATACAGTGCTTTAGATTTCCACTCCTAGTTATACTGTTAGCAAAGCAAAGTGTACTTTACTAATATGTAGAAAAATCTTGACCAATCAAAACACATGAAGCCCCGGATATGTCTGGTAATAACCAATCAAAATTTTTAAGAGTTCATATTGAAATAACCTGATAAAAACAAGCCATAACATTTTGAAATTGCAAGGAAAAAAATTCAAGAACCCAAAAATTGAACACAATAGGAATAATGGTTTACATAGGTTTGAGTTATAAGCTATTTCTAATTGCGTATATTCGATACAAATATCTATCAAGATACACAATTTGTTTCCAGATGACTTTGTCCCAGAAACCATTACCAAAACTCATGTTTTTGGTGTGAAATTCTAATGATTATTAAGCATTGGAGACTAAAAGAAGGAGTGATTTTTGAACCAAACACTTAATTATTTCTTTTCAAAGAAAAAGCTGAATGACTCGTAAATTGTCAATTGCTTCTCCATTTCCCTGCAGACCGCTTTGAATATCGCTTGATACTGTTTATAGTGTTAAAAATAGTCTCAGTATTCCTAGTGGCTGTCATGCTGTAACAGATTGCACCCAAAATTCTATAATAGAAAAGATAACATAAGATCAAACCCCAAATAAAAAAATTTTGAGTCAGACCAGACAAATTCATATTTATTGGTTTTTGATCTCCCTATGATGTCACAGTATTAATAACATGAGTGATCATTTTATATAAGACGGGTTGCAGTGATTTATGATTTTCCTTGGTTATTTTGTTTCTAACCAAATGTTGAAATATCACAAGGAAATAAACATAAAAACATTGGAATTATAAGCAACCAATGAAAAATGGGTGAAGGTTTCAATTTCAATTCCAGTCAATTTTAAGCGTGGTCTATTCTTTTTCACATTTTTTCATCTGAGTTTGGATATATATGAGCCGGTATGTGTCCTATCAGTGTTGTAAATTAATTTAAATATTAGTTATCCATACCGCCAGAAAATGGCAGAAAAATAGAAAAATTTTGCTTTTGCACAGAAATTAAAAAATATTAAAAAACATGACGTTGCTCTGCATTTTCTTAATAATATTTGACTCGAATGAACCTGGGTTTGTTTTATCCATTTGCAAAAAAAAACAACAAGGGAAACTCCTCTAAAACCTAAATTCAATAGTTAATCTCACTCGACAAATGTGACAGATCAAAGTTATATACATACACATGTCGTATTATATAAGTAGATTTAGATAAGAGTGTTCATTTCAATAGTGTTGATGAATTATTCATTATCAAATCAATACTTCCGAATGGACAAACAGAAGGTCTTCTTTATGCTTTTTGCAAGGAACAAAACAAAAGAAATACAGTGAAATAAAGACCAACCAAGCTTGTAGGATTTCTTTCTCCACAATTGATTTTATAAACCATGTCAAAACCCTTTCAGAGCAGACAAACCAAGCAGAAAGAGATTTGAATGATCAAATAACAAGAAGCATCCAAGAGAAACTATTATTGATGATACATTGATAGAGCCTCAAGCTGAATGTTGCATGGTTAATGGAGGTTAACAGAAGTGAGGGTGGCCTTGAGGGTGGCTTACAGGGTGGCCTAATGGTAAGCAGCAAAGGAAACAGAATTCACCGAGTTCAAATTCCCGTAGAGTCAGTTCGGAGAAAGACATGAATCAATCTCTTCTCCTCTTAGGTACAGGCAGGACAAACTGGCCTCTTTAGCTTTGTTTGGCAAACAGTTTAAGAGTCAGAAAAGTTTAATTCAAACTGGAAAAGCCAAACTACACCTCCAATATTGTGAGACTCGAACAACAGACATAGTCCGGGATGTGTTACCAAAACGTACAGTCAACAGGGCTTTGGTAAAACTTTGATGAGCCTAGAATGCCAGATAATATAATAAAAATGCTCAGATCACAAAAAAAGAGAAAAATAACAAATAAAAACAGACGGATAGAATAATGTGAACATCATCTCAACGTCCACACAAAGCCTTGAGTAGAAGTGCATGATTAACATAAAATAGAAAATATAACAGAGAATTAGTAAATTCAATGAAAAAAGGGGAGAAAACAATGTTTCAATAGACATTCATGTTAAATGCTTAATGTTTTTGACTCTGCTGACTTTTTCTGCCAATGACCTTAAATAATCCTTACGTGTTATATGCCAAATAATATTTCAGAATATTCATGCTCCAACACCATAATTGAATATCTCTGAATTTTTGAGATGAGGTATTATTATTATTTCTATTAATATTCGGACCATCCTCATATTGGTTGTTTTCATACAACGTTTCGGCCGTTGTACTCTATGGATACCCGATGAAGGCCGTAGAGTACAACGGCCGAAACTTTGTATGAAAAACAACGAAGATGAGATGGCCCGAATATTAATAGAAATAACCATAATTGAAAACGCACATATAAATTAAATACATAACATACATACATGTATCGTACAAAATTTAACATGTATTTGTTTTTGAAAATGGTGACAGAACATGAAACTAAAAAAGTATAGCTTTACTTTCTATCAAAAAGTTAAAACTCACTGTGGTCATCAACAAATTAGCATACATTGTCTTATCTAAATTTCAAAAAGATAATAAACTAATAATTAAATGAATGAAAGTTTCTCTTCGCTATTCTCTGTTGGAAGACCAGAGTGTTGTATCAGTTCTCCTAGCTTTATCAAAACCCTCAATTGCGCAAATGGAAATCTTAAACAAAACTCCAAAATAAGCAGGTTTGGTTAGTCACTCAATAGAAAGCATCACATGATCAACTACTTAAGACATCATGCAGTGGTGGGGGTAATCAATTAAAAAAAACTGGGAAAAGAGATGATCAACGATTAAGTTACTTCTTTTGCCTTTTGTTGGGCAGCGATCAATAAAAAAATTCTGAATTTTCAAAAAACACATGGCGACAAACTAAGTAATTGATTCCGGATAAAGTTACATTGCAAACTGGACTCCCTTCTCAGAAAGTATTTAAGGGAGAATTTCAAAAAAACGTTTAGGCATAAACATAAGGCATAAGGATTACGTTAAAATTTTCCACCCCCTTGATCCATTGGTGCAACCTGTATGCATGAATGGAAAGGCATGAATTCATTTTATCAACCAGCAACAGGTTGATAGTAGGGCAGTTGGATTCCTTCAAGTCTTAAATTCATGCACCGCTTGAAATCGTTTCTCAACACAGCAGATCTCTTCAATGAGAAGAATTTTGAAAAAACTCAATTGTGAATTGAATAAAAAAAAAGAATCTACCTAGAGATGCAAGGGAAGTAAGTCTGATCAGAAGTTATTTCCCCTTTATTTCAGATTTTTTTAAATGAATTGGGCGAGACTAGAAACTCCGCCCTATAAAACCAACTTGTTACTGAACCAGCAATGTAGCCTATGCATCACAAGGAGTCTACCAGGAAAAGAAAAGATTTTCTGGCATTAAAAATGTTTAGCAAATATGATGTTTATTAATGTGATGTTTATTAATATGATGTTTCAGCCAAGAGCAAATTGTAATGTCTGTTCTTATCAGCTTAATACCTTTCACGCCCCCAATATGGTGACTTCAAGATTAAACTGATTGGTACTACTAAAGTAGATAGATCCTTAATCCTCTGTGTGTTGTCCAGTTAGAAATGCATTAATGAATAATTATCTACTTGAATGCGGGTCATGATTTTAACCTTAAAATAATTGAATAAAATTGTTTTTTTGAATCGGAATAAATTTTTTCTTCACACAAAAACTGCGGTTCAAGTCATTAGATATCAGGTACGTTTCAGATATTAAGCTGATGAGAAC
The DNA here is from genome assembly GCA_963457665.1 of Thysanoteuthis rhombus. Taxonomy (NCBI): domain Eukaryota; kingdom Metazoa; phylum Mollusca; class Cephalopoda; order Oegopsida; family Thysanoteuthidae; genus Thysanoteuthis; species Thysanoteuthis major. Next base: position 47,673,097 of record OY735211.1, read on the forward strand.
AGATACCACTCTTTGCTCTTAGCCAAAATGCCGAAAGCTGCATTTTGAACGGAACCATATAATTACAATAATACTCTATCTTTTATTTCTCAGGACATTTATATTTACAGCAGCAGATTCTTATTTATAAGGATATTTAGAGCTCTTCAATCAATAGAATTCGAAGTAATAACTTTACTGACATTCTGTTCACGTAGAAAAAGAGGGAAAAAACCCAACCAATCTACAAACCGGTTCACACAGGTACAACATAAACAATTGTACAAGCATCTCACATAGAAGGAGGTGTTGGCATTAAAATGAAAAATGATGTTTGCATACCAGTTAAAACACCCAAAGAATTATTGGACATCAAAGAATTAAATTTGCAATCTTCTTTTGAAGTAGAACACAAAAAATCTCAGAAAAGTATAAAAGCTTTAGCCTCAAGATAGAGAAGAACCGAAAGTTTCTGACTTGTGAGCACATTCATTCTTTAGAAGTCTCAGCTCAGCATGCTATCTTGAAAATACATCTTGAACATTTACACAGTGTGCTTTCTGCTATGCCATAAGAAAGATAACAATAACGCCAAGTCCTTTATCAAACTTTAATTCAGTTTATTCACACACAAATACACACATACAATAGTATACCATGTACGTACACAGATTTATTAATTTTCTTCCTCATTTTATTGATGTGCACCTCTGTGTGTATATATACATATATGATTCCTTTTTTGAAAAAGCTGCTGACAAACCTCACCTTAATTCTCAACAGGCTCAACTCTTTAAAAAGTATGTGTACTTTTTTCTCAGACATCCTGTGTCTGTCAATATATATATATATATATACATATATATGTATATATGCATATATATATATGGTGGAAATATTTATTGAGACATGCAAACAGCTTGTAGATTTCAAATCTTGGACAAAGAGTGTAACCCAATTCGTTGCATATAAAAAAACAAATGGATAATTTCATTCTAAAATCAACAGGTCTGGTTAGTCACTTGATAGAAACCATCAATGACCAACATCTTTTGGCAACACGCCATTGGAATTTTCAGTCAAGTTCCATTGGTGCTCTTTGTACACAAGACAGATACATAGGTGGATAGCCAAACAGGTAGAACCACTTTGAAACTGAAGAAACCCATGTTGACTGATGGACAGCTTTGGCTGACAGTTTTTAATTTTTAGCTTGGTGCTCTCGGTGCATAGTTATGAGCAAATTTTGAAAAATAATGTTCTGAGGATGGAAATAAGTATGAGACATTATGAAATATTTTTGTTTGAACATGAAAGGGACTTTAATCACCATGGTTCATCATTCATAATCAGCATTCTTCAAAGAAAATTTTGAGCTAAAAAATCCAGGTGCAAATTATCTATGGAAACATACAAATTTGTTTACATAATTATATACACAGAGTAGAGCATTTTTCATTCAAAATTGCGGTTCAATCAGAGGGCCAGATCATCTATGGTATTTGATAATACGAGCACAAAGTTTTCCTCTTGACTGTCAAACCTCAATAACCTGTTTTGTAATAGGGACACAATATTTTCTAAAGTTTGAAATTGAGCTTTGTCCTAGCAATGCATTATACAAGAGATCAAGCTGTTTGTCTTGTAAAACTGCTTTCATTCCCCATAGACGTGTCATGAAAGGATTTCCCAATAGTTCTCAAAGGGACTTCAAATCTGGAGAGTTTGCAAACCAGTCCATAACCATGATGCCCTTGCATTCAAAGCATTCCTTTTGTGATCTTAGCAGTGTGAGCAACTGAGTTACACTGCTGGAATGCAAAATGTCTTCCATAACGGTGATTGACATATGGGACAAGACTCTTTTCTAACACTTCTATGCAATGCAGAGAATTCTTCTATCACAATCAATTCAGATTCAACTTTGTAGCAAAAAACCTTGCACCTCCTACTTGATAATCATGTCAATAGCATTGCATTTCATCAGGAGCATCTTAATTGAACTTCTCCTCAAGGAACACTACCTTCTTCCATTGTACTTTGATCCAAGTCACTTTTTCCTTTCAGAGATTAATTCAACAAATGGGCTGTGGACTTGATAATGCACCCTTTACACACACAATAGAATATCAACACAAATCTAAATACATATATACTCATTAAAGCGAAGAAGCAAACTAGGTTGGTAAGCTTTCGGTAGAGCAAGCTCAACTTTCAAGAATACGAAAATCCTAAAAACAATGGCATACAACCAACGCATCTTCCCAATAATCACCTATGGCGCTGAAAAGATTGAGCCTCAAACTGAGAACCATGAAACGTGCACATGAGAAAATCATGCTCAACCTACCCAGTACATTAGAAGAAAGACAGGGGTCCAAGATATCATAGAAGCCATTAGCTAACTCAAATGGCAATGGGCTAGACAAGTAGCAAAAATAAGATATCATATGCAAAATTGTGGCCAACGGAGAGTAAGATGCCATGATGGGCTAGACAAATTCAGAAAGTACTGGCTCTGCAATGCCCATGATAGAGAGGTCTAGTAAATTTTTGGGAAGGTCTGTGTCCAACGACAGACACTAAAAGACTGGTGATGATGAATGACCAGAAATATAGTCATCGGAGGGGGGAAAATAGGGTCCACTTACAATGGGTTTGTGCCAGAATAAACTGATCAGCAGAAATCACCTATAAGACTTATATTTTAATGGTATGCTCGGGGTGGATAATAACTACAATATTTCATCACACCTGGATTGGAACTGTAGATCTACAGGCCGAGGATTATGCTTTAATCTATGTAGCAGAAATAAACCAATAATCCAGTTTCATATAAGATAATGATAAAGTTATTATAAATGTTGTTTTACTTACTTTATCCTGTTTTTTTCACCATTTTATTATTCAGTTATTAGAAAAGAGGTAGGAGAAGGGTGAAAACTTGGCATGCATTGGAATAGCATTAAACAAGTCCTGAATGATCTGATAGTTTTCACTCACACTTGAGGGAAAACATGTTCAAACCATGAAAACTTAAATTACAAGTGCTGAATCTATAATTGATGACTTCCAAATCCAGACTTGAACATCATACAGAATATATGATTAACTCATGATTTATAAGGCATGAGTATAGATGGTATTCCATGGCATAAAAAGCAACTAAAATCAAGTTGAAAAAAAATACTTGTCAAAAATTGATGATAATAATGGTTGACTATACTTGATCTAGTAAAATAAATAAATCAAGATAATATCGCTGCTGCTAAAACAATAACAAATATGGCACCAAGAGATCTCGTAAAGATGGAGGCTGAGTGTAAAGGTTAAATTAGATCTTCTACCAACCATAGGGTTCTCATAGTTGACATGGTTTGTGAAGTTGGTTTGGATAACCAGGTTTCCTAGAGACAAAAGGGATGTGAGTCGAAATCTTACCAAGAGGTTATCTTTCTTTGTGATTCATGCGGCTAACTCACTGCTGTAGCCTGACAAAGAGTAACTAATATAACAATGAAAGAAAATACAAGTCAAAAACTAATAATACCTAGATGACCTTGTAATACATTGGGTCATTAATTGGTGTTAGCATAAATGTTGACTGAACAATATTATTTTTTAATTACAAATTTTCCTGACTTTTTTACATTCTTCAACTTGGCACATTTTAGGGGTATCTCAAGTCAATACCTCTGGGCACAATGCATTGTTTTGGCTAAGTCATTAGGTCAAATGCAGAATTAGATTTTTAGTATTACATACATAATTATTTGTTCATGCCCAAAACTAAATAAATTTTCTAAAAACTCATCAGTTGCTTAACAAGATATGTCATGATAAAGAGAACAATGAAAACTTCAAAATTGTTAAGAAAGAAAATCAGGATTACTTATCTACAATTGGTCCTAGATCCTGTAGTTAAGTACAGGGATTTCCATCCCTTGCACAAAGTTGTTGAGGCACCCTCACTAGTAAGACAGAGCCCATCCCTCTTCAGGCTTCCTCAATCCAACTCTTCACTCAGAGTGCTTAACAGAGAAGCATTGGTACCATTTCTAAAGTCTTTCATACAACTCTGCCATGGATTGATCCCTTAACCTACCAAACCAAAGATAGTGATTGGTAGTGTTTACAATAATTATGATTAAAGCAAAAAGTTTATTTGTTATAAGATTATCAATTGAAACTAGCTGTATACAACTTAAATTAGGGCTGGGCTGTATATCAAATGTATACAATATAATATACTGGAATATTTTCAAACACAGTATAAGATTAAGCAATACCGTTCACACCAATAGAACCAATTTAGCTATTTCAGAGCTAGATCTAACTCCTTTTTTTCTTGGACTTCCCTATCCACATCCTAAATTGTCCATGCTATCCTGCCCCCAACCTTACTCAGAGCATGTACACCACACCCACCATTCTCTCCAAACAAGAAAACTATTTCTTGTTCTATTTACATTTTCAGTTTTAGTTTCTCAAAGATAATTCTGCGTTCTTGTTATAGTTGAAAGAGCAGCATTCTCAGAGATATACCAAGTTTTTAATTATTTTATTTATTGTAATTTTGATCTCGGTTTGTTTTGATTAAAGTTCTCATGAAATCTTATGTGGCTTTGATTTGCTATTGAACAGATGAAAAATACCATGATATATATAGTACATCAGTATTCCGCCTGACGATACCAGGATATGAATTTTTTGTCCATATTACCCTGCCCTAACTTATATGAATTCTTTTTGATCTAAAAAAACAAAATGACTCAATACACAAAATATGCATTGCAATCATTTCCCAGAAACAAAAAAACAGTAAAAAAAAGTAATATAGATCCAAAAATGATAGTCCAGAAATTGATTACTAGGCCCCCTCCTTAGACCCTTTCAAGACTCCTCACTCCTCCCACACATATCCAAAGATTTCTATGACTGTTAGAATATTCATGTCCGCCGGTTCTCTTTTAATTCTTGCATCCTTCGATAGGCTAGCCATGAAACGGTTGATCTAAATACAATTATGAAAGGGCACTTCAAATTTAAACATGGCCACAGATGTTGCAGGTGATCTCTTAATTGTCAAAACAACTTCCTCAGGGTCGGTCCATATCTTTCTATGTTGGATGCCACAGTGGTTATCTACTGTGACTATCAAATGATACTTGGCAGAGCCCCTATCCTTTCGAAGTTGGCTGGTCACAACTTTCCACAGGATAATACAGTTCCTCACATGAGCCACCTATGTTTTGCTAGGATGCCTTCTAAGTCGCGACCTTCCATCTTCTCTGCCATTCCAGATTACTGTCCCTAGTTGAATGTATCATTTTTTGGACATTGCAACAACCCAGGTCATAAGACATGGGAGGTCAGTGTGATGGGCCTTACCCTGCCATGCTGACCCATGACATCTTAACGGGGTAGAGGAGATCTCTACATGATCCCCAATTTACGGCATCTGGTATTCCTAACCAGTCACCCATCTAGGCACGAGAACAAGAATATCGAACAGAAGTCAACTGTATTCATCAAAATTTCAATAAAGTATATTTTATCCGAGAATTGTCTTATAATTGATATGCAGTTGCAAAAGGAGTAAACACCAGTCCATATCAGTCCAAGAGAAATTTGAACCATTGAACAAATTTCTATGGTCATTGATGCGGAAATATTAGATCAGAGATGTCTGATTGAATTAATATTCACTTCAGTTAGTCTAGTAAGATCTGTTAAAATTTTAGATCCTTGGAAGTCAGAAAACATATCCTAAGGGAAAAGAGTAGGCATCAGAATCATCATCATCATTATCATCAGTCTCTTAACATCTGTCGATGGACATAGACCTTCCCCAGGAATCACCATACTTCTCTATCGTGAGCATTGTGGAGCCAGTACTCTCTGAATTTGTCTAGCTTTTCTCTCCATCTAGTACTGTGCCGACCTCGGTTGCACATGTGATCTCTGTGGATCAATATCATGAGTCATTATCTCCATCGGTTGTCTGCGATTCTTGCAACATGGCTAGCCCATTGCCATTTGAGTTTTTTAATGGATTCTTTGATGTCCCTGACTTCTGTCTCCTCCCGGATATACTGTGTTGTCTCGTGGTCTCTCTATGTGAGATTGAGCAAAATTCTTTCATGAGCAAGTTGCATGCTTCTTAATTTGCAGGTCTGTCTCCTGGTAAGATTCCATGTTCCAGCTCCATAAGTGACTATCAGGAGGATGCATCAGAATAGAAAACGGGAAAACAGAAACAACAAACAAAAACTTGAAAAAAAAAAACAAAAGTAAGCCTGGCTACAGCAAGGTCAAACTCCACTCTTACTTTTATTCTGACTGAAGATGATTACAGCAACTTTTGGATTGTATGTATGATAAATTAAAAAATCATAGAAATATATTTTTTCAGTTCAGATGTATTTCTTCATAAGAATGAAATAAGCCGTGTGTATCTGTTAAATAGATTTTGTAGATATGGTAACCTATAGTAAGTGAATCTTAATTTTTACTTCCCTAAATTTGGTAAGGACTGTACTTGTCAACCAGGTTTGACAAAAGAGTTGCAAAATTCCCCAAATTTTAACACAGGAATGGAATTGCCGGCGGCCGCTCGGTCAACAGTGTAGAAAATGGACTGGGCGAGCTAAGTTCAAACTCTGACTGTGACAGAAACTGGCACTAATGCGCTTGGGGAAGGCATGAATTCAACTCCTATATCAAATTACCACTTACTCAGTCTGTTTGTGATATTAGAGATAGACTTTGAAGTCAGAGATAGAGTTTGAACTCAGCTCACAAAGTCTATTTGTCATGTTCTTACCCACATGGACACGCCACACCTCATTACAAAGAACTATGACCGAGCTAGAAAAAGGAGAGGAGCTGCAAATGTGTCCACATCATCTACTTTCGAAAACATGTAATCAGCCAACCACCCATATGCCAAACAAATTCTTGGATCCATCCCAAAATTTGACCTATACTTCATGGCCAACCCTTCCACAAAACTTCATTGAAATCTATTTAGAATTTTTAAAGATATCATGTAGATGGACAGCAACAGAGACATGAATGAATACATATACAATTCCCAATTTGGTTGGCAGAGGTAAATGAATCTGTCACCGATCTAAGATTTTTCAAAGCAACCTTAACCCGATCAAGATCAATACCACAAAAGAGACAACACATCTTAGCAAATAGAGAACCACTAACGAGATAACTCATCTTACAAGATTGCGTTATTCTTCTTTTTTTTTCTTACAAATATTTATGTATATATCATATTTACTTGATAGTCTGTCGTAGATATTAGTTTTAAACATGCACCAGCACAGGAGTTACAGTGCTGAAATATGTACTTGGCAGTGAACGGATTAAGGAGAAACAAAATCCTTTTGGAACCCCTGGGGTAGCAAAGTTCATATATCAGAGACAGATATTTCCTTTTCCTGAGCCGACACAAGCCTTTTTCAAATATGTTGTTCTGTGGCAACCACTTGATCACTTTCATGTCAGCCCTCGTCAATGTCTTTGGAGATTTTTTTTTAAAAAGAGAATGACCAGTTTGTTTTCTTATATTTTGTGAAATGAATGGAATAATTCCAAAAGGTTTCAGGCTCTAAAAGACAAGAGAAAGGGGAAGCCGTCAAATAATCTTTATTCCATTCTTCAAAGAGAAAAGATTTCGTAAAACTTTCATCCTAGCCCCCTGAGGAGGCATACAAAGAATCGTAGGTAAATAATGATAAAGTCACATTAGCAAGAACTTGAAATCTTACATGAGTTGTGTCTCCTGTTTTATAACGTTTCTTTGAAGCCCTTGTCGTCAGGGTTCTATATTACAGCTATTCTCAACAGGGAGCCATGTGCCCCCTAGGGGAATGGGATGGCACATTTTAAGAGAACCGTAGATTGATATAATAATGAATGAATTCCTGCCTCTCAGGTTGTGCTTGTGTCCCTGTATAACAAGGGACCCTGGAACCCGAGATGGGCTCTTCTCAGGTTCCAGGGTCCCCTGTCTAACAGGGATACAAAACAGACAGATAGACAGTAATTCATCTAATTCTTAAGGGGGCCATTGCCAAAGGAAGTTTGAGTATGAATGCTATATTAAAACAGTTCGTAGATTATCGGAAAGTTGGACATAACTGTCGTGGCAAAATAACAGTTCATTTCATCCAAAACTAAGCTCATAATGTCATCAACTGACTCGGCTTATTCTTTCCTGGGTCAAATGCCCCAAATTACACAGCATCTTATTTCAAAAAAAGGCATCTATAATTAATCAGCTCTTTTGAAAGCCTGATTAATCAATTTCATCACCAAGAAACGTCAACTGGTTGGGACCTTTCCCACAAGTGAAGCATCAATTAATCAACAAAGACGAAAGACTGAGATGCTTGTCATTCGATATCGTTGCAGAACAGTGTGACAATTTCAAGAAATAACGTGCTCCACATTTAACTGACAATAAAAGTACAAGCAGCCATAGCTGTTTTGTTCAAATAAAACTCTCACGTTTTCTAAAAATTTACCGTGTATTCCAGACAATAAGACGAATGATTTACAAGGGCATTTAGAGGACTACCACTCGTTGTAACTCATCCAAGCACTATAGGTGTCCATTCGGAGTTTGGTAGACAGCCCCTCAGTCATAATACAAGCGCAATGAGCTTAGTGTAATGTTTGTATAATTTTTAGAAACCATCAGGCAAAACTGTTGACATAGGTTTATTCAATTTCCCAGTTGGTCTGGCTGGCTATGAAAGTACGTATCATGTATACAGGTCAATCCAATGAATCTATAGGGGTGAAAATTTAAACATTTACTCTTTATTATGTCTGCAAAAACAATTTTTTTGTTTTCTTGAAAATTTACTCCCCCAATGGTTTTTAGTATTTTGGTCAATTGGTTCCTTAGTTTGTGTTCTGCAGTATTCATGCTAATTTATCAAAAATTCACACAGTTTTAGTGATCACTACCCGATAAAAGGAGGGAGGAGTAACTTATTCAATAATCACCCGTCTTTCCAATTTTGTGATTGATCATCCCCAACATGGTATGCCACTAAAAGTCACTGGTTGCGTGATGGTTTCTATTGAATGACTAACCAGAGCGAGTTTTTTTTTTTTTTCCTTTAAAATCTAAATGTCCGTCTCATATAACAGCATACACAGTAAATGTACTGATGTTAGGCTAAGAAATGTTTACGCCAAGCCTGTTACGAGTCGAAGGCGGAAATGAATCCAAATTCTGGCTAGACAGAAATGGAAGTGAAAGGAAAGTGCTAAATGCAGCGAGAACGGACAAATTGAGAAGTGTACGGCACTGGGGGGAGGGGGGTTGTTTGGGCGGGGGGGGGGTATCGAACGATCGTTTTGAAACCTCACCCTAATATGGGGAGCATAAAAGGGAAAGATGACAAATGGCTAATGTGTAAATTTGACAAATATGACTCAAGGCATTTCCCAACTCTTTCTGAAATACATGTGAAAGAGAGCAGGGAGAAGAATGCATTGACAAAAACAAACAAATATCCATTAACTCTTTTCAAGTTAATGCCGAATATAAATGTACCTGTAGACACCTAAAAGTGATCTACAGGACTTACATACCTGAGCTGTCATAAGAACCCTGGAATATATACATTGAGTGCCAAATTATTATGTAAATACTTTTTTTTTTCCTTCTTAATTCTGCTATAGTGGAGAAGTTCCAATAATTTTGTACACAAATATCCACACAGCATTATTTTGCAATGCCTACAAATATTGAACTTGAATGTATAGGTGGTGGAGAATATAAGATATTTTTTGCAATTCATCAATTTTTATCATACGAATTATAAAAAATAGATAGGAAAATACACTGAGACAAAAATTATACATTGATTTAATTATCAAATAGCACATAGTTAGAATGAAAGAAATTCAAATAAGCTATAACTAAAATACATGAAATACTGGAGCCTTTAAATTGACTATGTGCAATTTGGAAAGCAAGAACTTATATACAAATCATCTACTTTGAAATGTGAGGTCGTTCCCTCCCGGTCTCAGATATTCATTGAACATCCAGTAAAAACTTTCTTTTGAGAAGTTGTTTTTTTTTAATCTGACCTCATTTTCTGACTAAATTTTGAATTTCTCCAGCTGTAAAAGGTTTTCCACTTGTCACAATAGCTTGCCAGGGATCTTCTTTGGTTGCAAACTGCCGATCATCTTCATACACCTTCCTCTTCAAGATGCTCCAGATATTTTCATTTGGGAAGAAATCTGGGTAAATGGTAGTCATTCCGTTGATTTATGATTCCTGAAACCCATTTCTGTCAGGTAGTTGACCCTGGTATACACACTGGGCAAAGGAGCATTGTCATGTTTTGTACATAAGTTTTGTACATAAGCTGAGAGACTTGTCCTTCAAAATTGCCTGAGAAGTCATTTTTTCTCCATCTGGTACACCAAAAATTTTATCCAAAAGCATTACTCCCTCACAGCCTTCCTGTGAGGCTCTAGTCATACAAGACACTGCTCTTCTTTTGTAACCCAGCTCACACTCCAGCCACCCAGGGTAGCTCAGCACTCATCAGTAAAAAGAACAGCATTGAATTGAGTTTCCAAAAACTTTCCATTTATTTCCAGACATTTTACCCTGTATCTGGGCTTCAAAAGCGATTGAGTATCAGGTTTGATACATGACGGAGAATTCAGTATCAAGATGATTTAGACATATTACCTTGATTAATATCCTCAAATATAGTTTTGCTTCTGATGGCTGATTTCTTTTCTGACATTATACTTAATTTGAGACTCTCCAAATCATGTTATCACCCTGTACTTGTCCTTATCTGATCTTCTAAATGATGCACCGGGTCTACAGTATATTTCTCCTGAAATCTCCTATTTGAGGATCCATATTAAGTGTTTTTACTATTTCAGGGGTAGTAATGCCTTTTCCAAGCTGTGTTGCAATATAATTATCCTCAGCCTGCGTTAACTCACTTCTACGACCTATAATTTGATAATTTTGTACTCATAAAATGCAAGGCTATAACAAAATTAGCTACCGTTAGTTTATCAGTACACGGAATGTCTTACTACATTGGTTGAGGTTGGGGTTGCAAATATTCATTTCATTTTTCTCTATCTTTGAAACTATATTTACAATAGTATAACCCTTTTAAATAATAATTTGGCACTCACTGAGTCCTAATAGTCATAATAGGGTTAACTTACTGAAATAACAAATGTTTCAGGGGTTAAAAGAGCTTTCAAGATCATCATTAATAATTATTTTAACCGAAATACTACAAATTCCTGAAATATCAGAACTGGAGATATCAAAACAGTAAGGCTCTTCAATGAAATGAAACATCTCTAATGAAATAACTCATTAAACTTTCAAGTAAAACATAAGGAATAACAGAGAATTTATAACTTTATATTAGTAATAAAGACAGACGGAAAAAAGCTGTTTGCATATAATCATAGTAAAATGGATTCCACTTCAGCAGAACATATCAGGACCACAAAATTTAGCCCCTCTTAGCAGTTGTTTCTTTTAAATTGCTGAGAAAAGACAATATATCACGTACATTTCTAGCAAGATTGGTGGGTTTTCCTTGTAATGGATGTTCTATTTGATAAGAATACGTCAAATGGCAAACATAGCAAAGCTGGTGAATTTACACAAGGGCTTTTTTACCTGCTGTCTTTTGTCTTTCAAAAACTATTTTTGATTTTCACTGAATTTCAGCAGTTTTTTTGTCATGATCAAAAAGGTTTTGATCCCAAACACTGAATTATTTTTGGCTTGGCAACCCTCAGGACACAAGCATAATTTCAATGTTTCTTCATTTACTTTTATCCAATAAACTTACCTGAATTTTTCTTCAATCTCATATTAAAGTATCAGACACAAACAATGGAATAAGTGAATAGTTTTCACTCATATTTTGATGCTTGATTATTCAAAACTATTTTCTTGTTCCAAAATCTCAATGATGTTTTATATTCTGGAAGTATGATGTAAATGAATTTGCATTATTTTTTACTTTTTACATTTTTTTTATTTTAGTTTTTTACATGGATTATTTTTTATAATTATTTTTTCAAGCCACCCCATTTAATCATTGGGACCCTCATTTGTGTCGTGACCATGGTTAGGGTCTAAGGGACACAAATTCATTACATTTTCAAGTAGTGACCAGCTTGTTAGGATTGTTAATTCCTTATGAATTAACAATAAAGTGTATGTTCCAACAATAGAATATTGCTAAAAGGTCTTTTGTGGTTTTTGATAGCATTCTTTTTCTCTTTATGATAATAAATCCTTAACGAATCTCCTGATCTTTACAAAACTATGACAAAGGCTGCTGGATATTATGCAGTGTTTTGATAAAAAGCAATTTATATATCCAATTATCACAACCTCTCTCTTTCATATATATTTATATATATATATATGTATGTATATATTTATATATAAGTATGTATATGTACGTACATATATATATGTACATGAATATATATATGTGTGTGTATATATATATATATATATATATATATATATATATATACATATATATATATGTATATTCAAATGCAGCTTTACTCATACATGCACAGGACTGGAACATAAATATATATACATAGATATATTAAGAATTGTGTTATATTATTTTGAAACTTTATTTCAAAAGATCTCTTGTTATTACACGCTGAATGTATCAGTTGGTCTAGACAATGTAAAGAGAATGTACAATCTAAGAAAAGGGGTTGCTGCAGAAATCGAATCACCAATAGGGTAGCCACTTCAATATTGCATTGCTCTAACCATTGAGCTAAACACCGACTGGTATTGCAAAGGTTCAAGTAAATTAAGATAAAATAAAATGAATTAATAGATAAGTTAAAAAAGTTATTTGGGCAATTGCATTACCGACGGTTGTTTGGCTCAATGGTGAAAAACAAACTCTCCCTTGGTTCTGATGTCCCCTCCCCCACTACTGCTACTTTCTTCACACTTTGGTAATCATGGCTCTAGACCCCAAAAAAGGTAATTATTTTTATTGACTATTTGCCATCACTCCTTTCCTTGATGAATCAAAAGGTACCAGTCTTGTCTTCGATTTTACAACTGTTCTAGACGGTTTCATTCCCTTCTCCAGACTGTCTTCAACTACTTATGAAAAATGCACAAAAAAACAAGTTACATCTCCAAGTCAATGTTCAAATATTATCATACAGCAGAGTTGTCTTTGTTTAACTGGGTTTTCTCGAAATGGCCTTTTTATGATGAATAACTGAAAATTCATGAATGTTTTGTACGAGGCAAATAGAGTACCTTTGGCTGTAATGTAATCAGATGAGTTGCTCTTACACATTGGAAATAAAGAAAAGAAGGGAAAGAAAGTGCTTCTATATCTATTGATTAGCTTCGGATTAGAGTTTTGTAAAAAAGAAAAAATTGAGGCACACATCCTGATTGGACAGATATTTTAATTCAATTGATCAGAAGACTCTAAATGTAATTTATAACATGACATGCCTTTTGAAGCCATCAGCGAAGAGCTCACTGCACACATTAGGCATTATGTCATAAACCTACTCGAAGAAAAAAAAAAGTGGTTTTAAAGTAAACAAATTTTCTTCTTTTTTATCCATGGAATAAAAGCAGAATATATATTTAACATGAATATCTCACATTTTATATCTTGGATGTTTTAACTTTTGAATTAATGTCATGTCTAAATCCCGGTCCATTTCAGAAATTTCAAGGAATCCCTATTTTTGCAATCGGAATAGAAATGATTAACAAGCTTGTGATGCTGATTATTGCTTCTTTTGAAATGGATTTGGTCCTTACTGAGTAACTCACTACTGTGGCCTTGTGTCAAAATAAGCTGTATGTACACTGTAGATACGGAGATAAAGTATACTTGATATTTACCAAGTTTAACTAAGTTTGACACAAGGCCCCAATAGAGAGCCCTTAATGATGATTCACAAAATCACTCGTCTTTTTAACAATCAAAATCATGATGAGACAAATACCTCCAATTGGTCATTTATTCTGGGACTGATGAAAAGCACAATATTAGCTGATCCCTTTAACTACCTATCTTTCCTGTTCAATCATGCGACACAAAATAATTTCCGTGTCATTTCATACTTCCTGCAACCCTGTAACCCAGTAAAACCTGTGTATTGTTAATGAGAGAGAAGATAAGCACTACTAAATACTCTCTGTTACACAAGATATGTCTGGAGTGCTCTAGAATGGCACACTGAAGGTTCCCCAGAGAGTGTGCTGTAAGGAAGAGGAAGATGAAAAGAATACATTAATTATCCTCTTCAATTATGTATAATAATTAAATCTTTCTCCTAGAAGTATAGACATGATTTCCTTTAGATAAAACGAGAGCAAATCTGCTTTGAAACACATTTTCATTGACTGACAAACTGAATGAAGATAGCAAGAAAGTTGGTCTTCACATGAACTTCAGTAAAACCAATATCATGTATAACAAATATGTTGAGGTTAAAGACACAATTATCAGAAGTGAAAATACTGAGCTAGAGAAAGTAGACCACAGCATCTACCTGGGACATTGAATCTTCTCAAAAGAAGAACAAAACAAAGAATCACACACCTTCAACAGAGCAAGCTCAACCTTCAAAAACAGGAAAATCCCATTAGTTTTCAAAAGAATGGTCTACAACCAAACATCCTCCTGAAGAGCTGAAATGTAGAACCTAATCAAAAGATTGGATTTTGAACTAAGAACCATGTAAAATGCACAAGAGAGTATCATGCTTAACATCGCATAGAGAGATCACACTATATTAGAGAAAAAAACAGCTGATCTTAAAGACCATTAGAAAACTCAAATGGCAATGGGCAGGCTATGTTGCAAGAACGTTAGGCAATCACCACACATCTTGATTCACTACATGGATCCCTAGAGATCACACGAAAAATTATGGCTGACCAAAAATAAGATAGCATGATGATTTAGACAGGTTTAGGAGATACTGGCACCGCAACTCCAACGATCAAGAGGTATGAGAAATCTGAGGAAAGGGTTATATCCAAAAACAGTGGTGGTAGTGGTGGTAGAGGAGGATGAGAAGAAGAAGTAGAAGAAGAAGAAAAGTTTGCAGGAGGTTTGAGCAGCATAATGGTTACCAGAATAGAATCAGTAAACCAAGTTCAAGTTTCAGATAAGACTGTTTGCATTAAAATTTCAACTGGTAGCATTAGGAGAGGCACAAATCCACTTCTACCCCCAACTGTGGGTAAATACCAGGGTAGCTAGAGTCTTTTAGCCCTGTAAGGCAGTCTACCTTACAAGCGGGTGAAGGAAAAGAGTTGGATATGGGCTTAGCAATTCTAACCCATAAAATCCTATTTACTACAGAAACCACCACAGCATCACCACTGTCACTGTCCACTAGAATGGTGTGATTATAGCCCTATGCTCTATAAAAGGTCGACAGGATAGAAGAGATGTTTTCTTCAGTTTGCAAATGACACATTCTTAATAGAATTTCCAATTTTGTCACAATCAAATTTATTCATGAAATAATTCAATTCCAGATACATTGCATTAAATCTTACTAAAAATTAAATAATATCAAATTTTCAATTCATATTAAGTATTAAATTATATTTGAATTTGATCAATTTAATTAATCAAAAGAATATTAAATAGCATTTATTAAATACTTTTATTTTACAAAGTATTACATTTCCTTTTCAATTTTATTTCAACTTCATTCAATATGATCTAGTTCATACAGGATATTCCAAAAGTAACACTTGATTTGTCCCAGAAGTTGATAATTTTGGCTTGGACAAGGGAGTGTTATTGAATGACCAGTATAAATACCTGAGAAATTCTTCCAGATTTCTACCCGAGGGGGAGTCCAAAAGAACGTCTTCTTTGGTGCAAAACCAGCCACCACAAGAAATGAAAACCAAAATAAAAGAAAAAGTTCCCATCATTGACAGTAAACTTAGTCAGAATGTGAGCAAAATTAGTAGCTTGCCGACTGAATAGATGTACTGAAATGGCAGAGAGTCATATTGAACCTTTCACGTAATGCAAAGCACATTTCTCGGTTTGTTAGATCTGTAGTTTGTTTATACCAACAATAAAATTAGTCATAACTATAAAAACAGTCAAGACCAAAATCACCAATCAAATATTTATTACATTCCCCTATGTATCACCTGATGCTTAAATGAGAATAAAATTATAATAAATCAAATTAATTGGGATATTTATATCCAATATACTAATCATATTTAGTGGAATATTCTACGAAAATTAATACTTGAATTAAAGAAAGAAATTTAATTATACTAATGGAAATAGATAAGAATAAAATTTGGGAGGTAAAATTCAATATTTTTCTGAAAAGGACTTTCCAATTTCTCTACTGTCTCTAAAATTCTATCACAATAAATCCATTAAAAAGACTTCATAACTGAATCTTCTTCTGGCTTGAGATTTCTATTTGTGACAAACGTCATCTATAAAATTTTTCAATATCTTGAGAAAGGAAGAATAGATTTTTACTCCTGTACGATCTCCAACCAAAATCTCTACAGGGAAACCAGAATAGAAAACAGTTAATTACCCAGAAGTCATAATCTGTCTGCAACACCTTGCCAGGAACTATTTCTTTGAAAACATTACAACTTTGTAATTGGTGCTTAAAGATAGTACTCAAGAAGGATTTGCAACTGGTGGGTTGTGACACTAGATGGAGTCACAAGTATTAGGTTATTAAACATCAAACGTTTTTTTTACATTATAGAGAATAATGCTATAAGTGAAGGATTCACTAATGGAATTGCTTTTTTCACAAATTGAATGAAAATAGAAATATAAATCATTATTACAGAAAATTCTTTACAACTTCTCATCTGAGATTCTAATATCAGGTTGTGACAAATGAAATCTCATTTCTTTTCTACATCGTAGAGAATAATCTTAAAGGGAAAGATTCACTACTGTAATTGCATTTTTTGCAAATTGAATAGAAATAGAAGTATAATTTATCATTACTAAAGGTTTTTTAGCCCTTAACAGTAATTGCATCTACCCAAGAAGTTAGAATCTCAAATTGAGGTATAATGCTGCTCAAGCTGCTAATTACACCAACAGAGCATTTAAATTGAACACTACAACAGTGCAAACTGTTCAGCATTGGTTCAATATGTTTAGGTCTGGAAATATTGGGCAAACCAGCCATAAATAATGAAGAATCATTGGAAGCAGTGACCAATGACTCACAAACAATGGTCCAAGCACTTTCTTCAGACTTTAGGACTTCAGAAGTGGCCCTATCAGGTCATGTCATCTCAAGGCAATAGGAAAGATTAGAAAGTTGGAAAAATAGGTTCTACATGATTAAATGCTATTCCCGATCCCACACCTTGTAGCTGACTATCTGAGCTTAGAGACGTGGGATTTGAAGTCTTGTAGCGTCCCCTATATTTACCTGATATTTCTCCAACAGATTATCATATTTTCGAGCATGTTCAACATCATATCTGTAATAAAAGGCTCAATAATAGGGAAGCCATAATTCATGCTTTCACTGAATTTGTGACCATTTTTTAAAATATTTTCATCAACAATTTGTTCTCGAATCTTGGTGTATGATTATTTTATCTGATAAGTTGACTTTGAATGTGTACATCATTGGCTATAAAGTTAGATGGAAATTGGAAAGATTAGCCAATTTTAGCCATTTTTAAGGCAGTCTTAGCTATTAATAACAAACAATACTTAGCAACACTGTAAAAAAAAAATGCTTCAAAGATCATCTATTGATCAGATAGATTATTTTTTAATGGTGTTACATATTCTCTTTCTTCTTCTTTTTCCTGTTGTTTACATAAATGGAACCAACCAATCAAAAAGCATCTTATAGAGACACATGGACACATCTGAAAGTGGTCACATAGAAATCCAATTTTTTTCATAATAATAACTCTCAATGCTTTAACTAATAAAAAAAGATGTTCCAACTTGGAGAAAAGTTTTTTTTTTCAGTGTCTCTAATTGATTTCTGAAGATATTTGTTCACCTGATGAGCTTCAAAATGAAAATGAAAGAGATTTTATCAAATGATTGACAGCCAAAAAACATAAGAGAGAGATAAATTCATCATTTCTTTCATACAAGTTGCAGATTCATTAAAATAACAAAATACTCATTTCCAACAAAATAAAAATTAATAATGGAACTCAATACCATCCCAAAAGCTAATCGATACCAAAAAAAATAATCAGAAAAGGTTTTTAAATTACTGAAAATTTGAAGAATGGTGGAAAAATACTTGTAGTTTTTTGATGAAAAAAACTGCTGAAAAAAACAGATCGAAAATAATTTCATCATTTATTTTCATTATTAGATGAAATACTGTAACCCAATATTGTTTTAGTTTCAACTATTAATCAAGATGAAGGTAAAAAATAATCAGAACTAAAACAATATTCAAAATAAATTTTCTGCATTTTTTTTTATTTGAAAATATTTACTTCCTAGAATTATTTAACAACTAGTTATTACATGTGAAAAAAATTTATAAAGGTATTTGAATTTCTATGAGATGATTTTCAGAAAGGAAACTATATACATATACACACACACACACACACATATATATATATATATGTATACACTCTCCAATAATAATAAACCTGACCACATACCACTTCAACAACACGCTCCCACCCTTTGCACACATTATCAATATGAGATGGAACATCCTCACCCTTAAAACAGATATCAAAGAAATATTCACAGATCCGTGTGTCATCGCTTACCGCAGACCCCAAAACATCAAAGATATGATTAGCAGCAACAATATAATAAACAATTAAAGTCTCACACGACATTATCCCTAGAACCACTAAATTCTGTAAACCATGCGACAAAAAAAATATTCTATGTTGCAACAACCTTAAGTACACGAACACCTTCACTGGCTCTACCACAAAAGAGAGTTTCTACATATACCATAGCACTAATTGTCATAGCAAAAACATTATATACCTTCTAGAATGTAATCGATGCAATTTACAATACATAAGCAAGTCCAAGTGGCAATTTAACATTAGACTTAACAACTACAGACACAGAATTAAATCACAAAACATTCCAAGTCCACTTTCCGTAGAACTACACTTTCGCTCACCGTCACAATTTTGCCTCAGATGCTAGCTTTACTATCATTGAAAATATAGAAAAAAATACTCCCACCGACATAACTGAAATTCTAAAAAGACATGAGGATATGTGGATTAACTAACTCAAACCTCTCTCCCCTAATGGACTTGACAACAAACTTAATAACCCTAATCACACAGATCTCTAAATTGTAATCCTCCCACTAACAATAACCTCATATCCACATCTACCCCTTCTCAGATACATTTAATATTGGGAACTTCAAAGTCACTCAAACCCATAACAACTATTACCTTGGTAAGGTATTCCACTTGTACAAATCAGAGCCAACATATTTTCGATGACCTGTAAAGTTAATGCATATGAAGTTCCTTAACCCTATCAACCCCCATCAAAACTTCCCCTAACCTACCCACAAAATCTAACACCAAACCACTTCACTCCTACTCTGACACCCTATGTCCTCTCCAAGACCTACTACAGCTGCTAAGACCACAGACTTCATCACAGACTAAACTTAGTCTCATACAACAGGATGACCCTAGCAGATCAGATCCCATTTTTTGCTCACGAAGCAAAGCTACTGATGGTGAACTTATGTTCCATAGCAAACTTATAACCATTAAATGGTATGCACACACTACTGAAGATGGGAATACCTCCTGTCTACTATGTATAGACCATCAATGAAAACATTTATGGATAAATAAACCTAGCTTCCATACACTTCCACTCCTGAGTCCGTCTCACTTCCTATAGTTCAAATTATATATATATATATATATATATATATATATATATATATATATATATATATATGTATATATATATATATATATTTATATATATATATGAGAGAGAGAGAGAGAGAGAGAGAGAGAGAGAGTCTAGAAAGCTGTTCTGCTTTGAACACTAAAAATGTAAAAGAATTTTTTTTTTAATTCATATCTCCAAATATCTGTGAATGCAATTAATGTAAGATTTTCAAAGGATTTCATGTTTCATACAAAATTAGATATTCTAGTGCTATACATGATTTTTCTCTTGTGGGGATCATCAGTTGTTTACCATTTAACAGAACACACACACACACATATATATATGTATATATGAGCATGCCAGTGGAGGCCATAATGCATTTGGCAAAAATATCAGCCTGGTTTTATTGAAAAATACTGAACTCATTCTCATGGGAGAGTCCATTGATTCAAAGGGTTGGTGGATGGGAGATACTTTCATCAGCAAAATCACTACAAACAAGTGGAAGAGTCCATCGTTGTAGATAGAGAAATAAATAGAAAAAGTCGCACAGTTCGTTATATAGATAGATTCTTTATTTCTTTTATGTAAAATGTTTTGTTTGTGTTATTCAGGCTTTGGAATCAAAGAAAAATCTTTCTATCAATGGATTATTCCAGATCTCTGGATTTTGCTGGATTCATCGTATAAAAGAAATTAATGGAGTCTAAAATATTTGATATATAACCTGAATTCATGCAGACTGACTAGAATGTCAAAATAATCATTCAACTTGATTTCACATATAGGCCATACTTCGCAGTTTGAACAAAACCTGGCTATCTAAGAAAAAACGAACATTTTTGTTGGAAGTAGTAGCAGTATTAAAATAGCATTATCATAACCCTATATATAACTAGCTTACCCATGCCATGCAAAAATAACGGCTGTATTTGAATAACTTTGCAACTGCACTCTAAGATTCAGAAAGGACCCAGATTTGCAAAAATAGAAAAAAAGTGAAGGAGACTACACTATAATTAGCATTTGAAAGTTATCTCCCTTGAAAATGTTTAAAATCATATTGGTTTGCCTATTCCATACTGTTAACCATTACACAAGAGAAAACTCCCATATATATATTACATAAGTATATTTAGGCATCAGGTTGCCTGGTGTGTATATAACTTTCATTACAATTTAATACAAAATTACCTTATAATACTAATGGTCCTATTTACTGAGGTTCAAATCAATTTATTCTATTCTCATAGTCATCAATCAGTCAGCTTTTTGCTCCAGATTTCATTTCACTATGTGCCCTGCACATCTCCATTTTCGTTGCTTAATTACTTGTATGATATCCTTAATCCTGGTCCTCTCCCAGGATCAATGTTGATTTTTCTTCCTATTGCAAAGGGTTATTCCTATCATTGCACTTTCTGTTGCCCTCTGCTATTCTAAGTGTGTTTTCAAATGGTTTTATAAGTTTCCAGGTTTTACACTCATACGTTAGGCCTAGTATTCTGCATTGTTCCCATTCTCTACGTTTTAAGCATATTGGCAATTTGCTTTTCAGTATGTCTCTATTCATACCAAATGCTTTCGAGTCAATCATTATGTGCCATCTTATTTAACTTCCATGGTCTTTGTCTAGCTTCATCTTCTGATCTTGGTAAATGTATTCCTTAACTTCTTCAAAAGCTTTGTCTATTCTTATGGTCTTTTTGGAAGACTTTATCATTGAACTTGACTTCAGTCTCTGTTTCATTCATTTTTAAGTCTTTTTTTTTACTTTCTCAATTTAGATCACTCAACATGTTTTGTAGATCCTCCGCAGTTTCTGCTAATAATGCATTATCATCATGGTATCTCAGATTGTTCAAATATTCTCCATCTATTTTTATTCCTTTGTTTTCCCAGGCTGTTTTCCAAAACGCGCTTTTCAGGCTCACTGTAAATAGTATAAGTGAAATTCTATTGCCTGTCTTACGACTTTTCCAATTCTTATCTTGATAGTATCTTTATGAAGCCTAATTATACCAGTGCCATTTTCATATATATATATTCTCAATTGCTTTCATATAATCCTCATTAATAACACGTTCTCACCTCAAGTCGAAGATTGCTGTTTTATTGAGTCAAAGGCTCTTTCATAGTCCACATGGGCCAAACAAAGTGTTTTGTTGTATTCTGATGTCTTTTCAATTAGCTGGTTTAGTGTGTGTGGCTGATCTATTGTTGAGTAGCCACTCCAACAACCTGCCTGTTTGTGTGGTTGGTTTCCATGTCAAGAGTTTGTTAGTCTATTTCATGAATAGTAAGGCAGTAAAGTAAAGGGGCAGTAATTGCCAAGGTTTTCTTTGCTCCTTTTTTGTGTGATAGGATCACTATTCCTAGACAGAAGTTTGGGGGCACTTTCTTTTTACATAAGCATTGAGTGAATAGTTACACTAGTCCGTTGTGATAGACCTCACCTGCATCTTCTAAAAGATTGATTATTATGCTTTCTGTACCAAGGACTCGTCTGCTTTTCATATTTTGTAAAGCAAAAACTACTTTATCCGTTGTTATATCTACAACATCACTGGTCTCCTATGAAATATTGGGCTATTTTATTTTTATTTTCAAAACATACAGGTTCTTATAATATTCTTTAATTATTCTTAATATTTTCTTGTCATTTTGCCTTTTCTTTCCAATGCAAGAATCTGTCATTTGCCAATGAGATCTGCAGCTCAAGCTCTTCCCAACTCTGTTAGTTTTTACTATACACTCCATGTTTTTCTTTCTTTTTTTTTTGTCTCATTCTTTTGTTTGTTTGTTTATCAAGTTCTGCTCTTTTGGTTTCATCTCCTCAGTCTTTATTACCACATTTTTCTTCTTTTTAATTAGTTTTAAAGTTGTCTATAAGTATTAACTAGTGTTGTTGTTTCTATGTGTTTCACCAACCATCTCTTCTGTGATTATGTTTACTAGATTTTTACTCTTTTTCTCTATGCTACTATTGTTATTCCACAAGGCCTGGATTCTGTCCTCTATCAGGAAATCAGTAATTCTCTGCATTTTACAGGGGCCAGTTTTCTTTGACATTATTAATTCTATCAGTTATTATGAAATCAATTTCCAATGGGACTTTTCCAAGTCCATAAGCAAACTTCTCATTCTGGGAAATGAATATCTGTTATCTTCATTCTGTATGTCTCAGAGAAATTAATTCTTTTTTTTTCTGTATTCTATTCTATCATCATCTTTCATTGCCTTTAAGGCAGTATCATCACTTACCCAATACTGTAACCCAAGCTTACGAGCAAGGTGCATTTGATTGAGGGTTAAAGTCTGTTTTTTTTCCTATGGCTTTCTTGTCTTCAGACATCGATTTCATCATTCTTAAACCTTGTTGTAGCTTAAATGAGGTGCGTTTAAAACCCATGTTTTTTAACTTTTTATGAAGCTCTAGAAGAGGAATGTTAAGATTATTTATTGTAATTTAAGCAAGACATTTCCTAAGTCAAACAACATAAAATTTACATTAAATGGTGACTTGAATTTAAGCTCATTTGAAAGAACCCATATATTGACCATTTGCTATAAAAAAAAGATCTGAATCTTTTCTCTGATATTACCCACAATGACAAAAGTATATTCCCAACATTAAAACTCAGTTATATAATTAGCAATACTATGATTAGATAATATCGATCGCCTCAAGTGTGAGATTCTTGAAGAAAGAAATTATAGTCGCATTATAACTTAGAGGTTCATAAAGCACGAATCTCTTACAAATAATATTTGATCATTTTTGACATCTTCAGTAGGGAGACATTTTTACACAAATACATATCAAATTTAACTCTCATCACCTGGAGCATCTTTTGTCAAAAATACAATATTCTTTGGTTCCTGATCATCCATTACAGGGGAATTCTCATTAAACAGAGATTAGTTCACCATTGACATCAAAAAATAACTACAACATCCAAGTAATCCTGCAATAGCGATTAAGTAAAAGCTTAGAATATAAAGAAAAGATGTGAAGTTTATCCAATTGATGATTTGTCAAAGAATTTAAAATTTACTGGCATTCCAAAGGAAACGTTGAATCATCACCACCCAGATGTGCTGCATTTGGGGTGATCAATTAAGAAGTTGGAAAAAGGGATGATCTATGGAAAAGTTACTTCTTTAGTTGGGCTGTGATCACTAGAAAGGGCCTGAATTTTGAAAAAACAAGCCACCATAATCTATTGGCAAATTTAGCGTAAACTTACATTGCAAACTAAATGCCCCACTAAAAACCTTGGGGGGGGGGTTAAAAAAAAAGGGGGAGTGTACATGCAAAATTTAATAATAATTAAACTGGTCTATTGTGGGTAGCAGTGATCAATTATGAACAATCATCTTTGTCTTACAAGTAATGAAATACTTTTCTGGGGGAAGTAAGTTATTTCCCAATTGTGTTACAGACAAAAAATATTGATATACACCAGGCATATCATTCATATATATATATATATATATATATATATATATATATATTCTGTCTCCAAAGAAGCACCATCCCATTGAACAAGCAGAGCAAGATCAAGGGTGTGCCCAGGCAGCTATTGCAAAAAAAAGTGGGGCTTGGCAATTGTTGCCTTTAGCTACATATATGCTTCTGGGTCTCCAGATTAAACAAAAGATTTTGTTGTATTTGACCTCAAAGGGAAGCAAATAAATATTGTATATGCTGGTATATGAAACAAACATCCAATTTAAAAAGAACAATGCAAAATATAACACAGCATCCAATATGCTGCTATTAGGAACAGGGGGCCCATCTACTAAAGCTCCATCAGAAAATTTATGAGGTTTTGAAGTGTTGCAGCAAGCAGTAATCCCCTCAATACCCTTATAAACCATTTGTGATATAATCCTACATATTCTGTACAATCATTTGATTATTCCATTCTAAGAATTGAACGAAGATTTTTATCATCAAAATTCATTTTTGTTACAGACAAAATGTTTTTTAATCAAACTCCAGTTTTATTTGAATCTTTTATCGCTAGACTTTTTTCTCTATTTCCTAAAACAAAAAAAAGACAAAAAATGCTATCTAAATTATAAACCAAAATTCATCTTTAATATGAAACCGGTGAAAAAAATGACCTTCCATTAATGTTTCACTTAGTTGTCTACTGAAATAGTATATTTGGCAGACAACTTTACTTATGCTTATTGCAAAAGATGATGTAACCAGGGTCTATCAACAGGAATTGCAGAGAGCTGCCAGTGAGAACTTTGGTGCGGAACAGTCTTTTTTTTTCTCAGCTGAACCTGCGCCCCCAGAACATTCTGACACTTTGCCGGACCAAGTAGAATGCAAAGGCACTCAAGAGAGGGAAATAGCAGAAACAGACAGAGACACTACCACAATTACTCATATATGTGCATGTATGTGTGTGTATGTCACATAGATTCTTTAGTTTAAGGTACTCATTTAGTAGGGTTTTTTTTTAAATGATAGTAATGGAAGTAATAACTAGTAAAGCCACTATTATTTATCATACACACACACACACACATATATATATATATATATATATATACATATATTATCATCATCATCACCTTCTTAGCATCCATCTCTTGACATGGACCTTCCCCAAGATTCACGAGACCACTCTATCAAA
This sequence comes from Thysanoteuthis rhombus, assembly GCA_963457665.1. Classification (NCBI taxonomy): domain Eukaryota; kingdom Metazoa; phylum Mollusca; class Cephalopoda; order Oegopsida; family Thysanoteuthidae; genus Thysanoteuthis; species Thysanoteuthis major. Next base: position 47,698,715 of record OY735211.1, read on the forward strand.
GGTACTGAGAACCCAATACTTATCAAACTTATCTAGGTCTAGCTGTATGGTTTATATATATATATATATATATATATATATATATATTTGAAAATATAATATATATGCACACATATACACAGACATGCATACACATGCATACACAGAAGTATATATAATCATTAGCTATTTTAAGTCCACTGTTGAAAAAAGGCCTTTCACTTTTCTTCTCTTTCCATTACTACTGAGATTGTGCTGGTCTTCACCATATCTTACCAGCAATCATTTCTATCTCATCCCTCCATCTTATGTGCGGTCTTGTCCTACAGCATTCACTGTCCCATGGGCACTAATCAGATAGTGTTTCATTCTATCTGTTATCATCGCTTTTTACAAAGTGCCAGCCCATCTCCATTTTTGCTGCTTAAATATTCGTGTTATATCTTTCACTTTTGTCCTCTCTTTGATCCATATTGACCTTTATATATATATATATATGTATATATATATATATATATATATATATATATATATATATATATATAGTCTAGAAAGCTTTAAACACTAAACATGAAAAAAAGAAATTTTCATCATTTCAGTCACTTATTTATCAATATCTGTTAATGCAATTTATGTAATTGTTCTCCAATGCCTTTTCTATTTTACATTAACTTTAATATAATGGTACTATGAGTAATTTTTTCTTATTATATATATATATATATATATATATATATATATATATATATAGACACATATTTTTTATTATTTTTCATAATCCTTCCAACTAAAGCACCAATAATAACTATGAATAACAACACTAACAGTAATAACTATGACTATTGCTGCTAATACTACAATAAACAAAAATAGTTAAGAATCTGAAAAAGATTTCTCTCTCGGCAAATAAGCAGCCAGACATTTTCTTTTCTCAATCTCCCAACCTAAACAAAAGCAGACTCAGAAGAAACTCAGGGGATTTTTTCAAATATGATATTCAATTTGAGGAATTGAATGCTTCGACTATTCACTCATAAATTTTATTTCTCGTCAATAAACAAATTAATAAATCTGAACCCATTAACTGCAGTAGGAATAACTCAGTTGCAGCATTCTAAATGCGGCAGTAACCTAGATTATACAGGATGGTGCAAAATAAGTTGACCAGTTTGTTTTCTCCCTTGAAAAAAAAAGGACCATTCCACTTGAAGTTACAGATAAAGAAAATATAGAAACAACTGAGAAACATTATCCAGATTTTTAAGTGGATGGGTCCATAGTGTGACTGATGGAAATTCATGGTACCCACAGTCAAGCCACTGAACTCCAATGACAGAAATTCAATGAATATATGCATACAGACAGTTGCCCCACTTGCCTGTGCATGAATATATATATATATATATATATATATATATATATATATATATATATATATATATATATATGTATATATATATATATATGTATATATATATATATATATATATATATATGTATATATATATATATGTATATATATATATATATATATATATGTATATATATATATGTATATATATATATATATATATATATATATATATATATATATATATATATATATATATATATATATGTATATATATATATATGTATATATATATATATATATATGTATATATATATATATATATATATATATATATATATATATGTATATATATATATATATATATGTATATATATATATGTATATATATATATATATATATATATGTATATATATATATATATATATATATATATATATATATGTATATATATATATGTATATATATATATATATATGTATATATATATATATATATATATATATATATATATGTATATATATATATATATATATATATATATATGTATATATATATATATGTATATATATATATATATATGTATATATATATATATATATATATATATGTATATATATATATATATATATATATATGTATATATATATATATATATATATATATATATATATATATATATATATATATATATATATATATATGTATATATATATATATGTATATATATATATATATCAGGATATAGTCATTTCCTAAGATGGCACAAGGTTACCAATAAGGATTAAACTCATTGCATTAATGAACTGATCTACAAGACAAACTTATTGATCACCATATCATGGTATACAAACTATAGCAATATTGCCTATTTAGTGCTTTTTGTACTATATTCAACACGTTTCTTGTTTTGGCAATAGGAAATTCTATATTTCTAGCCCATTTAAGCATTATTCTTAAGCAAGTCTATCTTCTTCCTGGGAATTTTAGCCGATGAAAATGACCGTAAAATGATTAACAGCATTTTTTTTTAAATTTCAGAACTTTTCCATACTTTTGCTAGGTCAATCAAGTGCAGCAAAATTTTTAGAGCTAGTAATACTGAACAATAGTCATTTCTACACGAGAAAGGCTGAAGAATACATCATCAAAATGCTGAGTTGAAATGAAAATTTTTGTCCAACTTCAAACATTTATAGCTCCTTTGATACATCATGAACAGTTTTGAAACTTTGTGACGAGTGTCAACTTGTTTTGTAGTATTTAAAAATGTAATTAGATCAAGTGTATTATATCAATTTTTTCTCCTAAAAGGCTCCGAAAATAGCCAAGAAATCTAGCATAGTATTTGATTGAGAAGCTTTCGAAGTGGGCATTGCCTTTTTATGTTTGGGATTGTCAGCTATTTTTCAGCTTGGAGGAAAAGTTCATGAAATAAACTTGATCTGATGTTTTTAGATCAATGTTCCAATTCAGTATATGGTCAAAATAACCTCCATCTACTTCTAGACACTCCTGTACTTAGTTTACACAAGACCTTTGCAGAATGATTTTTTTTCTGCATTGAGCAAGAGAAAAATAAGAGTTTAAACGTCAACTAATGTTCCTCTATGGAACTTCAAGTAGAACCCATTTTTCTAGCTTTTGTCATCTTATCTACAATGATAGATTCAACCATTACCAATCCAACAACCTATAATCCGGTCCCTTCACTAATGCGACATTAATTTAAAATTTCCCACAGTAATGCACCAACCCGCTGGGCATTGTTCTAGTTGCACTAGATCTACTCACTTGTAGATCCACTCTTGTAAACACAAGCAAGAAATTCCTGCTTGTTTTCATAAATTTATTAATATCATTTGCACCCATTCAACACCATTCGTGACTCCAGTGAATATAGGAAATGCATCTTGTGCTATGAAGCAAAAATGCTATGCATTATTGACAGAAGATAAGGTTTTCATCAGTGAAAAGCTTGTGCAAGTTTTACAACATTCGGTGTAGAATATAAAGAAACAGAAAAGAAAACTGTTATATTTTCTCCTGATAGCAGCCCAAATAAACCGAAGAGGTTCCAAACGAGATAAAGTGTTGGTAAAGTGGTTTCAGCCTCATGTAACATAAGGTGTTGAACTGTCTGGAGATATGGGGAAAGAACAAATGAGAGTGTTTCTAGAAGAACAAGGAGTATATTTAATGTTTCTGTACTATTATTATCTAGCTTTTAACTGATTTACGATTTACATTATATCTTAAAGGTAATCCTTCTATGATTCAGCACTCTCACTAATGTGGCACTCCTCAGGTCTCACTGGAGCCGCATTAGTGAAGGTATATTGTATATCAATTTGGAAAAAAAAATACATCAGATATATTTTTCATATCAAACTGCCTATGGGTCTAGACTTGAGCACCACCCTGTATATAACAATAGTCTTGTTTTCAGCAAACTATACTTATTAGCGCAATAGAGAAGGCAGCTCAGATGCCAGCAATTTATAATTGATTCAGAAAAGATTAGCATTTTGCGAGATGCAACAAAAATCAATTTGAGGCAAAATGCTTTACAAGATTTCTCCAACACAACATTCAAGCGTATTCAAGTGAACAAAAATGGAGAGGCCGCCACGATTTGCTGATCATTGATTTTTAATACGATCAATAATTCATCGGGTTATTTAGAAAAGCAGCAAGGAAAAATAAAGAAGAAAGGAAGTTTGGATTTTTTTGAAAACTTTTACATAGAAATTGCAAATCAAAGAAGGAATTTATCCTTCTGCACCAAATACACACAGCAACAAATGCTAATAGAAAATCATAATCCAAATTCCAAAACTTGCACAAATGAAAATAATTAAAAAGTCAATAAAACTAACATTCCGAAGGAAATCATGAATCATCACCACCAATATATGGAGCGTTGGGGTCGATCAACTGAAAAGTTGGAAGAAGGGGTTATCAATGAATAAGTTATTTTTCTTGCCTTTTGTTGGGCTGTGATCACTAAGAAAAAGATCTGAATTTTGAATAAAACAAACAGGGCATAAACTTGAGACCAATTTAACAGATACTTACATAGTATATTGAACCACCCACTAAAAACCCATTTTGATGGGGGATTTTCAAAAAAAAGAAAAAAGAAAAAAGAGAGGAGTTTGGATGCAAAGTTTCAAGTTTTTACTTCGAACGGTTATGGCTGGGAGAAGTCCAGATAGATATATACATAGATAGGTCGATAGCTAGATATGAATATCAGGAATCATGAATAACCTAAATCTATCAACAGTGATTAAAATAGTCTGCTGTGGGTAATGGTGATATGTTCAACGAGTCAACTCACATCTAGGTTACATTCTAGAAACATTGATGTAACTCGATCTAGTCTTAAGTCAACTCTTATAGGATAAAGTAAAATTTACATACTAAATAATATAAGATAACATGACACATACATATGTACCTAAATCTTCTTATCATATACACGCATTTCTGAATACCATGAATAATTAGATATAAATACTTTACAGAATTGAACAGTATTGAAATGTGTATTACTGTAATGTACAGTATCCATAAAAATATATTTACATAGGTATTAATAGTTTTTATTTGTTTGGGGTTTTTTCTATGCTTTCATATTTGTATCATAATGCATGCTTGACAAAATAAGATATGGAGGATCATCTGGATCACTATTTTCCATGTTTCTAGATCTGAGCTAATGAGATATACACAAACACATGCTACTTGATACTGAATGCAAGAGTCCTATATGCTGTTGGAGCCCCTCGCCTTATAAGGCAGTCAATCTAAAAGACGGTCATTGAAACCCTCTCGCCTCATAAGGCAGTCAATCTAAGAGACGGTCTTTGAGGCCCTCACGCCTTATGAGGCAATCAATCTAGAAGATGGTTGTTGAAGCCCTCTTGCCTTATAAGGCAGTCAATCTAAAAGAAGGTCATTGGAGCCCTCTTGCCTTTTAAGGCAGTCAATCTAAAAGAAGGTTACTTCAGTGGAAAGAATATACAGTTTGGCAGTAACCATAGCTGGTCCCAAGCCAGAGTAAAGGAGGAGGGTTGGGTACGTAGTTAAGAACTCCACCCCATAAAATCTTACTAGCTACAAAAACTGGAGCTGAGTGATGCACTGCTATGTACCACAGGAGGTTAACAGGAATAAACAAAATAACTAGATTCCTACACCTCACACTATTTGGCCTTGTGTCATACTAAGCTAGGTCAGTCAAATGAAGTTCTGCATGCTCATTTTATTGTCACAGTTTAAATTTTATTCAGTGTTACGCTTGGATGTGTTTGATTGAAGTCAAAGAGCATGGTTTTGAATACACAAGCAACAGAAAGACACTAAAAGTTATTTTAGTCTTTTGAAAGGGCGTGTTATAGATTTGTGAACTTAACTTCAGGTCTTCATCAGCCAAGTGTGACAAAATTCTCTGGGTGGAGCCTGTATCTGTAGTATTGAACAGTAATAAAGCCTTTGTGTGAAACCGGCTGTAAAAGATCAAGTGTTGTTTATGTTGATGAGATCAGAATCTCTGCGTCCATTTTCTCACAAAACCTCATTTACCTCTCCCAACAAAATCAGAAAAAGGTATACATATTCACTCATGTCCATCCGTGAACATGATATCTCTCAAGAATCTCTATGAATTTCAATGACATTTTGTTGGAGGGTGGGACAAGGTGTAAGGAAGAATTGATCATATTTTGGGGCGGATACAGGGATGTTATGATTCGTTTTTGATTGAGAGATACTTATATGTACATATATATATATATATATATATATATATATATATATATATATATATATATATGTGTGTGTATGTATATAAAGTAAACTATAGTCCAAAATATGAAAAATCAAGGCATTGTCACCTCCCCTGCATCGGTTACATGAACTAATTTTCATTCAGTTTTTGGTTAGTGTATGGTGTCTGCAGAGGTATGCACTATCTGAGTGTTCTCTACTTATCAGTAGTTATTTGGCAAGTGATTTTGCTACATTTGGGATGAAATCACGTTTGGATTTATCAGTCTGAAAGAAATTGTAAGCACTTAGTATCACTTTCGTTTTCTGATAAAAGCTGCGCAGCTCCATGACTTTGAGGACATTTTCCCATACATATCTCTCACTTTATATCGCATTGAGAACTTGACCTTTTTTTGTCCAGGTTTGTCAATGTCTTGGAATCAGCTGGTATTTCATGTTTTGCTCCTAGGAAAATTGTCCAAAATAACTCTCATAGAAAGCTTGGTATAGAAACTTGCTCTTCAGGTTTGTTTTTTTTCACCAGGTATATTGAACTGGCCATCTGCATGGTGCAATAATGGAAAAAAATAAGAGAATAAAAGTAATAATCATAAACTATTGATGTATCTCTGAGCTTTGCTAGATTAAAATCGGCTTCAAGCCAAGAAACTAATTGGAAGACAAATATTCACTGTTAGAAACCATCAACCAGAACTGTCAACATAGGTCTCTTCCATTTTCAAGTTGGTCTAGCTGGCTGGCTAAGCATGTATCACTCATGCAGGATGCACCAATGGAGTTACAGGGCTGAAAATTTGAACATCTATCTATTATTATGCCAAGAAAAAATGTTATTACTATTTAATTACCAAAACTTCAAATGTCGTCATTGGGATGAAGGTAAAATGGTCATTTTTTTTTTAATGATAATTTTCTTTATAATCAATACAGAAAAGGTAGGAACCTAAATTTCCCTGCGTCATGTCTCTTCTTATTATTTTTTTTTCAATTTAAAAAAATCATCATGGGAAAACTTAAACTCAGTTCTCCAATTCTATTTTCCAAGCCAGTAACTTATACACCACTACTCCAAATAGGAGTATGAAAATTTTCCAAACTTTGAGATCCTACACCTCTGCTAAAAATCAGCATTCAAAATCCCGGCTTCTGATGGTCAATTAGTCATTGATCTTTTTAAACAATTAGTCAATTAGTCATTGACTATTTTAAATGATTATGAATCTCACAAATTACTAAGTGGCTCTTATTATGCTATCAGCTCAAAAATTATGATTAAAGTTGTTTTAGGCATGTTCTTATCAACAATAACAATGAACACACCATTTGAAAATATGTCTTTTTACAAAATATGGAAAAATTCCAAAATTTTTTGTCCATTTAAAACCAAGGACAGACTTGAAAATTTCATTAACAAAAAAGCAACTAAGTACTCTTCAAATTGAAAATTTTATCAAAAAAATAATCCAAGAACTCTTTAACTATACAGATACTTGTAAAATCTGCTAAGACTTAAAGGTCAACTGAAACAAATTCCAGTAGGTATTTTTACTTTACATTCAATTGCTTTGTTACCTAAAAATTTAATTTTGGACTAGTAACTATTTTATAGCCTACTGATTTCTAAGAGCAAAAAAAAGTACTTTTCAGTTTAAAATTAAAGCCAAAAGGTTGAAAGAAAAGGTGGCAAAAAAAGCATACATTGACTTGGCGAGATCAAAGGGTACTGACATCCGATTGATGCAAGCTATTGATGACTGAATCAGAGGTTAGGTAGAAGAGTGACACCGAGACATCACACAATACAGAATGAAGAAGTATCGGAGACCAGATGAGGCAGACGTCTTAGTTCTTGGTCTTATTTCTTTCCTTACCTTTTAGTTTGTTTTAAATCAATTCTTGAAATAAACAAAAAATACAAGACAGAAAGAATGAATGAAAAAAAATGATAGGAAATGGAGATAGAATTAGGGTTCTTTAGCTGAGGATTGGTTGCGTGAAAGCAAAGCAGAGAAAAACAAAAGAAAGTACAGGAGGGGGGAATAAAATAAAGAATAAAGAAGTTTCATATCTCCTTTTTACATAGAGATGTTCAGCTCCACAGCATTAAAACATGTGCAATGACATCACCAACAAATAATCGATAATGAAATTCACCGTCGACTAATTTTGTTATTGATTTTTTTTCGACTATGTCGATTAATTGTTGCAACCCTAATCTCAACTACAAAGCAACCACTTGAATATTTCTTCAGTGGTGCAGTACACTGGGAATTCATGGAAACAGCACTCCCTTACTTTTTGGAGAAGGGGAATGGTGTTCCCTCACCATCTACATACAACCGAAATTCTCCATTTGAACAATTCATTGATAAGAAAACTTAGCCAGTATCTGTCCAAATACTCACCCCATATGGCCTCAAAGCGTCTCTGGAATTGATTAAATTTCAGAAATTTTCTCTGGAAGATAGGAGGAGTTAAAGCAAGCAGATATTCCTACGTTCCGTCTCTTCCGTTTTTAGTACCACATTCCGGATTTTCTTACAACCAAAATAGTTTTTAAAGTTATTTTGTGACAACTATCGGAATTCGAATTCAAAGACAAAAGGCAAGATAGCTGCTCCAAAGCTCAAACAAAACCTTTGCCTGCTGAATCTAGTACATCCCAGAGTATTTAATTGCATCAACCCAATATAACTCAATTGCTTAACACAGGGAGAAAGGCAGTCGGTCAAAAGAGCAACACTTGTCTGCAAAGCAACAACAACAGGATAGGAAAATATAATTAAACATTAATCAATATGACTGAACATAGATGCAGAGAGCTATAATCAGAGTCAGTTTGTTTTTTTTTATATTACAAGATATTCAGGAACAGGCATGAATAGATAGATAGACAGAAGATTGATATATAGAGATAGAAGCTGACTGGGATGGATAGATAGATAGAAGCTGACTGGGATGGATAGATAGATAGAGGCTGACTGGGATGGATAGATAGAAGCTGACTGGGATGGATAGATAGAAGCTGACTGGGATGGATAGATAGGCAGAGATGGCTGACTAGGATAGATAGATAGAAGCTGACTGGGATGGATAGATAGAAGCTGACTGGGATAGATAGATAGAAGCTGACTGGGATAGATAGATAGATAGAAGCTGACTAGGATAGATAGATAGAAGCTGACTGGGATAGATAGATAGATAGAAGCTGACTAGGATAGATAGATAGAAGCTGACTGGGATAGATAGATAGATAGAAGCTGACTGGGATAGATAGATAGAAGCTGACTGGGATGGATAGATAGATAGAAGCTGACTGGGATAGATAGATAGAAGCTGACTGGGATGGATAGATAGAAGCTGACTGGGATGGATAGATAGAAGCTGACTGGGATGGATAGATAGAAGCTGACTGGGATAGATAGATAGAAGCTGACTGGGATGGATAGATAGAAGCTGACTGGGATAGATAGATAGAAGCTGACTGGGATAGATAGATAGAAGCTGACTGGGATAGATAGATAGAAGCTGACTGGGATGGATAGATAGAAGCTGACTGGGATGGATAGATAGAAGCTGACTGGGATGGATAGATAGACATAGAAGCTGAGATAGGTAGATAGATAAATAGGTATGAACAGAATGACATTGATATAAACTTGAAAGAAATTCATAAAAATCTTTCAAGATGAAAAGTTTTCCATTTTTTGGTTCCAAACAGCAACGACAACATATTCAGCCACAAGTGAGATCAGGTGGCAATCATATTTAAACCAAATTTCTTCTGTCTGGCGCAGACAAATATTATATCTACTCATCCCACATTTAAAGTGAATGTAATTTCCCTCCCATCAAAAGAAACAAAAAAAAAAAGAAATTTCAATTGCAATTCCTTTTTCATCTTTTTTTCTAAAAGAGAAAAAAATTCCACATTTAATTTCAATTTATTGGTGCAATTGGACATCAAGAAAAACTATTTTTCCCACTTTTTAAAAAGAATGTTTTATGAAAAATCACCTTTTTATAATTCATTCCTTATATTAAGTAGACTAATAACTCATAGAAAGAATTACCTGACAATTCCAGATCATTCCAAAATTTCAAGAGCAAAAATATACTGACTGGCTCTTATGCCAATGTCTCAACTGTACAGTTTATATACAATTAGTGCAAAAAGTATCCAACACTTTTACAAAAGATACTGTCTATAGTTTTGAGGAGGGTTATCAATATCCAACGAGCTTTTTAGAACCTTGAACTTCTTCTTGTTTGAATAGGTGCAGATTTCATTCTTATGCGGCTCCCACTACTCAATAGGGACAAGTTATCTAGGCTTAATAAGGAAAGAAAAAGGAATCAACAATACCCGAATCCTACATTGTAGGGTGGCAACCATTGGAATATTGTTTACTACCATCACTGGAAGAACCATAGAATGAATTGGCCGGTACGTTATGTATAACAACACAAACAAGGAGCTCGATTGCCAAAAAACTCTGAATATTTCCAAAAGTTAATTTTAACAGCCTTATACAACTTCAAAATTGACAGAATTTAGATCAAAGATCAGAAAATACAAGAAAATCATTCAAACAAGATCAAACATTGAAAAGTTATTTACAGAAATCAGAAATCTCTGGCACAACTTCTATCAATTTTGAATGTTAAAATAAACTTGTTTAAATGTGCGAGGTACTTTTTGCACCCACTAAATATAAACAGAATTACCTTGATTTGCTAGGGGTGAAATCATATAGAATCAGAATCCTGTTTATCACACATAGTATCAGTAGCAATCATCATCTATGAAACTACCGACTTTCTTCCCCACTTCCTACCCTCTTATAAAACAACCTGATTGTCTTTTCTCTCCTCTCTTTCCTACCCTCTTATCAAACTACCTTTCTTCTCTTCTCTCTCCCTTTCTACAGAGCAGGTCATACTTATAGTATCAGCAGCTACCATCAGCTGAGTTTGTGGTTCTACACATGAAAACTACCAAGGTAGTGACAGGTCATGGACTAGTTTGAATAAGATATACTTGATCAATTTCTGATACCCCTTCCCTTGCAAAAAATGCAATCAAATGATTAACGGACAAATACATTTGAGCACAAAGAAAAACTCACCTTTTCTGGTTTATTCTTACTGGACCAAATACCAGCTCTTACGTTGAGGTGGGGAGATAAATAGTTGTCAAAAAAGAAAAGAATAATAAAAATAGATAGATAGATAGAAATAGATAAATGGGAACCAGACAGTATTTGATTTGATTTGTTTGTAAAAAGTGATTCTCGTGTCTTCTAGAGTTTGTTTTTTTGCGGAGAAATGTTAAACGTATATATGAATGCTTAACAGAAAATAAACAGACATTTAACTCTTACACTCAGCACCTGTCTTTGAACAATACCCAAGAACTGTTAGCTGAATATCTTTCTACTGATTCTCCCTCCATTCTAAGAATGATACTAAGTCCTAACTTGCTGTGAAGATAATCAGTTTTCCATCAGCATCCATATCGTTCAGCCCAAAAAGTAGGCACATAAACGTGTCCATTTTAGTATGAATTTACATCATACCTCCACTTCACAAAAAACCCTAACATATTGAGTGGGGAAGGATGATTTTCAAAAACTAATTTTCTGAAAAAAATTTCTTTGGGGTCACATTGGTACACACAATAAATTTCATGGGGTCAAGTTGTGTGGTTTTTGCCATGCTGTTACAGACAATTAAACTGACAGACAGACTTTTGGTAAATTATGTTAATAAGAATTGAAAGACTTCTTTCTATTTTTCAGCTCTATTGAACAGAAAATAGAGCTGGGTATCTAAAGCTATCATTTTTAGAATGCAATAAAGAATCCTCTTCCATAACATTGAACAATCATAGCCATCAAAGTTGGAGAAGGATTCTTACCTTTTCATACATGTGTGTGTTTGAGTGTTCCACCACTCCTGGCCATACTATTTTGTATGCACACTTGGCATCATTACTCAATTAGATCCCTTCAAAAGATTTTTTATTGTTTTTTTTTGAAAAAAGCTTCTTTTCGGCCTGTTTTAGATCTTATTTTGAAGTATATAGTTATTTAATAACATTTGAATTATCCAGAATCTAGATATTTCCAGATGTTTTTTAATCAATTCAAGATGTTTTCCAGTGGAAAACACCAGTGATGAAATAAATAGAATTAATCAGACCATATTTTGATTCTTCAATGGAATTCTTTCATATGACTTCAAAATTTTGGCTCTACAGTTGTTCAATTATTGACTGTGATGGAAAGTTTTATATGATTTTATTTGAAAATAATCTGTATACCTGCTCCTTTTAGATCAAGGTAATCCTTGGTTTAACGAGCCAAAATTTTGGCTGGCTATAAAATGGCTATAAATGGCTAAGATCAATATTGGCAAATTTGAGATCAACTGCAGAGGATAAGTTCAAAGAAATACAGACATCAATCATCAATCAACTTTTCAAAGTCTGTTATTGGACATAGACCTTCCCCAAGGTCTGCCATTTTTTTTTCACTCCCGAGTGTTGCAGCACCAAAACATTCTGAACTTGTCCAAATCATCATGCCACAATTTTAGTTTATGATCTCGTGGGATCGTTGTAGTGAGTCACAATGTCTGATATTCTTGTAATGTGGCCTGCCCAATGTCAATTAAGCTTCATAATGGCCCATGGGATATATATGACACCTGTTTGCTCTCTGATATACCGTGTTACACAAATTTATGAATGGTGGTTCATAATCTAGTGATGACCTAAAAAGATTCATCATCATGTTAGGAGTTAATCTATAAAAGGTTTCTGCACTATAGCAAATAACAATGGAAGACAATGAATACATAGAAAGACAATTAGTTCAATAATGAGGGATAAGTAGGATTTTATTATCTACATAAATAAAAATGCTAATAAAAAAAGACTTACTTTTTATTAGATGAAGGATTGTCAACCATTATTATTTTTTGACTAGTATTTCTTTCATTTTGATTTTAGTTGCTCTATATTGCAATGACTCAGATGACTATGGCAGTGAGTAAATAGCAGGGATTGGAAATAAAGAATATTTTTCTGTTTTTAATGGTGGAAAAAATTCGGGCTCAGAGATTTTTTTTTCCAGATGCTTTCATAATTGACTTTCTTCAAGATACACTCAACATAACCACACACTTCAATATTATTTGAGGTCTGGGTGTAGATTAGAATTATAGTTTTTAAAGATGATATCCAGCAAAGGAGGAATAAAATTTTAGGAGTGGATTTATTTATTTATATCTATCTATCTATCTATCTATCTACATTATACTAAAAGTCTGATTCAGTTTATCTATACATGACCTCAAAGTAGCAGAAACAGTGCCTTGAGGCAAAAGGTGTTGAATTGAGGCACATCTAAAAAAGTTTTGATCTTCAATTTAGGTCTTCCCAAGAAAATAACTGAAAATCCCACACATGGGGTGTTTTCAGATAGTTGCTTCAACATGCAGACGTGCGGGTTGGTACATTCCAATGACAATTATTTTTTGTCTACTGTTTGCCAATCATTTCCACTGTTAAAAAGAGGAAATTACGAAGTGTTGACAGGAAGATGGCCAACTCACAAAGTCACCTTTGTTAACAATCTTCATCTATCTGATGTGAAGAAAGGAATTCAAGAAGGCATTTTTTTTTTTGTAGCCTATATTCCCGGCTCATAGTTTTTGGAGATCATCTCATAATAAATTTCACCCAATAGTCCCAAAATGAACACGGTTGTGAGATTTGTAAAAAGATGTGTCAAGAAAAATTTAGAAGTCTAGACTCATAATTTCCAATCAAAATATTTCTTGTTTTCAATCAGAATTTAAATTGATGCCTCCACCATTTCATTAAGATTCACTTACATTAATAAGAAGTAGATAAGCTTTTAAAAAGGATGGAAGCAATTTCTGTATTTCTTTGTGTATGACACAAAAAATTTTGTACCCCAAACTGAGTGAAATAGGGGGAGGGATGCTATACTCAAATGTACTCAGAAAAAATGTTATTCACCACTAAAATCGAGCCCATTTGATGTCATAGATAATGCAACCCCCCGACCCGGGCTAAAAAAATTATTTAACTTACAAAGCTAACCAACTGTTTCAGTGAACAGTGAATGGAACATTTTCTTTGTTAATTTGTGCATTTCTCCACAGGATATTGGGTACAGGTGCAAGAGCTTGAGGCTTATAAGGATAGACCATGATTTTTCAAAACTCATTTCCTTCCAGAGAACACATACAACACAAATATCCAAGAAATAACTAAAATAGATAAAAACAATTATATCATAAAACCACTAAATTTTTTTCAAAATAGTTTCAAATAGAGTTCACAATATGAACAAACGTAGGTATCTTTATTCAGTTTCTTTTCATGCTATTTTTCATTAATGTTACTAAAATGATTACTATTTTAACCGAACACAACATAAAGATAGTAAGCACTTATGCAGAATTTTAGAATACAAATTTGAAAAATGGATGCAGAAAATCACACGATACTACCAAACTGTGGAGCCAAATCGAGTAGTTGTGTTATTCAAGAGTTTACAATTTCATAACTATTTTTCACGTCAAAATCTAGTAATCCTATTATACAAGAGTCATGTTATACATGAAGAAATATAGTAGTTTATGAACATTTCTCAGAGAAGAAATGCATTTTTTCATAAAATACGCACTCATTCCCTTCTAAATCATTTCTTATATAAACTATAACCAGGGGTTCTCAAACCAGGGTTTATAGAATACACATTTATGCTTTCTTCTACAAAAATGAATCCTCAAGCATAATCTCGGTTGAAATCAAAATATTTCATGCCTCAATGAATTAATCGAAATTTTATGTAGATTTTCTTGTTGCAAGTTTTTTAAAAAAGACAAGCACCAAAGTCTAAGACAAGATAAGTGACAACTGAACACATTTTGATGGAGAAATCCAAAGATTTTGTTTCCTTCACCTACTTGTACTGTACGCTTAATTTGAGATTTTTCAAAAATATTTAATCACACAACTAATAATTGTCATAAGAGTTTCTTGATGTATCAGTCCAAGATCAGACAACATCACAAAATAATTTACAAGATAATCTTGTAAAATTATCATGGCTAATTTCTTAATAACATAGAAGTAAATTATAAGACATTCTATAGACAAAGTATTATAGACATACAGAAGAGTCATGGCTGATTTTTACATTGAAACAGCTTCAAGAGATTAAATGGATCCTACAAGTTAACTTTATATAATAAATATCAAGATGGAATAAACCAAACTCCTAAATTCCTTCCATTCCCAGAAGCAATATTTATCTTCTTCATTTTCTCTCTCTCATATATTTTATTCAGCTACACTAATATTAAAAAATATAATCATCCTTATATTTTATAATCAAAAATTCTTGCCGACATCAAAGTAGAAGCTTATATCAACATGTAAGTTATCAGTAAAAACAAAAATAAAAAATGAAAAAAACAATAAAGGATGCAGTTTTTTTTTTTTTCTTCCTGCAAGACAAAAGATAAAAGCCCAATTTATTCCTTCCATTAAACGTCAGCCATATTGGAAGCAAAAGACTATGAAAGCTTCATAAAAAGTGTTTCATGGGGGACCCACCTAACCAACCACTCAAGTCTGATATTTATCGAGAGGCTCCAGTGAGTTGTGGTCATTCAGACTGAGAACTTTCATCAATTTCCATTGACCTTTTCCTGTAATGGTCATTCCCCACCCCATTGCAACCAGAAGAGATAACTTCCCCCCCTTTGATGGGTCATTCATCAAAGCAACAGATCTTCTGTCTAGAATCTAGAAACAGCAATCTCCAAAGAAATGAGAAAATGGGGTCAAACAACCAGAGGCAACTGATACTTCTAGAGTTATTATTTATAGTTCAGACTGAAAAATAGGTCCTTGTACATAGGGTGTGTTTTTTTTTTTTACCACCTGTTTTTTTCCAAATCCTTGAAGTGCTTATTTCAAAATTCTTCCAGGTACAACCTAAAATAATGTCCCAGAAGGATTCATCTTGAAATGAAATAGAACCAAGATGGGTTTAAATTTCAACAAAAACCCTGGGTTAAAATTGTATGAAAAAAAAAAAAGGTTTATTTGCCTCTGTATACTTATTACTTCAAAAGCTATGTGATTTTCTATTTACTCTAGATTCAGTTTCAGGTTCATGATAGGTGTATTACAGGGTTTAAAATGGACCCAATGGCACATTATTTCAGTTGGTTACAAGTAAAAACTTATTATAACTTCATGGTTTAAGAAAAAAGCAAGTGAATGCATGTGGATTGATTTTCCTCCTTAACAATGAAGAGGTGAAAGTAAATTCTAAATCAAGTTAGTAAATCAATACATGGTTAAAAAATGAGGGTTGAGGTCCAATTCGTTCGCATTTTGATGTCAAGCCACATGATCCACATGCCGTTTTAATATTATGAAAACATTTTTCAAAGTAAAGTCGGTCATTGTTTTTTTTACTTTTGTTTTTACAATATAATTCTCAAACTGAACGTAGCGAATTAACAAGAAAAAAAGACTACACCTGAGTTGTACCCGAAGAGCAATTTTTGTCCATTTCTAGTCATAAATTCTTTACTGGCTTGTCTTTTTTTTAATTGTTTTCAATCTCCAGAGTTATAAGTGTCAATCTGTGATTTCAATATTGTGACAAGTATATGCATGGATTTCTTTTGATGATAAGAGCTGAAATTCGTTTTTGCTGTTGTTAGTGCTTTAAATTTTTATTCTGTAGTACCCTTACACAGGCTATGGCTTCAGCCATCCCAGTTTGGGCTCTATACATCATATTTCTACTTACTCGGTCTGTTAGCAAAATGTGAATCAGACCTAGAGGCAACAAACACCCTATATGGCATTGTTCACTTCACCTTGTGCTATTTCACTCATATGCATGCCTTTCCTTCCCAAGGGTATTAGTGCAAAGTGAACACAAACTGTTCCAGCTGGAGTTTGAACCTGACTTGCCCAGTCCATTCTCTATGTTGTTCCTGCTCAGTTAACCAGCACCTCCCCTTGCTAATATGAAAAGAGTTCAGTCTACCTGCAACTAAGGTGGGTAGCAATGAAACCCATCTAATGTAAGGTTCAAGAGATTTGCTTGGCAAATGTCAAAATGAACTTTCACCTGTCTATTAAAAGATGCCCAATTAATTAACACCTCTACAGAAACATGGATCTAAAAATGGAGACTTCCATGAACTATCTTCAAATGGTTTCACACATGGAAGTTACACATTCCAGACATGAAACTCTCGCATTTTGTTTTTTTGAGTAAGCACATGTCAAGAAATGTAGCAAAACAAAACATTCCCTGAGTCAAATTGTCTCTGTGGAATGCTGTTACTCCCATAGCTCCTCACCCTGACCTGTGGGTCATGGGAATTTTTCAAAAAAGAAGACACACCCAGTGTTATTACTTTCACCTGTCCTGAAAAGATGTAGAATAAATTAACACCTCAACAGGACCTCAACAATGGAGACTTTAATTAACAGTCGGGGATCTTAAAAACGGGTCTTCAAATGGTGTCACACACATAAGTTAGACATTCCATCTTACATCAGAGCAGATAATTCAAATCTAATGATGACACTCTTTTCTTAAAATCAAAAATGGTCTTAGATGGAGAGTAACACAGACACTCAGAATTGACTATTGAATAATTGATTAATCTCGACATGAAAACAATATCATCACACATGAATGAATTACCGTAGCCCGCACGTGTACCAGAATTTATCATCTAAAATATTATCTGAAAAAATTATTCTTTCATCTAAAAATATCTAAAAAATGTCAGCACAAGATTTAGGCATTGTTAATCCAAAATGATCGTGGAGACCCCCTAAAACACTTTGAAAAAATGAAATGAAAGCTTGTTCAGATAGTGCCTATTGGTGAGAACAATTTCTGAGAATCAACATTTCAAGTATTATTATCAGAGGTGCAGTGATAATTTTGTAGGTGCCAGAGCTGACAAAAGGCTTATCATTTCCTATATCCTCTCTCTTTCTCCCATATATATATATATATATATATATATATATATATATAGCTGTCTGTGGATGACACAATAATTAACGCTCCCTAATTCAGGGTTGAGTACTCTGTACATGAGGTAACTCATTCATTATGAGCTTATGCAATGCTCTTCCAACGTAGGAATAGAGCACTCTGATGGATGAGGAATACATGCGTGAGTAAATATATTGCTTAAATTTTTCAACCTTACTGACCGTCCAGTTCCGTGGGACAGAAGTAAGATGCTAGCCTCTTGGTCTGAAGCGAAGGTTTCAATCGTACCTCATAGTACTGGATGGGATAATGGATAATCTATAGCCACACTGAGGAGTTGTAATACAACGAAACAGCTGCCGGTGGATGACCCGATAATATATATATATATATATATATATATGTGTGTGTGTGTGTGTGTGTATTACATGAATAATAAAAAATTGTATTTTTGAAGTGACAAATGTTACTGGGAGGACAGAAACCATCAAAGAAGTTTGGAAATACGTTTTGTCTCTTTTATTGATTTTTTTTCTACAGAAGTGGTAGAGCTGCACTCTGGTGAGCTCTGGCAGCACTGTATCTCTGATTATTGTAATAGATTAGGCCACTGTTCTTGGTTGAGTCTCATGAGTATCCTTGCCAGACATTTAGAAGATCGAGGTTTTATTTGCAACTGGGAAGACACAATCAACTCTAAACCTTTTTTCTATTGAATGTAATGAGTAGATAGATTTGTAAAGTCTAGGTAGCAATTGCTGCATTGTCATAAATGTTAACAGGTATGGCTGTTGGGGAGGTAAATCCATTAGGTAGCAAAAATAAGGTTATTCATCTCATTAAATCTCCTATAATGGTGAATTTTTTAAAAATCTCACAGTACACATCTATTCACAGTATATTATCACTTCCAAACGACTACTCAGCAAAGGGCATCCATAAGGAAGTGCAAGAAGATGTATTTGCACCCCACAGGAAAAGTGCTACATCTCATTTGCACTACTTTTTATTGTAAAATTGTGTTTACTCCACAAATTTAATTTGTTTTGTTTTCGAAATAGTTTTAATAGAATTAATGGTTTGTATCCAATTTTTGTATCTTTCAAGCACATGTGTAATTCATACCTGGAAGAACTAGGAATTTTCGGATTCCTTAACCCGTATTTGACCAAAAGCAATTCAGACCTTTTGTTTCCAATTGTTCACATTTTGGCTTGGTAGTAGGGGTTTTTTGACATTATAGTTATAAGCACTGCATACATATGCATTGACCAATTGACAGCAACTTCTTATACTATTTTTTCACCCCTTACCTCAACGTAAACAACTGAATTGAAAATTCTGAAATTACTTTCCAATTTTGAAACTTTTTTTTGTGTAACTTTTGATTCTTTTGGGCTATTGAGGAAAAATGAGAAGTCATCTGATTGTCAAGGAGGAGGAGGAAGAGGAGGAGGATGTTGATGATGATGATGCAAATGGAAATAAAGGATTAGCCCTCACAGAATATATCCTTTTCTCCCCCTCCCTCACCAAGATTTATCCTTTTGGAGCCACCTGGAAGAGCAGACATAATGCCATTCTGTTGAGTGAATTTGCCCCAGAGGTATAAATTAGAAATGATTTCAAATTCATACCTCTGGGGCAAAATCACTCTACAGAATGGCATTGCGTCTGCTCCTCCAGGTGGCTCCAAAATGATGTTTGTACAATATTAGACGTTGTTCCAGTTATTTAACTTGTGTTGGTCAATTTTTCTAAATCAAGAATCTTTTTTTTTCTTGAAGGAAATAGATTTCATCTTAGGCAAAAATGTTGTGGTCATCAAGTGGTTAAAGTATTCATCAAAGAAACTTTTTAAACATTTTAAACCCTTAGACATCTTTTTTACTATAAAAAAGAATGAATATTAAAAAAGTAAAAACAAAAAGACTTAAATCCCAATTGATGATGGATGTAATATTTCATTAGAATTATTATTGACCAAGTGTTGCCCAGAGGAAAATAACTTCAAATATAAAAACACGGGAAAAATATGTTCTTTAATAAATTTCTTCTTACACAACACAACAAATGAGAAAAACTATTATTTACACTACTAAAAGATATACGCATGAAAAAGTCTCTTACTGAAAGAACATTTTGATATGTCAAACAGAGTCTCTTAGTTTGACAGGGCTTCTGGGCACACAACATCAATGCTTCTCCCACTCGGTGACAGCATGAAAAAGTTAAGGTTTTTTTTCAAAAAAAAGGTTCCCCAGGGTTGCGCAATATTTTACAAACAGAACCGAGAAAATCTTGTTCTTTCATTTTGCTAAAAGAGAGCTATTTTGATTCAAAATTGACTTCTGGTGACCTCCAAGGACCTTTGAGATCAGAACCACCTATCCTACTAAAATTGTCTTCATCCTTTCGACCATTAATAAGTCAAAAAAATGTCAATACTTCATAGCAAACTCAATTTCTTACTCTATTTTGCTCTAAATTGCATCAATCGGCTAGAGATGACCTCGGCTAACATTGAATGACCTCCAAAGTCAACATGATATAGTTAATGTCACAAGTGGGTATTTTGTAAGTCCTTATGTCAAAAATTGTCGTGGGTTTTGTAGTTTTAGTATAATAGTGAGGACTTCCATACTAGTGTTGTTTTTCATCAACTTCTATCATTATTATCATTAGCTATTTAGCATCCATCATTGGAAATAGACCTCCCCCCCTGATATTTGCCAGATCTCTCTACCATGGGCATTGCAGAGCCAGTACTTTCTGAATTTATCTAGCTTATCACGCTATCTTACTTTCTGTCAGCCACAATTTTGCATATGATCTTTGGGGATCCACATTGTGAATTATGATGTCTAGTTGTTATCTGCTATTCTTGCAACATGTCCAGCCCATTGCCGTTTGAGTTTTTACTAGTGGTTCCTGATATCTCGGACTCCAGACTTTTCTCTAATATACAGTGCTGTTTTATGATCTCTCTACGTGAGGCTGAGCATGATTCTCTCACGTAGATGTTGAATGGTTCTCAGTTTGAGAGTCAATCTTTTGGTTAGATTCAATGTTTCAGTTCCATAAGTGACTATCAGGAGGATGCATTGGTTGTATACCCTTCGTTTGAGGACTGGTGAGAGAATTCAAATACTCAAGTTCAAAATACATGGCAATGAAATAAAAATTAACGCAAATATGTTGCATATAGATATTCCTAAGAGTGATTTATTGACACATGAAATTTCTTACTGTTGTAATGTTGAATAAAATTAAGTGAATGAAGTCAAAAACTTCAAGTTTGCAACATTTAATTCAATTTGATAATTAAATATTGATGATTTTCCTTCGGACATATTTAAACAAAAATGGATATATCTTGGCCTTTTATGCCATTGTCAATATTTAAAACAAAAATTTTTTAAATGCATTCAATATGTAGTAAATTCAGTTGCGTTAAAATGCTAGATATTATTTTCATTCCAAGCCAAAATTCAAGATAAATTTTACTTTCATTGTTCACTTATTCCAGCTTTTCTTTTTTGCATTACTACATCACATTTACCTGTAAGGATCACATTTTATCAGCAATTGACATCCAAATGACATTGGAATGATCAGGTCTTGATTACAATCTAAAACTTTTGTAGCCAAAGTTAAATTTGACAGATTGCAAGACACAAATGTATAATCATTTTAAAAATTTACCATCTTAATGTGATGGCAATTTTTCTCACAGGTAACACTTTGATTAGATGAATTAAAAGAAAGAAAGAAACAGGTCTGGTTAGTCACTCAATAGAGACCATCACACGTCCAGTATCTTTTGGCAGCTTGCCTTGTTGAGAATGATCAATTAAAAAAAACTGAAAAAAAGAAATGATCACTGAATGAGCAACTTCTTTGGGTAAATCCAGCCCGTACGACGGGTTTTCAGCTAGTACAAAGGAACAGCCACAAAAAAAAAACCATTGTCTGAAATCCATTTCTGTTCCAGTCATTATCCATAGTTGGAATCTAGATGAGATTTTTAATCTTTGGCCTTTTTCCCAAACACTTCAGCCGATTTTCTGCTGACCTATAACAAGTCAGTGTCACCTGTTATTTCTGCTAGGTTTTCAATATTCATGAGAGCCCAGATATTTTTTGCAATGTGATGCTAAACTTAGGTCAATACAACAATTGGTCAGTTGTCAGTCTGTGATAAGAATTTCTTTCAATGTTTTCATAGATGGTTTTGAAAATAAACATTTCGATCAAACCTCAGATGAAAATTGTTCTAATAGTTTATCCACTGTTTTAAAAGGTTTTATGACACCACAATCTGATCCTGAAAACAGTGAAAAGAATTTTAAATGCTCATTAATGCAAATAAGATAGTGAAAAGAGTTGAAACAAAATCCTGTCATATTTAAATCTGCCATAGAGTGAAGTATATGAAATAGAAGGTGTAAGTTCAAGTCTTGTAGGGAGCTACTTCTGTATTCTGATTTCATGCTATTTATTTCAATGGTCTAGGAGTAAGTTGTCTTAAAATACAATGAAAAAAAGCAATAAAAACTAGCATTCGAAGGAAAATTATGAATCACCACAACCCATATGTATATTCATTTTTATCTCATAAATTTAGCATAAAGTAAGATTGTAAACTGAAACCTCCATTGAAAACTCAGGTGGGGATATCTTTTAAAAAATCAAAGAAAAAACTATTTCATTACTCATTAAGGGGAGTTTGTACATGCAGAATTCGAAGTTCTTACTCAGAAGACCTAGAGTTGGGTTAGGTCCAGATACATAGATACATATAAATATATGTGACATTTATATATATATATATATATATATATATATATATATATATATATATATATATATAATTGTCCAAACATATGAATCACTTGAACCCGGAAAAAATGTTTAAACTGGTTTGTGGTGAGTACTGGTGATTAATGGGTCCAGCAAAAGTGCCCATCAGGAAATCTGCCCATCAAGAGATTGGACTCAGGAAGAGTGCCCATCAGGAAATATGCCCATCATGAATTTATTAAAGGAGGAAAACTGTCTATGAAAATATAATTTTCCTGTCATTCACTTATTTTTTGTCCTTTTTTAATTAAAAAATATTGATTTGGAGTTTTTTTTTCAAACGCTGGCTTTTTTTTTTACAAACTGGCCATCATGAATTTATTCAAGAAAAAAAAGCGCCCATTCTATAAGGTTTTATTAAAAACTTTTGAGACAACCATCCACAGTGGTCTCGATAGGAATTCTGAGTGTGAAATTTTAAAAAAAAAAGCAAGACAAAACAATTTTTTTTAAAAACAATCTATTCAAAGCAATAATGATATAAAGATTTTCTTCAGTCAAAAGTTTTTAATAAAACCTTATAAGATGGGCACTTTTTCTCCCCTATTTAGTTTCAGATGGCCAGAGTGTGAAAAAAAAAACTCAAAACAAATATCTGTTAATAAAAAATGAAAAGAAATAAGAGAATGATGTGCAAATTATGTTTTTATGGGTAGTTTCCCTCCCTTCATAAATTTTTGATGGCAGATTTCCTGATCGACACTTATCTGGTTACTGTGAATAATAAGAACAACGTGCATAACAGATGAGATATATGTGAAAATGTGTTTTTTTCTCAACCATCCAGTGACCAATGATTTTTATCAGTATGTCTTCAGGGGTGATCAATTAAAAATTGGAAAAAGGGATGATCAATGAATGTTACTTCTCTTGCCTCTTGTTGGACACTAAAATGTCCAGATTTTCAAAAAAACAAGGGTGGACACAAAGTAAGGGACCAATTTAACATTAACTTACATTGAAAATCAAACCATCCCTAAAACATCACTTAGAAGTGGAATTTTGAAAAAAAAAAACAAAAAAACCCCTTACCCATTGAGGAGAGTGTGTGTGCAAAATTTCAAGTTTCTACCATGAACGGTTAGGGATGGAAAAATTATGTATACATAGATACACATAATCATCAGAACACATTAATAACCTCAACCCAAATAGATACATGGTTACATATAAATCTCAGAACTCATAAGTGACCTAAACCCAACAACAGTATCTAAACCATTGTTGTGGGTAGCAGTGATTATTTGATAATAAAGGTACTGGTCATGCTATTTTATGCATAATGACTATACCTTATCCAAGAACTTCAGTCAACACTTTTCATGGTTATAAGCACACCATCTGTAGAACAACTAGCCAAAAAAAGTTATCATTACATCACAGGCACTGGCTACACCAATAGAGTTGGAGGGCTAAAAATTTGAACATTTACTCCTTATTATGTTAAGAAAAAACATTTTTTTTTAGTTTTTTTAATCCTTAATTCCCCCTGAATAGATTTTTAGGGAGAGTTCAATTTGTAATTCAAGTTTATGCTAAACTGGTCATTTAGTTGGTGAGAAAAGTAACTTATCCATTGATTGCCCCTTTCCCCAATTTTCTAATTGATCACCCTGAACATGACATACTGCCAAGAGATGTTGGTCACATGACAGTTTCTAATGAGTGACTAACCAGACCTGTTCTTCGAGTTTACCAAGATTCGGACAAAAAATTGGAACAAAGAAAGTTACAGGATTGTCAGAAAAACTGAAACACGACTCCGTCATATTCAATGCTATGATGAGGTAAAGTTCCTTACAAGCAAATACAAATCAGCTCGCTAACATTGACCAAAAGAGAGAAGAAACAGACTTGTCTCTTCTTCAAGGTATCATCCAAAAGACAGATGAAGAAACACTATTATATATGATTCTGCCTTGTAGAATAAAAGAGAAACAACATGGTACAGTGTTAAAAAAAATACACATAAACAGATTTGCATAAATCTGTAAGAAGCAGACAAGATAAAACTGTGACAGATGCTTTTCTAAATAACTTCGCCCTGACAGTTGAGAACGATTTTGACCCAAGAACACATAAACTTTTCAAGGAGACATTTATCTCAAGATAATCCAAGGATTACCCTTTGATTTGACACTGCTTTAAAGAGCAAAACCTCAGAGAGAGAGAGTGGGGGAGATGGCTTCACATGTCAGAAAAAATTGAAACAAAATGTCTTATTTTACCATCAAAATCAAATTCCGATATATACAGACATCTCTCATTATAGTGTAGTTCACAATGTAATATGAAGCAGGTGAGTATTTGACCCCAACATTTCCACCCACTTCTCCAACAAACAACAAATAAAAACAGAATTTCATCAAAAGATTTACTTAATATGACTAAAATATTAAATTTCCTCAATTTGCAATCAGTTACAGTATAATAACATGGTGTTTTAAACATAATTTATTTGATTTTGTGATGAAAACAACAGTGAATTTGTTTTGGCTCTCATAATTGACTTGATTATCCTACAGTTCAGTTTTAACAACGTTGTTTTTTTGGACCCCAACACCTGAGTTATAAAGGGGGATTTCTCTAGTTTTTATCCAAATACTTCAGGTAATAGCATTTACACATGATACTCAAAATTTTTTCACAATCTTACTAGAGAGTCACAAGTCTGGAGTTGGAGAGAAACTATCCATCAATATAACAGGCAGCAAAGACAAACGGCAACATGGTTATTCAAACTAATTCTTTTTCTTCGGTTTGACTATTCCATTTTTGTATTAAAATTAGTCTTGCCATGAAATTACTCCAAGTGATTGATGCTCTAATTGGATAATCGGTAAAATTCTTCATTTTCTTCCCCTTCTTCCTCTCTTTTCAATTTTATTTTGTGTTTATCTTCTTTTCATTGTTTCCCCACACAACCATTGACCCAGTTTTTCGAGGTACGATAGAAACCTTTGCATTCTGAATAGCAGATTATCATTTGTATAGTATGAAGACTCTTAAAGGACTGGAAAGTGAATATTTGTAGGGGAAGCAAAACCGGCAATCGTAAACAGGTGTGAACAGCCATTTTGTTCCGGCAGCGTGTGGGCAGATTGCTTTTTGAATAAATTCTCAGTTTAACTAGGCATAAGGAATTTTGATACTGATGAAATGCAACTTAGTTCAGAGGCGGTTGAGGGGGGGGGTTTGATGTTTACAACTTTTTAAAACAAAGACAAATTGGTTTCTTTGAGCTGAAACAGACCAACAAATTTTTGGCAGCTTATTTTATTTCATCTTGATTCAGTTGACTTACTTTTCAATATATTTTACAATCAAATCTTGAACAACAGCAGGCGATAAAGTGGTTTTGGAATTTTTAAAAAAATTCATTATGATAATTAAGAAATCTGTTCAGAAAATATAAGTGTGTGAGGTCCGATGGGAAGTACTTTGAAGGGGACTAAGGCATTATTGCCCTAGGTAGGCTATTTTTCAAGAGCAGAATACTTTTCCGAGTTATAATTGAAAATAAGGTAAAATAAAAAAACATTTAGAAGAAAAAAAAGCATACATCAACAAAAAGAAAAAACAAACATCAAGAATAAAGTGACAAAAAAATGAGGGAAAGTTCTAAGATGGAAAATAAAGCCCCAAAATTTCAAAAGATAACGATTTACAAAGACAGTTTTCCATCTCTTTAATCTGAATTCAAAATGTCTCCCTTATCTTTCATTGTTTTGCCTTTGTATTCACACAGATTCTAAATAGCAGTCATTATCATAAGACAACATTTTTATTTCTCTGAATAAAATCTGATTTTTATGGTTTTACGAATCTAAAACATCTTCAGTCATCTTCTTCATTCTCAAACTTTTATTTTACAGGTTTTGAGAAATTTCTTTAATTTCAGATATATATATAAATATACATATTTTTTTTTTTTTTGCAGTACTTATCAGTGTAGGGAATCACATAATTTAACTTGGCAAATAATTTCTTTTTCTAAAAATAATTCAACAAAAGAATAAAGCTATTAAGAACCCTCAGAAACTGTAAAGGAAAATCTCTCGATTTTTCCTTTTTTTTTTTGACAAAAGTAGGGGTGAAGAAACAGAGAAAAACACACAGAGATGAATGATAAGGGGCAGATAAGTGAAGATAAAGAAAGAGAGACTGGGTGAAGAGAGCGAGAGGGGAACAATTACAGACTAAAAGAGAGAGAGGGGCAAACTGAGAAACAGTGAGAGAGAGAGAGACCAAGGGAGACAGAAAGAGAGAGGCAACTAGACTAAGTGAGATGGACAGAGAGAGATTAGGAGAGAGAGAGAGATTAGGAGAGAGAGAGAGATTAGGAGAGAGAGAGAGATTAGGAGAGAGAGAGAGATTAGGAGAGAGAGAGGGGGGGTGAACAGAGAGACAAATCGATAGATTTGAACAGAGAGGAAGAGGTAACTGTCCGAGAGAGAGACAGACAGACAGACAGACAGGGACAAACAGACCAAGAGAGAGAGATAGGTGGGAACAGACCAAGTGAGAGAGAGAGACAGAGATGAAGAAAGAGAGAGAGAGAGAGAGAGAGGGACAAAAAGACCAAGAGAGGAACAGGGACAAACAGAACAGAAGAAAGAGAGACAGGGAGAATAGACCAAGAGAGGGAGAGACACTGACAATCAGCCTAAGAGAGAGAGAGAGACTGACAATCAGCCTAAAAGAGAGAGAGAGAGAGAGAGAGACTGACAAACTTTAAAAGAGAGAAACTAGTAAACAGCCCAAAAGAGAGAGACTGACAAACAGACCAAGAAAGAAAGAGACACCGACAAACAGACCAAGAGAGAGACAGAGATGAACAGAGAGAGAAGTGAACAGACCAAATTTATTGAACTGATCAGTGTCTATTTCAGATGATTAGGTATTGATAAAAGAAAATTCACAATTGTCAGCAAAATAAAGAGATTTATGACCTCAGGTGGAATCTTTTGTCAATCTGAGGGGTGAGTTGATTGGGTAGGGGTGTCATGCTGAAATTCTGCTGGCACGAGTCTGGCAATGACAGCACCAAAAACAGAAATTCTTTTGCAACACAGAATTTTGGCAGATGATTATAAGGAGACTAATATTTACACTTGTCTGTTCAAAAAGATACAAAAGCTATGAGAAAAAAAACAAAAAGCAGTGGAGAAGAAAAAAGTTAATAAATAAAAACGGCAGATTCTGTCAGCATGGCACCAGATTTGTATTGTAAAAATAAATGCTTTTAAAGATAAGCATAAGCACAAATATATATATACAAACATATATATATATATATATATATATATATATATATATATATATATATATATATATATATAATTATATATGTTTATAAATACCATACAGACACAGATTTAAATGTTTTAGTATGAATTGGCACATGCTCATACCTACTTTTGCACATACATGTGTACGCTACACAACACTCCCAAACATTAATACCTATGAGTTAGACACATATACACTTAGGTGCACACGTAGAGGTGTAAATAAAAATGTTTATATCTACTTGAATTATTTATGTTCATATGTATATATAAGTATATGGACATAGGTGCATCAATAAGTCTTCAGCCTAATAATGGAAAAAATCATTTGTTTCACTAAACTGATATTTTTTTTTCAACAATATCCTTCCTTGTAAATGTACATGATCCAATCCTTCGCCATTATTCATACAGATTGAACGTTATACAGTGAAAAATTGACATGGCAATAAATCATAAGAGACCTCACTGTGCATGCATGGACAGACACTCTCCCGTTAGGTTACTCAGGTGCCAGTGAGACACCCTTGAATGAGTTTATATACAATGAGACCATCATATTCACAATGACCAAGAGAATCATTCTTCACATCTTCTGCAGGTTTTTTTTCTCAGCAAACATTGCATCCCACAGCTACAATGGGGTAGCTGGATAGTGATCCAAAAAAATAAAAGATTTTGTATTAAAAAGTGAGAGGGGCAAGAGGATAAGTGTGTGAGATTGCAAAGGGGTTACTAAGTGCTATGCTATAGGTAGGCTTTTTTTCTTTCATTAATATTGAATGGCCGGATACTTTCTGGACTTACCTTGTATAAGCTGGAAATACGGAGCGTACAAAAATTAGTGGATGCATTAAAAAAAAAAAGTTGATTTTGACATCCTTATACAAGATCAAAATTGATAGAATTTGGACTTGAGATTAGAAAGATACAGAAAAGCGAAAAAATGTTGAAACAAGATCAAACATTGAAAAATTAGGTACAAAAATCAGAAAACTTTGGTCAGATTTCTGTCTATGTTTTTTCTAGTGGTATACATATGTTAAAATTGACTTTTTAAAACATCTTAGATTCTTTTTGGGTTCTCTGTGTCTCCCGTCTCTGATATAATAAAAAAAATCTGATTTTTCCAGTCTTGAACTCTCCATGAAAATACCATAAAGACACAGTTGTAGATGTTTTAGTATGAATTGGCACACACTCATACCTACTTATGTATATATATATATATATATATATATATATATATATATATATATATATATATATATATATGTATGTATGTATACTACAAAATACACCTATGAGTCAAACACATACATACACAGGTGCACCTATAGAGGTGTAGATATACATGTCTATATCTATTTGGATTATCTATGTTCATGTATAAGTATATAGACGTAGGTGCATCAATAAGTCTATAGCCTAATAATGGAAAAAATCTGCAAGAGCAATTACCTTGTAAGAAAAAAAAGCCAACTTTTTTCAGTAAAATTACAAGCAGGAAGCAATGTATGACATGTTATCATCTTTAAAAAATCGTGTTCTTGTAGGTGTAATATGAACAAGTAGACACAATGAATGCACGCATATAGGTAGGCAAGGGAAAACACACACCGACATCTCAATGCACCTCAGCCTGTATGATTAGATATACCCATATGTACACGTACTTATTGAAATATATATATCTACGTATAAGTAGGTATATTTTTTTGAACACATCAATAGAAATATACAAATGCAGTACACATACATATATGCTGATAAATATGAACAGACTGAGGTAGATAGATAGATAAATAGATAGATATGAACAAACTGAGGTAGATAGATGGATAAATATAACAGACTGAGGTACATAGATAGATAGATAGAGAGAGAGAGATAGAGAGAGAGAGATGAAGAGAGATAGTTATAAAAAGAGAGAGAGAGATAAAAAGATATGAATATAGATATGGGTGGATGGATGATAGATAGTTATGAATAGACTGAGTTAGAATTGAACAGAGACAGATAGTTATGAACAGAGATAGTTACAAACTGACAGTGATGAACATAGTTATAAGCAGAGTGAGATAAATAGAAAGATAGCTACGAACAGAGAGAGAGATAGATAATGAACATAGATAGATAGATACGTGCAGCTATGATCAGACAGATATGAATAGAGAGAGATAGTTATGAACAGAGAAAGAGATAGATATGAAAGATCGATATATACAGAAATAGAGAGATACGAACATAGCTATGATCAGACAGTTAGATATAAACAGATAGTTATGAACCAAGAGTGAGATGGATATGAAAAGACTGAGTTAGATGGCTAAGAAACATAGCTATGAACCCAGAAAGATAGATAAATACGAACAGAGATAGAAATCTTTAAACAGAGAGAGATGGATAGATAGATATGAACATAGATATGAACAGAGATAGATAGTTATGGACAAGCAAAAGATAAATAGATTGAGCAGAAATAGATATGAAGAGAGATAGATCTATCTTTGTGTTCCATCCAATTTTCAAAACAGTCCTGCTTTGGAATCACTGTCTGTTGTCTCATCATGTTCTCCTTAGTCTTGACCGTATTCAGAAATTTCTTTCAGTAAAGCCGAAGGCTGCGCAACCAGTTATCAAAGAATTCAAAATGGCTTGATACTTTCCAGACAGATCTCATATAACGTCCACACAAATACTTATATATCTATCATCTTTACAAGGTTTCTTTGGATATACACATGTACTCATACAAGAAAATATATATAACGACATGGACGTAGAGATAAGCATATGTGTCACACGCATAAAACGTATATACTGACTTACAAGCAGCCAAATGTGTACAGATATAGGCTTATACTTTATATCATTTATTATAATGTCTTTATGACTGAAATGTACGTCTCACTGATGTATACATGCCTGTGTCAGCATATATAAGAATATCTTATATTTTATATAGAGGCATTGAAATACGAAAATATATAGATCATACAACACTCAATCAATATGGATACATGTACTCACTTATCTGATGTATGAAAATATATAAAATGCGGAAATACTCAATCGATATTAACACATATGCATACTTATCTAATGTATACATATACGTTTGTGTGTGTGTGCCTATACAAGCCTATTTTACACATTTTATACACAGGTATCAATATTGACACACATACATACTCATCTAAACATGGATACAATAAATTTTACAACCTTCCAACAAATGGTTGGGAAGGGAGAATAATCCGAGAGAATCTACACTTTGATTCTCTAACTTGTCAGACATGTTGACTCAAGCCAATACATTGACTGGTTGAGTTCCAAAGTGTTCACCTATTTGTTCAAGGTAGACAAACAAAGATTCAAAGAAAAAAAAATGTCAGCTAATTCAATGAAAAAGAAATTAAACCTCTAATGGATGATCTGAACAAGTTCTCACTTGTCAGCTCGCATTTGCTGAAGAGGTTTTGCCAGCATCATTAACTGTTCAAAAGCAAAGTTACCAAGGAGATCATTTTTATTAAAGGATTTCTCAGTTCACTAACCATAATCAGGGCTGAATTAAGTTAGTTCAAGGCATGTAGAATGTGTTATGAAGGGGCCCTAAATTCAAGAAAAAAAAAAAGATACACCTTAATACTGAATACTAAAACACATCAATCATTTCATTGCAAAATGAAATTATTAACTTTTTTCTATCTGCTATACAACCAGGCAATTATTTTGGACATCTCACTTTGTTTCCATTTTGATTTATGTACAGGGGCTATGACTTCAGTTCCAAATACCTTTGTATTTATGCATCATATACATATCACATAGATACCACACTCCTATTAATCATTGTTTTATAATAATAGCCCCAATTAAAGGCAATAAATGGCTAAAATTACAAGCTTTAAATTACCTGTCATACATAAAAGTTGAAAGTTGTATAGTACTATACTAATATAGCAACTGCAGTATAAATGAATTGGATTTGATAGGCATTAAGCATGTAGAAAGGGTCCCTCAAAGTTGCAAGGCCCATAGCATATGCTACTTTTGCTATATATCTAATCCTGTATTAGGATCTCTCAGTCCAGTAACCACAATCAGATTCGTTTAAAAGAAGGTTTCTGTTACACAAACTCTTAGCTTTGTTTTTGTACAAAATACGGTACTTGATCCACTAGTTCAGAAGACATGAAACAGCTACTCATCAACTTATAAACACCAATTTTCTAAAATTACATGCCAGGCAATGAGAACTCTTTGTTGAAGAAGAATAGTTTTGGTTCTCTTGCAGACAGGCTGTTAAACGGATTGTACTTGTTTTTTGTTTATTGTCAGTAAGAGGACAAATTACAGTGGAATATTATTGCATCTTTGCTCGAAACCATCTTGGCTTACAAAAGGTCTTTATAGGAATGCTCTACTTTCAAATAATAGAAAACTTACGATAACTTACGCTATATGAAATATTGAACCATCTATTATGATACAGACTTGATAATAATCAAATAAAGTTATGTATTAAAATCATAGTTGCAGGGGAGGTGGTGTTTGATCAACACTGCAGGAGAGCCTTGCAGATATAACTGTTTTGTCTTTAAATCCCCAAAATAGTTACATGGTAAACAACTGATGGTTCCAACAAGAAAAAATTCACACATAGTACCATAATATCTTATTCTGAGTCAAACATAAATACCACTGAAAAAGCTAGTATCATTTATGTACATAATAAATATAATATTCAGTATTTAAAGCTGTAAATCTTTCTAGAATATATACATATGAGTGTAGAAAGCTTCACAATAGTAAACACTAGATACAGCTCTAAATACTAAACATACAAAAAAACATTTTTTCCAAAGATTTATGTCATTTCAGTCAATCATTTCCCAATATCTGTCAATGTAATTTATGTAATTTTCTTCACTGTTCTTTACACAGAATAAGATATTGTGGTACTATGTGAGAATTTTTCATCAGTTGTTCACTATAAAACTGTTTCAAGGATTTAAAAACAAAACAATTTATGTTAACACGTCTCCCCACCAGTATTGATCAAACACCACCTCCCCTTCAGCTATAGTTTTAACGTATAGCACACACACAAACACATATATATATATATATATATATATATATATATATATATATATATATGCTTTTTTTAATGCAACCGTCTTTTCCACATATATGCGAACTAATTTAAACCTAGAACTATTCTTTTGAAAACACAAATAAAAATAAGATTTAAAAAAAGATGACAATTACATATATTTTCTAACCTAACAGCAGAGGTTGATTTCCTTCAACTTGGATAACATTTCATTACATAGGAATATGACGTTGCTGACACAATACCAAGGAATGGATGCTCAAATGAGTCTAGAACATGATGCAATCATTTCAACTAAAGACTGTTGTTTCTGAGTTCAGTGTTGCCATGTGACCAATATTGTAGGATAAAATTTTAGTGCACAGAAATTCTTCCCTCTTATTCTTAGAGTTTCATTCTTTATAAGACTCCCTGTATATAGGGATAGAGAGTCTCAGAAGAATAAAGATTCTGGTTGTTAATAACTGAAATGTTTCTTTTCTTAAGAATAAACCTCACAATAAACATCAGATATGAAAGCATTGCATGTTGTATTTTTAAATAAAGCAATATGGCTAATGTTAAAAATGTCTGATAATCTCTGAATACAATATTGGGAGAAAGACAGCAGATATAGGAAGCCAGAAATAATCATGAAAGCCAATGATTTCTGACAAAAATTTAATGAATGCTGCATATAATAAAAATGTCTGACCTAAAATCTGGAGAACTTGGCGGCTTTTCATGAAACCTTACATCGCAGCATAACAATCTGCATTTTGAAATCACCTCACTTAATACAACTCATATATATGGGCGTACAATGCATCAGTTGCGTCTGATTTTCGACTGTTATTTTTTTTATCATTTTGTTTATAATTAACATATAAACTAATATTGCATGTACAGTGAGTGAAAAGTAATTGATACATTTCAAAAAGTTTATTTTAAAAGGCTTATACACTTTCGAAACTGATAGAATTTCCATCAAATATTTCTGATTAACTTTTCAATGTTCAATTTTCTTTCAATATTTCTTGATCAAAATTCTGTCAATTTCAAAACTCTATGAGAATGTAAGAATGAACTTTTTGAAGTGTATGCATCTCTTATATATATATATATATATATATATATATATATATATATATATATATATATCTTAATG
Source organism: Thysanoteuthis rhombus (assembly GCA_963457665.1). Lineage (NCBI taxonomy): Eukaryota > Metazoa > Mollusca > Cephalopoda > Oegopsida > Thysanoteuthidae > Thysanoteuthis > Thysanoteuthis major. The sequence continues at coordinate 47,733,355 of OY735211.1, forward strand.
GAATTGCAAATTTAGGATCTGCTATCATCTGAAATTTGCTTGGTTTCTCTTTTATCTATCTCTTTTAAAAAGAGAGGGAATGCATAGATGTGTTCATATTATATGTATATATAGATTGAGCGGTATGTTAACAGTGTAATGATAGGAAATCATTTCAAATAAGTTTCTATGTAATATAACGCAATTTATAATTCATTCTGTTGGACCAAATATGTCCATTTCTTAAATACATACCTGTCACGTTGGAAGAGAAGAACTGACAAAAAATAAACAAGATGAGAATTTATGTTGAAAGCAGTCATTTAGTTATTGCATCACCGGCAGCTGATTAGCTAAACAGAAAGAGCATCGCTACGTTAAAGTGGCTATCCTATCAGTAACAGGTTCAATTCCTGCAGCAGACTAAATTTCTTCAAGTGTTTATTTTATTTATGTTGTCCGAATTGAGTGATATATTAAGCATGTAATGATGATAGACCATTGCAAATAAAATACTACATAATATAATGCAATATATAATCCACGTATATGTACATATGTATCTCTCTCTCTCTCTCTCTCTCTATATATATATATATATATATAAACAAAATGAACATATATGTATAGATAAAATGAACACATATATATGTATAAATTAATGAATATATATATATTCGATATATACAAGTATATATATATATATATATATATATATAATATATGCATATATACACAATATAAATATATACATACATATATATACTATATACATATACATCATATATACATATATAAACAATATAAATATATACATATATATACTATATATACATATATATATATACATATATACTTTATACATATACATCATATATATATATGATATATACGTATATATATATAATATATACATATATAATATATATACATAATATATACGATTTATACATACATAATATCTACACACATATATATATGATATATTGATTTATACAATATATACATATATATATACATGCATATACATATAATAGATATATATATATTAATATACATATATATATGTATGTACATATATACACACATGAAATGAACATATATACATATGTATATGTATATATATATATATATATATATATTGTATGGGCTCAATTAGTTTTTACTATACTTGCTTTGACAAAATACTCATACTCTTACTAATGATGAAGATTTTTTTTTTAAATAATCACTACCAAAATACTATATAACTGTTCAACCCTCAAAACAAACACTTCCTGGATCTAACGATTATTTATTCAATATATATATATATATATATATATATATATATATATATATATATATATATATATGCGCAAACATATTTGTGTGTGTGTGTGTGCGTGCAACTATGTGAGAGTCAGAGTAAATGTAGGAGTGCTGGGCAGAAATCAGGAGATTTTTCAAGTTATGTAAGCACCTATGTGAAAACATTTTTTTTTCTGGTTAGTCTTGTGCGATTGAGATTTGCTAGCACGGCATTTCAAATACCACCCGATGTTCCTCGCTCATATACTCATTATCAAAATATTTTGTTGAGGTATTCAGTTGGTGGCCAAGATTCCATTGAGTGTGGTCGCAAATGCCTGGAGCAACTGATGTAGGTCAGAAAGACATAAATTGCAAGTGAATTAGCCATAAAGATGGCCAATGTTCCCGCTAATTTTTAGCAGTTACTCTGTGCAAGAATCTTATGTTCAGCTATTTTTTTTCTCCTGGAACAAAAGTATGAGTGTCCTGGATGCTTGTGCAAATATAAACTTTGAATCATTTCAAGATAATTTTGACACCGTCTATTTCTCATAACTAATTGAAACTTATCAGTACATTTTAATAATACAAGTGGGCTGGCATTCAATGAAAAGGTAATGCTCCTTATTTTGTACAGATGCTTTCCAAGATAAACTGATAATCTATGAGCTTCACCCAATCTGGTGACAATGAAAAGTGAAGCTCCTACTTTGGACCAAGTCTGAAAAGAGAGCCAATGATGCTACCCCTGTATTTAGCTTATGTTTTATACCCAAATTAGAATGACTTTGTTCAGTTTGTTGTTCCCTCAAATAAAACATGAGTATTCCTTATTTGATGTGAAGTAATGTTAGAATTGAAGACACAGAACTGGAGAAAGTAGATTACTACATCTATCTAGGACAACGAATCTCCATGAGACTCTCACAAGAAGAAGAAATTAAGCAAAGTATCATACTAGGATGGAAAACCTTCAGCAGAGTAAGTTCAACCTTCAAAAATAAGAAGATCCTATAAATCCTAAAAAGAATGGTGTATAACCAATGCATCCTCCCAATAGTCACTTATGGAGCCGAAACATGGAACCTAACCAAGAGACAGATCCGCAAATTGAGAACTATACAACATGCACATGAGAAAATTATGTTGGGCCTCACATGAAGAGACCACAAGATAGCACAGTACATCCGGGAAAAGACAAGAGTCAGAGACATCATAGAATCCATTAAGAATCTCAAATGGCAGTGGGCTGGATATGTTGCAGGAATGGTGGACAACCAATGGACTTCGCAACTCACGACATTGATCCCCCAAGATCACATGCAGAACCGAGGCCGGCAGAATATTAGATGGAGAGACGAGCTAGACAAATTCAGAGAGTACTGGCTGTGCGACGCGCATGATGGAGAAGTGTGGCAAATCCTAGGGAAGTTCTATGTCCAACGACTGACGATGATGATGATGATGATGATGAATGTCAAAATGATGAATTATTATCCAAGACACCAATCAATTAACAGGTTGTCAAAATTAAAGAAATTTGCGAGGTACAAATGTACTATTTAAAATACTGATCAACTAGTTAACAAACACTTAGCTAAAAGAATAAAGTATAATCATATGATTATTGTTATGATTATGAGAATGATTATCAATTACTGTACTATTCTAGATTAACTAACATTTTGTGTGCATATCAATTTCCTTTGTGTGCTGGTTGCAAAATAGTTGTGCACACACACGAACACAGCTTAGAAGGAACTGTGCAGTTAGGCCATGTTCAAGTTTAGGAATAGCTTAGTAAATGGCATCTTTTATCAGCTGAAATTAACTCTCTAAGAGTTTCTTCCTTTCTCTCTCTCTCTCTCTCTCTCTCTCTCTCTCTCTCTCTCACTCTCTGTTGTATATTGAGAGAGAAGGTGAGAGTCGTGCATGGAGGAAGGGTTAGCAAGTTTGTCTTGAAGAACATAATTTCTGGGTAGTGAAATTGATCATGGCCTTGAGCATTGATGTTCACTGTCATTTTTCCTGGATTTGGGGGAGAGGGTGGGGGGGACCAGGGCTTAAATTTCCAGGGGGTGTTGGGTCAAAAGGTTTATTCAGAATATATATTAATGCCAACCCGGTTACATGATAGGCATTCCACCCACCATTTGTAGTGTAAGCAAGTACAATCTGCTGTGTGATCCAGATGTCACTTGGCGCACCTGACCGTTGATGGAGACACATCACCTGATCCCGGAATGACTCAATGGAATGGGCACCAGCCAGTAATAATAAGAGTCTTTATTCATAGGAACGTTAAGTATGGCTTATATAAAACAATTGTATTGCACCATTATCCTTTATTGACTATAAGGTTCCAACTTCCAAACTCCCTCGTCCTCAGTGAGCGGCCTTGATTCAGTGGAGGGGCAGGGGCAAATGGTCTAACACCACAGTGGATGACCATGACCCTGTGTCAGACTAAGTTGAGCTTTATAAATAGCAGAACAACTCATTATGCAGCAATCATTAGCAAGCAAGTCTCACAGATCAAAACAACGGTGTTGTGAGTTCAAACCACATTGGCTGCCCCACACTTGTGCTACGCTAAGAAGAAAAAAGAAGATAGTTAGAAACAAAGTTATATGAATATAAATAGGTAGATATAAAATATATACATCAGTGCCAGATTAACTATAAAGCAAAAATAACATATGCTACAGGGCTAACATTTCTAAGGGTCTCTTGCTAAATACTTGCAAACTATCGATTTGGATTCAGTGATACATATCATATTATGGCTATGATGAGTATAACTAATCATTTAATAGCACAAAAGCAAAACCCTTGAAGATCCTTAGGACATTATACATCAGAGAGTATAGAGGTTAGATGACAGTCTCAATGCCCTTGTAAATCATTGTCACCAAAATGGACCATAATTTAGAACTTATAAAGGCATAGTTTATCAGAAAAAAACAAATAAAACAAAAAGAAAATGCATTGAATCTGCATTGATGTTGCAATGCAGAACGATTGAAGAAATACCAGGATTTTTCAACTCATCCCCCACTGATCTAAACTAATTTTGAAATAGCATAAAATAATTATCAGCAAACATGATCATAATCAGTTTGAAATAAACAACTTTTAATTCAATCATTCAAAAATAAGCACAAGCACACTAACTGACCATTTGATAGCACAAAAACAAAACCTTTGTTCATAACCCCTACTATTTTTCAAATATATGGATCCATTTTTGTTTTGCTCTTCCATCATTATCTAAAACACTTAGCATTTGTGCTCTCACAGTGTGATGTTACATGACATTGTTTACTTGAAAAACAAACTTTTCAATCTTATTTCATTCAAAATTACAACTTTGACTTAGCCGAAAGGTAAAACATGATAGTATAATGAACTTGATTTAAAGACTACAATTACCCTTATTGTCCATTTGATAGAATTACTGACTATATATCAAATGAAATATTCTATTACTTTGCATGTAATATACTTTGATATCTCTGTGTATTTCCTTAATTTGGGACAACATTATAACGTATGCTACAAGCCCCACACAGGCTTAATCAGGCCCTGATATACAGAGGTATACCTTGATTAGTGCAGTTAATTTGTTTCAAAATTTTCCATCAAGTTCAAAATCACACTATTCAAGGTCTAATTTAATGAGCATTTTATTTCAACTTATACTTGGTTACATTCATTTGTTACAGCAGTACCTCAACCATACATGAAAACCCACACGAATCAAAACTGCATTATTCAGAGTATTCCTGTATATATTTATAGATATAAATAGGTAGACATAGAAATTGTAAATCTATTTATTCTACACCCTGTGACTCGTTTGAGCATTTGCTACAAAATCAGTCATCTCCATACCAATGATGAGTTCTTCAAAATGGATTTGAGTATGATATGAAGAAAATACAAACTTGAGAAAACATACACAAAATTATATTTACAGTATTTCCCAGCATTAAAGACATTACAAAAAAAAAGGCATAGAGAATTAAAATTGTCATCAGTAGTCAAAGTAAAAACCAACCTCAGGCTTAACTTTTTGTGCTTTTACAGTCCTTCACCCAACCCGAATCCAGAGGCATAGCTTGGGATGGGGGGGGGGGGGGGTGCTGGTACCTGAAAATGATGTGCCCCCAATGGAGGGAGATCTCCAAAAGCTTTATGAATAATAAATCACATACTCTATCTCTACTGACATTATGATAGTGCATGTCTATTTATGCAAATTCTTCTTTTTCATCAAATCTCACTAAATGTAAGAGGGGGTCCTTCAACAAGTCACACCCCCTTGGCCCCAAATTCTTCAGCTAAATCACAGCCCAACCTATCAACCTATGACAAGAAATTCACTCAATCTCACCAAGTCAAAAATTTAATGCTGTTGAGAGAAAAATTGAAACCAAACCTTGTGAGAAAAAAAAATCACAAAGTACACAGGTCTCCTCGCACCAATAAAATTTGCTGATTCATTTCAACAGGTTCTTGAGTTTTATTATTCCTTCAACCTTTTAATGTCTCATGGCTCAGTGTATAGGTATTAGTAGGTAAAGAAGGTGAGAAGTAATACAAACAAAACTTATATCATACCACAGCAACTGAATTTGACTCAGTCCTAAAACCTAGTAGATATTCAAGTTCTAAGCTCTAAGATCATACAACACAAGATTGTATATTGTAATTTTTGGTTGGGAGGGAGACAATTATAGAGAAGGTTGAGTCCCTTTTCCTCTCATTCAAGCATAAGCACCCCATTCCATTTTCACACCTGTTCAATACATTGCAGTGAAAAGAGAAAGGAAAAAGGAAGGATGTGAGGGAAATGATTATCAATCAGAAAGTGTAATGGTCGAACATACAAACAAGTTGGTTAATACTATACCTCAGAATTACAGCAAAATAGTATTTCAATGTTTATAAAGCATTGAAAAAATAAGCTCTCAGGTAACACCATTGCTTTTTTCTATTAAATCTATTTACCTCCTGTTCAAATTGTGTCACTTCTTAAAAACTGAATGCTATTAGGCAAAAACAACAGAAGAGTGCATTTCTTTTATACCTTTTCATCTAGAACAAGCATAGAAGAGAACATTACATACAAGACACCAAATGAAGTACCCCAAGATGGCTACCACCTTTTTATCAGATCACTTCTGTTGCATAATGCAGACTGTTACGTCCTTTACGTTGCTGTGAAGCCAATTCATGCCAAACTGTTTACACAACAATCTAACAATTAGGATTTTTAGAAATATCTCTAATTTCTGAACAAAAAACAACTCGTCCAAGTCTTTGTTTGATTTGCATTTGTAAACTCATCAGAGATTTTTTTAAAAATCTTTTTTTGTTTGCGTTTCTTTGTAGTGCTAATTTTTTTCTCCTCGGTGCAAGGGTTGCATTAATTTTCTTTTCGTTTCTCTCCGTCAATTCGACTCGTTTCACTAATTAGACCATTGATGATTCACGATCCGAACCTAGAATATTTTAATGCAATTGGCATCTGCAAAATTATAGATTACAAATAATGGGAGAAAGAAAAGGTAATCAATGCGAAGAGCATTTTGTCCGATTGTTTAAAGCCGCAGTTGTCAAACTGGTCGGATTAGTCAATAACAAAATCAACAAATATTTGTGTCTAAACCTCGTCACATCAATTGCGGTTTAATTGGTGTTTAAATTGGCATTTAACATTCAAAGAATTTTTTTATTGTCAGAATTTTTCTTTTTCAATTAAAGCTTTTCGGTAAATATAAACTAGAAAACAAAAATTTGTTCTTTGTAATATTTGTTCCCAAATAAATTCAGAGGAGCCCGTTTATTATAATCACAGATAATTTTATCAAATGGTTATTGTTTATTCAGTCAGTCCCAAACACTTTATTTAAAATGAATTATAAATTTTTTTTTTTTAAAAACAAAAAATTTCATATCGATTTTTAATAATACAAAGTTGTTTATAACAATGAATTTAATAATATAACAATGAATTTATGACAATGAATGTAAATTATTCTAATTTCTATATCCTTCGCTTGATATTATCAGCTAATGATATTAACATAGACCCTATACCAAATGGATCTCAATAAGCAGGTTCCTCTGTAGTTTGCTTTCAAAGAGGTTTATATAAAATTTCGCGAGGACCTTTACAAGAAACTTATTCAACCTTACAGCAAAACTTTGAACAACTGATTTGATCTTCATCGATTGAATCTGTTTTTCGAATCAAAACTGATGCTGAGATTAAACAGATAATTTAATCAAGATGCAGCCTCCAAAGGAGCGTGGAATTCTCTTTCTAGACCCAACCCATTCTAGAAGATTTCCCATTCATTTATTGAAATGTTGAAGAGCATAAGATTTATGCCCTAAAGTGACTCAGCAGAATATATCAGGGGCCTGAAGATCTGTCAGGGAAAATGTTCATCCATCTTCAGAAGTGCAAAGAAGAAACTCCAAAACAACAAAGTACATCAAGAAATCAAGACAGAGAGAAAGGAGAGTTCATTGCAAACCCGATAATGTACGGTGCTTTGTATCACAGATGTGCTCTGAGCTACAGATGCAGAAAAATGCAAAAAGATTTTTGTGTCTGTAAAAAGTGATGGGCAGTGAAAACCTTTTAGGGACAATGTTGGGAGGGTGGTCCCAATTGTTACTATGGAGTGACTAACCAGACCAGTTCAGTCTTATTATTATTTCTTTCATTCAATTGAAGATGTGTTTATACTCAAACCTTATAATTTTGGTAAGTAGTGCAGAATGTTGTTAATATAGTATGTCAAACAAAGTTATATATAAAGTGCTGCCAGAATATTTGTGTACTTTTTGCATATTTGACTTATTCCATCCTTAAACCCTATTTAAACTACAAAGATACAAACAGTAATACACGTTCTTATACATCCGGGATTCTGCATTCATTGTACTATTCTGTGCAAGCAGAATTTGAACCATTGTTGACCTCAGATTGACCTCAAGCAAACTTCATCTCATCTTACCCCAGGGTAGTAGCTAATTTCAGGTGAAATAACATACCCTTTTAGGACTTTCTGTTTGCTAATGCTTCCATTTAACATCATTCATAGTAACAGGTCTCAAATCAAACATGTGACTCATGTAGTTATGATTACCATGCTTGATTGTCCAATATTGTCCTCGTGGGATCTGGTAAAGATTTGAACCCAAAGAAAAGGGCCAGAAGGAAGTTTATCTGAAAGATTCACCCTCAAGTTGTAATATCAAGGAGAAGAGTAGTCAAAATTAGGTAGAAAGTGGAAAATGGTGAAAATTTGTCTGGAAAGTAAGTAGTAAAGCATGTTCCAACTCAAAGATGAGATAGAAATATTGATCAGCATCAGCTGAAGACTTGGCAAATCTTCAGATCAGGGTCGTCCAAGAACTGTAGGAACAAAGCTTTGTAATGAAGAAAAAGGCTGGCTTGGACAAGGATCCATCGATACTTGACATCTGAGGACTGGAAGAAGGTAGTCATTGGTAATATTGCATGAAGAATGTACATCAATCAATATCATCAATTAAAATATTCTTATCCTAAGACTTCAATTTTGTCACTAAAACATCCAACATTTACATAATGGATCTTGAATATTCTCATTTCAACTTCTAAGTCAAATACATCTTTTAAAGACTCTCAATAGACATAATTACATAATGTCAATTTGCTACACGGAGCCTTTATAGGCCTCCCATATATTTCACAAGTCCTTAGATGATGCTGATCTGAGGTTTTTGCAAAGTGCAACCAACATTCCACCTAGTCTTTGAGTCAAAACATATTTTCATCCACAATTTCCAGCCTGGCAAGGAGACAAATTCACACCATTTTCCAAATTCTTTTCAATGTTGAATTCAGATCTTGATTTTCAAACTCTCTTCAAGATTTCATCATAACTTGAGGAGGTATCATTCTGATGAACTTCCACTTGGACATTTCTCTTTTGACTCAAATCTTTACCAGATCCCATGATGACAATATTGGACAAGCACACACAGTAATCACAATTACAAGGGTAACATGCTTGATTTGAGAACTGATACTATGAATGATGTTAAAACTGACACACATTAGCTAGCAGAAAGTCTCAAAGGGCATGCTATTTCACCTGAGTTCAGCTGCCATCTTGGGGTAGGATGGGGTGAAGTTTGCTTGAGGTCAACCTGAGATCACACAAGGTCAACAATGATTCGAATTCTCCTAATACAGAATACTTAAATGAATGCAGAATCCCAAATGCAAAAGAACATGTATTACTGTTCGCATCTTTGTAGTTTGAATAGGGCTTAAATAATTTTGACAGTACCATAATCAGTACATACTGAAGCAGTATATATTTGATATTTACCAAGTTTAGCTTAGTTTAACACAAGGCCACAGGGGATTTCATCAAATTACTGAAATGTTCAGGGATTTCCAAAAAACACTAGTTTCACAATCTTACTGTAACAATGACAACCTATGGAATTAATTCACAGCCAGTCCCTTGATAGAAATTAACTAATTACAAGGGAATTAATTAACAGATTCATCTCCAGGGATAGAACAGTGAAAAAATAATGATGAAATTTGAAATTTGATTTAAACTTCAAGGAATCAAACAGTTTGAGTTTTCAATGGTAAATTTCAACAAACGACATTCACGTGTTGCACACATACACATACTACATTGTCTTGAAAAAGTATCAAACCATTTAATATTGATGAAAAAATAGCCTGCCTTAGACAACAGTGTCTTGGTCTCCTTCTCACTATATACACCCACTGGGATCTCCGACACTTATCTTAGCATAATACCCATCGAAATGAGATTATTCATGTTATGTAGGGATAGATTATGGATTGATGCTATCTCTTTTGACCCCCGTTTCCCTAAATCTAGCTTTGTTTGGTACCATATACCAGATGTCAGGGAAAGGTGAGACAGGCAGTAAAAATGTAAGCAGTAGCAGCCATTTGACCGGTGCCTGCTGCTTACTCCGTTTGTTAATTCTGTGTTCATGTAACATAAAGTTGGCCTAATAGATAAACCATTTGACCGCTAACACACAGGGCAGAGATATTGTTAATTACATTTGCTTTAAATGTGATAGAGACCAACAAGTGAAAAAGTAGCAACAGCTTTTTTATAATAAGATTATTCAAATTTGAATTCAACTTTCATATAATAAGCACAAATGCTTTTAAGAAATTATGTATACATTTCGGGGTCATACAAAATTATTCAACAACATATAATTTTATGAAATGAAATAACGTGAAGATAACAATCCAAGCATAAAACAGTAAAAAGAAAATAATCCATTGCAAATATTCCAAAGAAATTCTTGCAAACCATTAATTTTATTTGTCCACAAAGAAAAAGCACAAACTACAGCTTCTATGGTACATTTTTTTTTGTTTTTTTTTTTGGCAAGATTACAAAATGGCGGATGTTGAATGGTAGTTTAATTTTCTGCTTCGAGACATTTCGTGGCAGACAAAGATAAAATGCAATGAGAGGTTAATTCTTATTTTGTCTCGGTTGTTCTATTTGTTTAACTTTGAGATCTTGAAAAAAATCAAGTAAGACGAACTGAGACAGAACATTTGTTTTCTTTTTTTAATTTCTACATCAGTGATTTTCTGACCTTTATTTTCTGATTTACATTTACTGCCTAAAACCTTCAGGAACACTATCAGCATAAGTATGTGTGAGAAACTACACACATATATATATGTGTGTGTGTGTGTGTGTGTGCGTGCATATACATATATATATATATATATATATATATATATATATATATATATACATACATACATACATATATATATATATATATATATACATATATATATGTATATACACACACATACATGCATCAAGTAGGACAATCCCAGTATTTCTAGTATACACAGGCATCACTTTTTCGGAAATTCCCTTTTAAGCCACTTTTCCACTTAAATGAAAAACACATTTGTTTTGCAGTGAGCCTTTATAGAGACAGCACGCACTCTCTTCCTTCCTTTGATACACCCCAGTTTCCTGGACCTCCAACCAACTCAATGTCTGACAGTTCAGCCAAACATACCATCATCATCATCAGTTGTTTTTTTTTTCAAGGAATGCTCAAAAATGTTTCACTTGTAAATAAGGCAGACTTAATTTTTAGAATTCTATAGAAATATATATCTATATATTATTCGAAATTTTTAATCCTTTGCTTAATGTTATCAGCAATTAATTGTTATCTGAAAAACCATGTCTGAAAGTGATCACAATAAGTGGCTTCCACCATGTGTGTATGTGCGTGTGTGTATGTGTATATATATATATATATATATATATATATATATATATATATATAAAGAGAGATATATGAGAGAGAGGGTGTGAGAAGTGCATAGAAAATAATAGATGGACTTTTCCTAGAATTAAATTGAACACTTTATAAAAGGCTCAGGCAAGGCTGTTGTGATTCTGATTGGCCAATTGCCAATGGTGTAGAACTGACCATTTCAGCCAGACTAGAAAAAATACCAACACAAATGGACTGAGAGAAAATTCAGACAATTGAAGCGAAATTTCTGATTCAATGCTTCCAATTTTAGTCAGCCTCTTGTTTTTGATACATCACACTTTGAATGTTTTTGATACATCACACTTTGAATGATTACATTGAACAGATTTGGCAAAGGACCAATGGGGATGGTAGGGGGTAGCAAGATTCCTGGTCTTTTGGTCAGGAGCCAAAAAAGATTGAATGTCTGGTTCCAGGGGGCTATAACCCCCCACTCCCGCTGCATCTCCCCATTGCATTCAAAGAGGTATGGTCTTGGTCATAGGTGATCACTAAGGGGAGGGTATGGGCAAACAGGGCATTTGACTCACCTTTCCCTGGATCTGACCATCTCACTAAGGGCAAAAGGGCTTGAAAGGTGGAACCTTGTAAAGGCCAGGGATCAAGGGGTCACTATGAATACCGACAATTTTGCACACCACAACTTAAACTCTAGCTAATAATCCCTTATCTGACAACTAATATCCGGATATATCATTTTCCACCCTCCTTCTGCGGAATATATCCTTTTGCACCCCTCCCCACTGGAAAAGTGACAGTGGACATATATGATAGGAGTCAATACCCTATGTCGGAAGAATCCCTTAAGTAAGTGTTGAGGGAGCCAGACATTTTTTTACCAACTTACAAATACATGTGAAGGTCTGCACACAAAACTTGTGTAACATTCTCCCCTTGTGGGGAGGTGAATAAATGCCCAACATCTCCAAAAAGCTTGACCAACCAAATTGATATTTCATAGATAACAATATTCACAGAATGAAGAAAAAACTATGGACAATATTTTGATTAACCACTCAGAGAAAATATTTTTTTACTATCGTTATTTCCACTTACATTTGCTTGGAAAGTAATGGAACTGATTGTTCAAGAAGGTTCACAATCAACTTAATTGCAAATAAACATTATCCCTTCCCAAAATAGTTCCCTTGGGGAACCACACATTGACAAAGATGTTCCCATTTCTGGAAACAATGCTGGAAGCTATCAACTAAAACTGCTTTCAGTTGGTTCATCACAACCTGCTGGATATTTTCAATGGTTCCCAAATGGTGACCACAGATTTGGGTTTTGTTCTGGAAACAAATAACCCATATTGTACCACAGCCCTCCTATCTGTGTCCTTCCTATTCACAAAAACGAAAATGTGGTCACAAACCAACTGAAGGTAGAGTCAGTCAAAAGCTTCCAGCACTTTTTCAAAGAGTTTTGAAGAACATAAAGTTGATTTGTAATTGAATTAATACTTTTACATAATGAGTCTCATTTATTTTCTAGACAGACCTCATCGAGTCAGAAAAAGTGTATCAAACATTATTTATATAACATACCACATGTATGTCTATGATTTTTATCAGTAACAACCCAGAGATGTACACTACTTATTGATAGAAGAGTTGTGTCATTTGCATAATTTTTCAATCATCCAAATATATAAATATTTTATAAATGCTGTCATATTGTTAGTGTGTAACATTTTTTGATATTTATACAAAAAAAAATAATGGTGATGATTTGCAATTCATCCATCTTTATATAATGGATTTTTCCAACATTCTTTTTGTCTTCTTCCTTAATTTTATTTTGTTTAGTTTAATATTCAGGAAGGATTAAACATAAACATGAAAATGCTGAGCAATGGAATGTTTCGGATGTTTTATAAGAATGTACAACGCAATTGCAAAATCAGTTAGATACTGCTGTCATTTTTTGACTGCGTGGGTAAACTAGAGAGAATATAAGTAAAAAGAGAAACCAATGATTAGAAACATTGGAAAAACAAAAAAAAAACATTCAATATGACAACCAACACTCAGATATATCGTTCCATGGAGAATTTTTTTTCAAATGATCCGAATTGAATGTGCCCATCCATGAACTGAATCATAATCCCATTTTACCTTAGCAAATGAAGTTAGAGGAGGTACATGTATTCACACAAAGGTTTTACATGAATCTCAATGACATTTTGTAGAAATGGGGGCCATGGGCTAATGAATAAATGAATGAATTTAGAGGCGGATTCAGGTATTCCTTTTCACTTGAGTGATATTTTTTTCAATGTTGAGACAATTGCCTGATATACCGAATATGATACTCAAACAGTTACCACCCCTGCATTGTGGTCGACCATGAAATGATTTTCACCTAGTTTTCAGTAACAATGGCACAGGCAGAGGATTGCGCTCTCTGAGAGTTTTCTGGTCTTTGACGTGTTTTGGTCAAGGAAAAAATATCTTCTCAATATCAGTCATAATAATGAGTTAGTTACCCCTAACTTTTTGGACCATCAACCTCTCCATTGAGTCCCTGATCCTTTAGTAATCTCCAAGCATGAACAGAAAAAATAAATCTAACTTCAATGAAAAGAATCTATTCAAGTGTGTATGCACTATGATTACTCAACAACTGGCCATTGTACAATATTGACATTTGCCAGATATATTTGTCAGCATGCAGTTCTCAAGAAATCTGTTTATAGAAGTAATCTAACAGATTTTTCCTCATAAGTTTCTATGAATTATCTCCCTTGACTTTTGCTTTGCTCTTTGTTAGAATATGAATTGCACAAAGAAAATAGCCTTCCGATAAAATTTTTGGAAATTTTAACAATTTTTTGACATAAAATGGCAATTTCCTTTATTTATAACTATATAACTATGATTGAACAAATTCTGTCAGTGTGTACGCACCACAATTATTGACAACTGGCCATTGTGCAAAGTTGACATTCAGCAGATATATATAAGTCAGCACACAAGGCATCTCAGTGTCAAGGTTGAAGGTTTTTTTTTATATCAGCTGTTCTCAATAAATAAATGAAAATGAATAAAATTTAAAGGTTATAGATCTTCCTTCATAGGTTCTAAAAATTATCTCCGTTGACATCATTCCTTAGAATTATCTGAATTTAGATGTGAAATATCCAAATTGGCAATACTTGAAAGGAGTAACTGAAAAACTTTCAAGCCGCAGTTTCAATTATGGTAGACTGCTCCTCACGGACCAGCTTCTTCAAAACACGCAACTTCAGAATGGACACTGCCCTCGAAATCATAATTTAATAAATATGCAATTCCTACATAATTTCATTTTGCATCGTTTAAAAAAATGAAGGATAAAATCGAACAAAACTAATTTCATTTCATAGCAGAATAGAAAGAAAAAATAAATATATGAAAATCGCAGGACAAAACAAAATGAAACATTTAGCATGACAAAATGAATCCACGTCTGATAACTATATTATCATCATTACATTCCATATAAACAAGATATAAAATAGACAAAAAAACTCTATATAAACAAGATATAAAATAGACAAAAAAACCCTATCCTATATAAATCTGGAATGTGTATCAGCAAGTTGTATGATATATATATTTTTCATTTCTCATACGAATGACAGCTTTCAACCCAAAAAGTTCAAAAGAACTTCCAATCCCAGTATTCATTGAGCCCATTTGACCCTCAGGCATTTATTGACCTTTTGAACGGTCGATATCGACCACTTTGGAGACCTCTGGTCTAATTAGAAATGGATTTAGTTTAATCTGGTCAATATTTTCATTGATACAGAGCATCTGCCACAGGGTAAAAGTTAGTAAGTAGATCACTTACTACCGTAATGAGTTCAGTCTTCACTGAATGCTCCATTATTGTGGCCTTGAGCCAAAAACTTAGTAAATATCTATGGGTGCCTACCATATGGTTGATAAGCTGTTCTCACAGACCTATTTGCAAGTATGGTAAATTCAATATTCTCTAGGTACCCCACTACTGTAACCTTGTGTCAGACTAATCTAAATTAAGTAAATAACTATATTCTGTTGTATTGACTATAACTTTGAGAAAAAATGATTACCATCGAAATTTTTGTTAGGGCGATTTAATCAATCTCTTCTTTGCATTCTTGGTGATGTCAAGATATTTCATCCCATCCATTCTTCAAACCCTCTTCAGCTCAGATTATGAGGGCTGAGGAATGAATCAGCCGAAATATTTTCTCAGCAAAACCAAGGACGCAAAGAAGTGACCTTTCCTAAAGAAAAGAATTGCGAAAATTCATCCCTGGAGCCTCTCCAAAATAGGAGGAAGCAGGAAATGCCTAGCAGGATCAACACAGTATGATTGACCGGCATATCCATGGCTACTGCGTTCAGTTGCAGAAGAACGTTAAAAAACAGGAAAGGACAAAAATTTACCAGACGATAATGGACAGTTTTCCAGAACAGCACCATTTTGCCAGTAGCTTTAATGGCAATGCAGGTTAGATTCTTGAAAGAGATCAGAATCAGAATCCCTTGGTGTCCTCACTAATTGTGGTCTGCGGGTGTGGATTAGGTGTTCAAAATCCAATGAGTCTGAAGACGGGAGAAAATGGATAAAGATTTACATATTGCCCTTAAGGAAAAACAAGGACCACAGGACGAAGATCTCAAACAGTTTCGTGACTTGATTACCTTGATATTCATAGAGAAGTTTGGGGCAGAATCAGGTTATGTGGGAAATGGAGGTAAATATAATTCAATGACAAGAGATTCAGAGTTCAACAGCAGGAAACTAAAAGGAGATATGAAAATGCGGCAGTAACTGAGAGACCAACTTTCCCTGCGTGGAATAAAGGACTTCATCAAAAGATCTGCAAAATACCTTGAGGTCAGAGTTATACTAAGTTTGGGAGGAGCCAGAAGCATATTCTATAAAGGGACCCTAGATCAAGAAGATACACATGATTGTTAAAACAAATATTCTCACTTGCACAGTAAAGTAAATCAATTTTTTCAACTGCAATACAGTAGGATAATACAACAAATATGACTGACATTTCATTTAAAGTATCAAGTTGATTTTGTTTTGATCTTTTTACAGCAGCTATGATTTCAGTTTCTAATACCTTTGTGTTTATGTGTCATAGATATGTTGTAGATGCATTGGATGGATACCAGACTCCCATTTTTCTACTCTGTTAAAATAATAATCCCTTTTGGAGGTAGTAAAGACCTTTAACATCCAGTTGATAGTATCATACTAAAGTAATATAGTACTACTACTTCTGCTATTTAGTTAATCTGGTATTGTTTGAACTGAACATTTGAAAAGCAAAACACTGGTACTCAGTACAGTGCTTCCAAGGCAAATTATCCTTATTACTGAGCCTTTAAACAAATTATCCTTATTACTGAGCCTCTAAAACAAATTATCCTTATTACTGAGCCTCTAAAACAAATTATCCTTATTATTGAGCCTCTAAAGCAAATCACCCTTATTATTGAGCCTCTAAAGCAAATTACCCTTATTATTGAGCCTCTAAAGCAAATTACCCTTATTATTGAGCCTCTAAAACAAATTATCCTTATTACTGAGCCTCTAAAACAAATTATCCTTATTACTGAGCCTCTAAAACAAATTATCCTTATTACTGAGCCTCTAAAGCAAATTACCCTTATTATTGAGCCTCTAAAGCAAATTACCTTTATTACTGAGCCTCTAAAGCAAATTACCCTTATTATTGAGCCTCAAAAGCAAATTACCCTTATTATTGAGCCTCTAAAGCAAATCACCCTTATTACTGAGCCTTTAAAGCAAATCACCCTTATTACTGAGCCTTTAAAGCAAATCATCCTTATTACTGAGCCTCTAAAGCAAATTACCCTAATTACTGAGCCTCTAAAGCAAATTACCCTTATTATTGAGCCTCAAAAGCAAATCACCCTAATTACTGAGCCTTTAAAGCAAATCATCCTTATTACTGAGCCTCTAAAGCAAATTACCCTTATTACTGAGCCTCTAAAGCAAATCACCCTTATTACTGAGCCTCTAAAGCAAATTATCATGTTGACCATAACATCAAATCGAATTCATCAAAAAAAAAGAAAGAAAATGATCATACACAGTTGAAAGTGAATATAAATCAATTGTCAGTGTAGCTGAGTAGAGGGATGGGGTAGGGGTATTTAAAAATACCCTGGGCCCCCATCCTTTACGAATAATAGTTTAGCTACTGCATATCTACTGGCAAATCTCACTAAATGTTGGAGACCCTCTATCTCTAGCTATGCCTCAGGGGATCAGAATGAGATGAAATGCCATCAGTCATTGGAAAAGAGTAGGGCAATGGTCAGTCAACATTTGAAACAATTTTAAAGGATGAAGTGAGAAAGATAGAGCATGTAAAAGGCTCCACCCAGATGAAAGCTACGATTAGTACAAAGCAATTCCGTGGTCTAATTATTGAAATGGCAGGGCTATTAATAATTTGGTCGGATCAAAATCATTATAATATGCCTATTAGTCTCACTTTGGTACAAGGAAAGGCTTGAAGCCTTTTCAATGATTTAAGAGCTGCACGTGCAGCAAGCGATGGTGATTGTGAAGAATTCGTTGCGAGTAAGAAGACAAACATTTGACTAACTGATGCTAAATAAAAACTGTATTTACCTGTTCTGACTTACTTATAAATTCAATTTAAAGACTGACTTAGCAACGAATCTCATTTGTGACCCAGGCACTGGTTGTAATCTGGCAAGGTTTTACCCTGCCTGAATTACACAGATTGATTCATCGTACAAAGCTGGACTCCCAGCTTGACATATAGAAGTAAGTGAGGTGAAATGCATGTTCCACCAAGCGCATATGCAAGGCGCACCAAAACAGATTGAGCAAAAGAAATTTGAGTGCCTGCAATATTGTAGAGGCTACTAAGATTAGGCTGATACCACTAACTGGTGGTCGAGGATTAATGCATGCTCAGTAGTGTGTTCTATTTGAAGGAAGTTAATCCAAGCTTGCCCAGCCAGTTCAATGATATAAATTTTTTTTGTTTCAGAAATCTTATATAGTAATTTCTATCTAATAAACGTATTTTTTTAATGATGATTATCATTTGTCACTTATTTATTTAGGGTGGTTTAGAATTTTATCATGATCTTGTTCATTTCTAATGAAGTCTGGTTTCTTGGTATTTTGTTGATGTTTTTAGAATTTATAATTTTTTTCCTTGTTTTACTGATTACTCTACCCATTAACAGCAGATGACTGAAATTTCATTGCAGTTTAATGGTTCGACAGCAAATGACGAAAGTTTCCATGTCGCACAGGGATTTGAATCTAAGAAGGAATAAAACAAAAAAGGCGATAGACAAATTAGAATTGTTTCACAAAATATTCAGAAAGATATCTACTATAAGTGACATTTTACAACGCTATGTTAATGTTATGAACTATTTTTTGGCTTGTTTCTCAGTAACTTCAAACAGAAGAGTCCATTGTTAACAGAGAAAACCAACTATACGGCTCATTTTGTGTAAACCCTGTATAATCAGCGCTTAGTACATGGCCAATGAGTAGCTCCTGCTGCAGTTAATGGTTTCTATTTGTCATTTCAAAAGATTTCTCACAGTTGCACTTTATAGACTCTCCCAAATTAACTTACAGGCCAAAAAAGGGTCCTCAGTATTAGAAAGAAGCATATACACTGCCATTTTCTGATCATACCATGAGGGGTTTTAACCTCAAGTTATAAAACACTAAATTCAGCAAACCTATACCACTAAATCCAACCAGTGCTGCTGTTAGAGCTTGAGGTAGGGTTAGGGTTTCAATGTTAGGTTAGGGTTACATTCATTTAAAAAATACTGCCAAACGTGCAAAAGCACTCAGAGAAAGAGAAATTCACAGTAACCAATGACAAATGAAAACTAAGTGCAGTTTAGTATTGTACCTACATTGTAAATAAAACCCTCTCTTATAAAAACTTGAAATATTTCCTTTCTCAAACAAACAAAATTCAAGAAGATTTGAAGGTCAAATAGATTGAAAGCACATGAAATTAAAAAGAAAAAAAAGGAAAAGGTACAAAATGATGAGGGAAGAGAATTGAAATTTTCTCCACTACATTTTGAACTATTGTATAGTTCTATAGTTTTGAGAAAGGTCATTAACATTCAATGAGAAACACTGTGCTTACAAAACAAAATGCAAGAAGTTCAATAATTAGAAAATATCCCAAAGGTTAACTCACTACTCTTTGAGCCACTGAGCAAAATAATCCAAAGGTTAACTCACTACAATTTGAGCCACTGAGCAAAATAATCCAAAGGTTAACTCACTACAATTTGAGCCACTGAGCAAAATAATCCAAAGGTTAACTCACTACTCTTTGAGCCACTGAGCAAAATAATCCAAAGGTTAACTCACTACTCTTTGAGCCACTGAGCAAAATAATCCAAAGGTTAACTCACTACAATTTGAGCCACTGAGCAAAATAATCCAAAGGTTAACTCACTACTCTTTGAGCCACTGAGCAAAATAATCCAAAGGTTAACTCACTACTCTTTGAGCCACTGAGCAAAATAATCCAAAGGTTAACTCACTACAATTTGAGCCACTGAGCAAAATAATCCAAAGGTTAACTCACTACTCTTTGAGCCACTGAGCAAAATAATCCAAAGGTTAACTCACTACTCTTTGAGCCACTGAGCAAAATAATCCAAAGGTTAACTCACTACAATTTGAGCCACTGAGCAAAATAATCCAAAGGTTAACTCACTACTCTTTGAGCCACTGAGCAAAATAATCCAAAGGTTAACTCACTACTCTTTGAGCCACTGAGCAAAATAATCCAAAGGTTAACTCACTACAATTTGAGCCACTGAGCAAAATAATCCAAAGGTTAACTCACTACTCTTTGAGCCACTGAGCAAAATAATCCAAAGGTTAACTCACTACTCTTTGAGCCACTGAGCAAAATAATCCAAAGGTTAACTCACTACTCTTTGAGCCACTGAGCAAAATAATCCAAAGGTTAACTCACTACTCTTTGAGCCACTGAGCAAAATAATCCAAAGGTTAACTCACTACTCTTTGAGCCACTGAGCAAAATAATCCAAAGGTTAACTCACTACAATTTGAGCCACTGAGCAAAATAATCCAAAGGTTAACTCACTACTCTTTGAGCCACTGAGCAAAATAATCCAAAGGTTAACTCACTACTCTTTGAGCCACTGAGCAAAATAATCCAAAGGTTAACTCACTACTCTTTGAGCCACTGAGCAAAATAATCCAAAGGTTAACTCACTACTCTTTGAGCCACTGAGCAAAATAATCCAAAGGTTAACTCACTACTCTTTGAGCCACTGAGCAAAATAATCCAAAGGTTAACTCACTACTCTTTGAGCCACTGAGCAAAATAATCCAAAGGTTAACTCACTACTCTTTGAGCCACTGAGCAAAATAATCCAAAGGTTAACTCACTACTCTTTGAGCCACTGAGCAAAATAATCCAAAGGTTAACTCACTACTCTTTGAGCCACTGAGCAAAATAATCCAAAGGTTAACTCACTACTCTTTGAGCCACTGAGCAAAATAATCCAAAGGTTAACTCACTACTCTTTGAGCCACTGAGCAAAATAATCCAAAGGTTAACTCACTACTCTTTGAGCCACTGAGCAAAATAATCCAAAGGTTAACTCACTACTCTTTGAGCCACTGAGCAAAATAATCCAAAGGTTAACTCACTACTCTTTGAGCCACTGAGCAAAATAATCCAAAGGTTAACTCACTACTCTTTGAGCCACTGAGCAAAATAATCCAAAAGTTAACTCACTACTCTTTGAGCCACTGAGCAAAATAATCCAAAGGTTAACTCACTACTCTTTGAGCCACTGAGCAAAATAATCCAAAGGTTAACTCACTACTCTTTGAGCCACTGAGCAAAATAATCCAAAGGTTAACTCACTACTCTTTGAGCCACTGAGCAAAATAATCCAAAGGTTAACTCACTACTCTTTGAGCCACTGAGCAAAATAATCCAAAAGTTAACTCACTACTCTTTGAGCCACTGAGCAAAATAATCCAAAGGTTAACTCACTACTCTTTGAGCCACTGAGCAAAATAATCCAAAGGTTAACTCACTACTCTTTGAGCCACTGAGCAAAATAATCCAAAGGTTAACTCACTACTCTTTGAGCCACTGAGCAAAATAATCCAAAGGTTAACTCACTACTCTTTGAGCCACTGAGCAAAATAATCCAAAAGTTAACTCACTACTCTTTGAGCCACTGAGCAAAATAATCCAAAGGTTAACTCACTACTCTTTGAGCCACTGAGCAAAATAATCCAAAGGTTAACTCACTACAATTTGAGCCACTGAGCAAAATAATCCAAAGGTTAACTCACTACTCTTTGAGCCACTGAGCAAAATAATCCAAAGGTTAACTCACTACTCTTTGAGCCACTGAGCAAAATAATCCAAAAGTTAACTCACTACTCTTTGAGCCACTGAGCAAAATAATCCAAAGGTTAATTCACTACTCTTTGAGCCACTGAGCAAAATAATCCAAAGGTTAACTCACTACTCTTTGAGCCACTGAGCAAAATAATCCAAAAGTTAACTCACTACTCTTTGAGCCACTGAGCAAAATAATCCAAAGGTTAACTCACTACTCTTTGAGCCACTGAGCAAAATAATCCAAAGGTTAACTCACTACTCTTTGAGCCACTGAGCAAAATAATCCAAAGGTTAACTCACTACTCTTTGAGCCACTGAGCAAAATAATCCAAAAGTTAACTCACTACTCTTTGAGCCACTGAGCAAAATAATCCAAAGGTTAACTCACTACTCTTTGAGCCACTGAGCAAAATAATCCAAAGGTTAACTCACTACTCTTTGAGCCACTGAGCAAAATAATCCAAAGGTTATCTCACTACAGTTTGAGCTACTGACCATCAAAAAGCAAAATATTCAGGCACACGAACATTTACACAGCATTTGTGGAGGAAAAGAGATAAAAATCTATTTTCTACCAAAATTCTGTCCATCACAATTTAACAAATAATTCTTTGACCAAAGTGATAAGTATTTCATCATCATTTCTAAAATTTCTCAATTCATAAAGTGAATAAACCTAATTTGAAACCAAATAAGATAAATCAATATAAGTATCATTTTTAAATTCTAAAAGCCATTATGTTGCAATAGCAGCAGTCAGCAAACGAGGCTGAAAAACATAATGAACAGAAAGTTTTAATGAGCAAAAAAGAAATTGACTCTGATTAGCCTGACACAAATGTAGATAATCACAGAGTCATAAAATCATAAAATGTCATTTTGACGCAAGCCTGTGCAGAGCTGGTAATAGGCCCAGGCCAGATGGGAAATGTCGGCCCCATTTCAAACTGCTCATTAAGTATTTTTGTATTCATTGCTAAATACATATGACATATATAGTGGACATGATGTACTTATAAGTAACAGACAGAATAAAAGAACTAGAATTATGTACAGAAAAGGTAATTGCAAGCAATTTTATCCAAAATCATATACATAAAGATGTATATCATTAAGAAATAGATATAAAGTTCGACAGAAATGATAACAAATTGCATTATTTTTTTTTCAAAAACTCAATTTAAAATAATCTCCCATTATTACATAGTGAGTGTACCATTTGGCCAAAGCAAAATAAATAGAATAAACAATTCAAGAAAATGGGGATGCCATAGGAATCAGACCTGTGACAGATAGTGTAGCCCCTTCAACCTAACGTTGCAAAATGTTACTTGAAGCAGAAGCGTTTCTGAACATTTTGCGAAACAATTCTAATTTGTGCAGTTCCATCTTCATGAACACTGTCACCTTTTTTGCTCTATTCCATATCAAATTCAAATCCCAAGTCATCTACATGAAATACAGTGGAAATCATTTATTGTGATCACTTTGGGACAGGGTCTTCTAAATAACAATAACCAGATGATAACATTAAGCAAAAGATATAAAAATTGAACACAATTTACATTCATTCTTATGAATTCATTGTAATGAACAACCTAAAATTCATATTTGATTCTTTTAGCATCCGTTGTTGAACATAGAACCCCTGCAAGATTAGCCAGATCTCTCTATTGTTGCGGAGCCAATGCTGTCTAAACTTGTCTAGTTCATCACCCCATCTTATATTTGGCTGGCCACAGTTTCACATCCACATTGTGAGTAGTGATATCCACTGGTTGTTAGCCATTCTTGCCACATGTCCAGCCCATTGCTATTTGAGTTTTTCAATGGATTCAATGATATCTTTGACTACTGCTTTTCCTTTAACATAGTGTGCTGTCTTGTGATCTCTCCGTGTGAGGTTGAGAATGATTCAATCCTGCACATATGGCATGGTTCTCAGTTTTAGGGTCAGTCTTTTGGTAAAGTTCCATGTTTCAACTCAGTAGGTGATTTTCAGGAGGATACATTGGTAATAGACCCTTCTTCTTAGGACAAATGAGATTTTCTTGTTTTTGAAGGCTGAGCTCGCTCTACCTACAGCTTGCAAACTTATTATTTCTAATAGTGTTTAGGACCAACTGATTTCAATGATAATAATCATTTGATCCATGATTATAATAAATTGCTTTTTTTGTATCAGTCAGTTGTCTTACCACCATAGTGCACTTTCGATCAATTTGGTTATCACATAACAATTCCAGCAAATAACTTTTTCCATTCATTGGGGTGGGATTTACAGACTGACTTTCAATGTTGCTTTGAGATTAGTCTTCATTTCTCTGGGCTCTTTTTTCTTTAGCTAAAATATTTTTTTTTCTTTTTTGACTCATGGTTGATATTTCTTGTTTTTTTTATTTTAGTCATATTACTCAGTCATACGTACATACATACATATATCCACACAAGTAGGAAGCCATTTTTTTTAACGACTTTCCAAAATCCAGCCAAAGACTAAAAGTCCCTGATGCTCTCTGAAGACACATTGCAGACAATATGGCCAGGGTTACCCACATGAAATTTTTACAAATATCCAATTCAATTCATTTTCTTTCTTCTATGTTTCCTTTGTTTGACCACAAGATATTCATTTGTATCCATAGTAAGAGGGCCAGGAAAATTGAGTTGCTACTAACGTTTGAATTGTCTAAAGTTTCAAGTTGACAGGCATAATTTGAAAAGATCTCTGAAGACTGCAGAATTGTCTCAAAGAAAAGGAAACAGAAAGAAACTTCAACTAAAGATAGACGGAGAATTCATTTGCAAAATTCTACGAAAATAAGAATAACTTTTTTTTTAAATAAGTCGGGAAAAAAATACCATTTGCTTTCATCAACTCTTCACTCTAAAGTAGTTGAATGTTAGGTGTCTGTATGAGGCATTTATTAAGTTTAATAGTCTGGCTCAAGGCCAGCAGTATGAGTCTAGCAGTGATGATAAAACTCACTACAATAGTAACAGTCAGTAATATCAGCTTGCAAACCAATACACCATGGCAAGTCAAATGAAAAAATGTATTCATAAAGCTTAACTTTGTGAGGCACAAGGCGACAAGACACTTAAGAGTTAAACACACTACCATAGTATAAGTGCAAGGCAAGACCATTTCTCTATAGCAAGGCACCTATGCAGATTGATGAGCATAATCAAAATCCTTCAATACATCCAAATTATCTTTAAATACAACTAAATTCAAATAGAAATCTGACAAAAATGATCAGCCACTAATTATATTCTACCGGTGTATTATGCCATTCATATGTCGATTGGTGCTGCAAATTTGGCTCATTTTTTTCAATTTTTCGAACATTGGATTAACTCCTAAATTCAAAAAATTTTTTTTCAAAAACCTATCTAAATTGGTGAAACTGAAGGCCAAAATTTGAAAATCTTTTTTCAAATGAAAAGCTGAATCGGCTACTTTTTCTTTGACTATAACCTCACTCAAGGGAGATAACTATTGAATGCTAATTATAGAGTAGTCTCCCTTATTTACACATTTTTGTAAATATGTGAAAAATCCTGGTTCATTCTGGTTGGAAACAACAAAGAAAATGTAGTACAACACATTATTTTTTATATATTCCAAGTACAACGCAATTGCAAAATTATTTAAATACGTCATTTTTTGATGACACAGGTAGACTAGTACATAAAAATCGGTATAATGATAAAGCTGTCAGATATCAATTTAAGTGCGTGTGGCAGGATGTCAGCATCTTTCAATTTGATGAAAATTCAATTAAAAACTCTTATAAATGGTCGGATAATATATCTGCATGTATTTTGGTTTGTTTTTTTTTAGCCTGTTCATTGAATTTCAAAATGAGGAGAATACAAATCTCAATGTAAGGAAGTTCAATAGTTAAGAAATGCAAATATGGGTCAATATAAAACTGGTAACCATCACGGAATGTTCGTGGAGACGTGGGCAGTTAAGAATAGAAATTTTTTAGAAATGGAAGATTGTCAATAAGTTAATGAAAATCTTGCTACTTCATCATCAATGCAAAATCGATAAGAAACGATTTTGATTTTTATTTAACCAAAGATGAAAAAAATCAAAGAAGGAAAAAGAAAACAAAAGGAAAAAGGAAAAAAAGGGAAAAATGGTGCAAAGGAGAAAAATGAAAGAAGAAAAAAGTGATGGGGTGGGTGTAGTTAAATATAAATTTGGAGGCAATTTAACTTGGCCTCAGCTAAGAAACATTATTAAAAGCAAAGCAGCTGTTCGTTGTTTGTGGGCTGATGTTCAAAGCAGGTGGGAACCTTTGAAAGGACTACAAGAATAGAAACCAACATTTTGTGGCAATGGTTGGTCCAGAAGATGATGGAGAAGAGGGTTTGGGGTAGCAATAATAGAAAAGAGAGTTTGGGGTATCATTGATGTAGAAGAGGTTTTGGGATAGCATGGATGGAGGAGAGGGTTTGGGGTATCATGGATGGAGAAAAGGGTTGGGGATAGCATGGATGGAGAAAAGGGTTGGGGTAACATAGATGGAGGAGAGGGTTTGGGGTAACATGGATGGAGAATAGGGTTTGGGTAGCATTGATGGAGAAGAGGGTTGGGGATAGCATGGATGGAGAAAAGGGTTGGGGTAACATAGATGGAGGAGAGGGTTTGGGGTAACATGGATGGAGAATAGGGTTTGGGTAGCATTGATGGAGAAGAGGGTTTGGGGTAGCATTGATGGAGAAGAGGGTTTGGGGTAGCATGGATGGAGAATAGGGTTTGGGGTAGAATTGATAGAGAAGAGGATTTGGGGTAACGGATGGAGAATAGGGTTTGGGTAGCATTGATATAGAAGAGGGTTTGGGGTAGCATTAATGGAGAAGAGGGTTTGGGGTAGCATGGAGGGAGAATAGGGTTTGGGGTAGCATGGATGGGGGAGAGGGTTTGGGGTAGCATGGATGGAGGAGAGGGTTTGGGGTATCATGGATGGAGAAGAGGGTTTGGGATAGCATGGATGGAGAAAAGGGTTTGGGGTAAAATAGATGGAGGAGAGGGTTTGGGGTAACATGGATGGAGAATAGGGTTTGGGTAGCATTGATAGAGAAGAGGGTTTGGGGTAGCATTCATGGAGAAGAGAGTTTGGGCTAGCATTAATAGAGATGAGGGCTTGGGGTAGCAATGGTCGAAAAGAGGGTTCTGGGTAGCAATGATGAATGCATATGGGCTCCGAAGTTGAGGGGAGAGTGTGGACAGGTGTGGTTGAGATATTGAGGAGAGAGAGACACAGAGAGAGAGAATACTGGCTGTGCCGGAGGTGGTGAGGAGAGAGACAGGGGATGTAGTCTATGTTGAAGGTGATGAGGAGAGAGAGTACTGTCTGAACTGGAGGTTGTAGGATAGAGAGTATTGGCTATGCTGGAGGTGGTGAAGAGAGAGACAGGGAATGTACTGTTTGTGCAGGAGGTGAGAAAGAGGAAGAGAGAGTACTGTCTGAGCTGGAGGTTGTAGGATAGAGAGTACTAGCTATGCTGGAGGTGTTGAGGAAAGAGGAAAGAGGAAAGACAGATATGGTAAGAGAAAGAGTATTGTCTGTGCTGGAGTTAGTGAGGAGAGAGACAGAAAGAGAGAGTACTGACTGTAATGGAGGTGAGGTCGATAAACACACAAGAAAATAACCAAAGTACCAAATTAGAGTTGTGTATGTAGTGCTTCCTCTGTTGTAACTATTGACAGATAGCAGATTTCTTGTTCAAGTAATTTTATTGATCAGAATATTGTTTTGTTTTTCCAAAGTTTGAACCTCACTTGAATGCAATATGCAAACAAACTTTATCAAATGATTATTTCTTGCAAGGTTACCAAGAACAGCAGAGGATACAACAACAATTTGAAATAGGATTACCCATTTGGGACTAAATTTATTCCAAGATATTATATTTGTGTATCTCTTAGCCTATTTGAAAGCCTTCGAAAGGCATTTGAAATAAGAAAAGTATCTAAATCTTATACAGGCCAGAACAGAGGTAGGGGGTAGGTGGGCCATTTGCCATGGACATATCTCACAAGTCCTAAAAAGAAAGGTATACAACCAATAGTCACCAATGGAGCTGTAACATGAAAACTAACCAAAAGATTGACCTTCAAACTTAGATCCATGTAACAGGCACAGGAGAGAATCATGCTTGTCCTGAGAGATCATAAAACAACACAGTATAGTGAAGAAAAGACAGGAGTCCGAGATATCATAGAAACCATTAGAAAACTCAAATGACAATGGGCTGAACATGTTACAAGAATGGCAGACAACCACTGAACATCACGACTTGCAACATGGATCCCTAGAGATCATATGCAAAATTGTGGCCGATAGAAAGTAAGATGGCGTAATGAGCTAGATAAATTCAGAAAGTGCTGGATCCACAATGCCCATGATAGAGAGGTCTGGTGAATCATGGGGAAGGTCTATGTCCAACGACGGATGCTAAGAAGCTGACGATGATGAGGATACGATTTTGAGGGGCCTTACTCCCTCTGATGAAGAGTCAATAGGGGACCCTACAGCACAAAATATTTTGAAGAAGATTCATAGTGGATGAATACACATAGTTATGGAATACGGTACTATTGTATGCACTGCCTCTTATTACTGTACAGTACTCTTTCGACGAAGACGCTTGCCATTACTTTCTTGATAAATCAGGTACATATCTAGAGATAAAACTTATGTATTTCACAAAAATATCTAATGAGCATTTAGTCAGAATTTCAAAAATAGCATTTGAATAAAGGTATAAAAACAACAAAAATCAATGTAAATCGAAGAAATTACAGACAGCAGATTTTTGTTAGAATGAATAACAACATTCCCAGCAACCATGATATTGTCAATATGTGTGGAATGACACTTTTATACAGAAGTCTGTTTTTTTAACCATTTCTCTCAATCATCATCATCAACATCATCTGTTATTGAAATCTGTTTTTGGACATATGCCTTCTCCGTGTTCTGCCAGTCTTTTTGCTAATGAGCATCACAATACGAAAACATCCTGAACTCTTTCAGATATTCATGTGATCTTGCCTGCCAACCAGAGATCCATTTTGTGAAACTTGATGTCCAGTGGTGGTCTGATATCCTTGCAACATGTTCTGCCCATAGCCATTTTTTTTAAAATTCAAGACAAAAGGAAACATTTGCTAAAAATTGATAATGGAAGACAAAACTCCTTTGAAACCAAAAGACCATCATCAGTGAACAATATCAGCTAATTTTGAAGTAATTTTTTAGCTGGGCAGTACCTGGTAACCTTCTGCAAAGTGTGCATAGGTGGGGTTCTTAGATTTTCAAACTTGCCTCTTACTTGCTCCTCTCACAATCTCTCTCTGTTTCCCTATCTCAGGCTTTCCAAGATGCAATAATTTTGTTTGACTAAGATCAAAGAAAAACCTAATGATATAAAGTATTAAGTGCATGTAAAAAGTTCCCAGCATTCCTTTTTTGAAATCAACAGATTGAATACACTGTTGAAAAGCTTTTGCACAAATCTAATCTATGAACTTATATAAGGATGCAATCAATTGTTCCTGAGACCCTACCCCATCTATCCACAAAATTTAATGGAAATCCATAGAGAACTTTTAGAGATACTGTATAGGCAAACATAAGTGATTACATATATCTATTCCAACTTCATTGACATAGGTATGAACTTATACATACAATTGAAATGAAAAAATACATAGATAAGTTTACATGAGCTAATTAGGGCAGCTGAATTTTTTAATTCAATTATTTTCATTAGTTTAAAATGAACAGTATTCAATTCATCACTCATATGATATAGAGCTATATACTATATACTTCTCAACCAAATTTTTAGTACATATATATATATATATATATATATATATGCACCAAAACACATACAAGTAGATAAGAGTGTATGAGAGATCATTATAAGTAAATAAAAAGGATAAGGTTATTAATAATCTGTCTCATGTTAACTCTCAGCATATCCTCTTCTGGGCCAGAGTAAGCCTTTCTGATATTTATCAAACACGGCAGAAAAGACAGGTAAGAAGTTCATTTGGCCTTCACTAAACCCAAAGGCGTTCCAAAGACCTAAAATCTCACACTTGATTAACTCACTGGTCAGAAAGGCTCAGATTGCTGTCAATAACAGAAAGGCAGTCTTTTCCGTTTCCACCAGAGTGGAATAACAACCGATTCTGTAGCAAGAACGTCATTGTTCTTGCCTGCAGAGAAGCATCTGGCCCATACAAAAGATTTACTCACTTGTAAATAATAATCTTACATGCAAAGTTTACTACCACGTCTTTTCAGCTTGAATATATTTGTCGGAGGAGTGGGTGGCTGAGTGGTTAA
>OY735211.1:47773852-47848852 GCA_963457665.1 Thysanoteuthis rhombus
ACCCTCTATCAAATTCACACAATAAAAAGAATCCAATAACACACAAACTTTCCTTGACATCCTATCAACTACACAGATCCAACAATACCATCAAATGTACCATCTTCAACAAAGAATGACCACACACATTTCAACTCTCACCACGCTCCAAACATAAAATCAGAATTGATCATAGGTTTTTACCAAAGGGACCTCAGAATACGTAGCTCTGAATACCTCAATAACAAAGAAAAATGCATCGTATAATCCGTTTGTTCACTCCAGTACCCTTGGCACTTCATATACAATGCAAGGAGCAAAGCATATAAGATCCACACGACTTGTATCAAACAAAATAAAAGGAATAATGACACCACCATTACAAGCATCACATTAACCACCAATACAATCACTTCCAACCTCAACTCCAAATACATATTGCCACCAACATTTTTAACAACCATCAAAGGTTTGGTAGACAAATCACAAAACAAACCCTCATCACCTTCAGTCGGCATTCACGCAACATATATATATATATACATAAATATATATATGTGTATATATATATATATATATATATATATATATATATATATATAGACATATATGATTGCAAATTGCGTTATATTTTATAGAAACTCTTCTTTGGAATGATCCACCATCATTATACAGAGAATGTGTTACTTGGCCTAGACAATGTAACCAGAATAAACAATTTAAGAAAAAGGGGCTGCTGCAGGAAAGGCCAAGTGATACATTTTCCTTGTAAAAATGGAAGGTCATGTCTAATAAGTGTTTCTATATAATATAATGCAATTTATAATCATTCTGTCAGATCATATATCCATTTCTCAATACACATACATGTATATGCTATTTAGAAAATGGATCTAGAATCCAACGGAATGATTATAAGTTGCACTATATCATACAGAAACTCTTATTTGAAATGATCACTTATTACACAGTGAATATACCATTTGGCCTAGACAACATAAATAGAATAAACAACTGGAGAAAATAGGGCTGCTGCAGAAATTGAGCCTGTGACCCCTAGAGTAGCTACTTTAACACAGCAATGCTCTTACCATTGAGCTGAACTGTTGCTGGCAAGGCAAAAGCTCAAATAACTGTCCCAATTCCAAATACTCGTCTTGCCAATCCACAGTCTATGGATACTCTATTTCGACGCAACAATTATGTTATTTTGAAAATGGATATATGATAACAAAATGAGCATAAATAGCATTACATCATATAGAAACTCTTGTTTGAAAGGATCACCCATTATTACATAGCTAATGCATCATTTGGCCTTGACAGCTTAAACAGAATAGACAATTACAGAAAATTTTTCTTAACTTATATTTTTTGACTGCTTTATCTCCAAAATCTTTCCAATAAGGCTGCGGCAGGAATTGAACCTGCGACCAATAGGTAGCTACTTCAAATGAATGACCAGAATGAGAATTACAAGATAAAGCAGTTATCCAGGCCATTGCAAAAGCTGTGGCTGTTTAGCTCAATGGTAAGAGCAACGCTAAGTTGAAGCAGCAACTATCAGTTGCAGGTTCAATTCCTATGGCAGTCCCATTTTCTTCAATTGTAAATTCTATTTACACATTCTATTTTGTACATCTTCTATGTCAGAAGACATAAGATGGGTGATTTCATCAAAGGTTCTTCAGTGGGGATCTATTTACCATGATCCTAACGTCTAACTGAGACCTGACTTTCCAGCCAACGTAATCGGAATTTTGCATCTAGAAAGCTGAAATTTGGTTTAAGAGTACATCCTTGCACAGCTGAAGAGATGGACTATGAGAGGTTGAGCTCGGAGGTCATTCAAGTTTTATCAAAGGTCATTTCTGGTCATTTCGCCAATTAGGACAATCATAGGCTTGAGGAACTTGAGGAACCTTTTTTTTTATTGCATAGACTAACCAAACCCACACGACAATGCCATACTGAGAAAGTTCTATATACATATATATATATATATATATATATATATATATATACATATATATATATATATACATATATATATATACATATATATATATATAAATACATATATATATATACTAGCTGAAATCCACCTGACCAGGGAGTTTCCAGCAGATTTATGTATTGAACAGAAAGTAAGGGTTAAGTTGAGCACTGTAGTTCAGTGTAAATAGAAACCCCTTCTAAAACCCTGAAAAAATTCTTTTCATAAGTTTTCACTTTGAAACATCCCCCTAGGTCCATTGAGTATGTATGACAAATTTGTGCCATATTTTGTTGAAACTTGCCAATGTACGCGAGGGGGGAGGGAGGGCAGTGACAAACTAAGTCAGTTGGTTTATATCATAGAAAAAGATTGGATGATTTATGTAAATTAATTGAAATTTTACCAGAGAAAAACAAAAAGATAACAACTTTACTTTATCACATTTTTTCTTGAAGACATTTGAAACCTTTTCCCAATGTTTTTTTTCCCCCTCCAACATTTTTTTCTCATTTTCAAGTAATTTATGATGAAAGCGAAAGAAACTGAAGTCGTGCAGGAGCCAAACTGGCTTTTTAGTTCCTCCGTTTCCGGGGAAATTCTAATCAACACAATAGATGGACTTTCGATTGACCATTTTAACACAACGACCAGCAGTGAAGCTATAAGAAAACTCAATTATCTCGCACAACAATGAAGCAAGTGTTTAAGTATATACAATGTAAGTATTGAATAAGAATAAAATAAAAATCTTTTCTTTGTCTATTGTGAAATCATTCTCAGTAAAGAATGAGACGCTGTTACATTAACTGGTTTCACACCCCCCGCGGACAACAGTTCATTTCATTCATTTGTTGGGGTGGGGGTATATATATATATATATATATATATATATATATATATATATGCACATATAAGCATACATGTATAAGTATATATATATATTTATATATATATATATATATATTTATAAACACATCTGTTCATGAATGAATGGATGAATGGCTTGGCTTCGTGGATGAAGATAGTTGGGAGAGATTGCCACAACAGTAGGACCATAGACAGCAGGGCCTACACATATATAAACATACATATGTATATACATACTTGTGTCATCCACAGACAGCTGTTTCGATGTATTACATCTCTTCAGTGTACACATACATACATGAACATATATATACACACACACGTATATATACACACACGCACAAACATATATATAAATACCCACACACATACATACGCAAAAACATAAAAGCATGCACATATATAGATGCATAGACACACACAAATTGTAATAAATATTCATATAGATACACACACATAGATAGATACATACATACATACATGTATACATAGACACAAACAGACATACAAAAGCATTTAGATATAAACACACATACGTTGATACACACTTACATATATGTACATATATATACACATACATACATAGGCATAGATAAGTATATATTTATACACACATATATATATAAACAAATCTATCTATGCATACAAACATATATATATATATATATATATATATATATATATATATACATATACGCATATATACAGACATTTATGTATGTATACACATATATACACGCACATATAAATATATATACATACACATAGATACATATCCACATAGATGCATGTACATACACACATAGATACACAGGTACACACACATGGATAGAGAGTAGTTTTCGTACTGAACCTATACAAGCAAATCTTCCTCAATGATGAACTTTTAAAGCATGACCCATGGCAAAAGAATTTAACCCATTTTGTGATTTAAAAGAACAAACAAACTCTCCTTCCTGCTTAGGGATAAGTAAAACGAACAGAAAGATAAGATTATTAGCTTTAATTTGATGAGGGCTACAAATTAATCACTTTCAGATTTGATCTTTCTTCTTGCAAATGACAACAAAGAGTCTCAACAATGTATTAAGGATTCATCAGTGCATCAAGGTTTTAGTCACAGAATGTAATTTGGCTCTGGAGGGATTTGGTGCAAGTAAGTATTTACAACACAACAAGGTATATTTATAGACACACACACACACATATATATATATACAAGCACATATACATACACACACATATTCTCGACACAACCATGAGATAATAACTTTCATTGATTCTGGCACCAATAATCCTTATGCCCAGACACTATTTTGCACAATTGGACGGTCGGACATAGTCAGAAGCAAGTCAAAGGCTCCTCTTTCTCTTTGCTACCCTCTTTTTGGATCAGGATAGGCACAACACCTATCCCTGGTCCAATAACCACTTACCCCAATCTTACACTATCAGAAAAGCATCAAGTACCATTTTTAGTCTTTGGTATGGCTTGGCCTGGGATTTATACCCAAATTTTTATGGCATCAGGTATTTCCAGATGGTCAGTTTTTTAGGTAATGACTAAGTTCGACACTACTAGAATCAGCAAGTCCAGTTCAAATGCCAACTGAGACAATATCTGCATTCACTACATACTATTGCTCTTTGGAAACAGGGCCAACTGGATTCTTCAACCTTAGACGCAGACATTTCCGAATTCTAACTGATCATGTCCAACCCCTTGTCCAGCATCATGGAGACCTGAAGAAAGCCTAAGAATGAACTGTCTAAAACATCATCAAAAAAAAAAAAGACCCAGACACAAGGATAATGTATATGTAGGTCTATGAAACAATTGTTTTAAAGAGGTATTTGGAAAAGCATCACTCACTGCAACCCATCCAAGCCCAATAACTCTCCATATCTAGCTTCGGTAGATGGCCCCCTAGCTATAATACCAGTGCATTAGATGCAGTATATGTGCATAGTTCCTTCTTTTTTTTTTTAAATCAAATATCCATCTTATACCCTGGTAGTGAAGCAGAAAAAAAAAGAAACATTGATTATAAAGAAAATTTAATCTCCAAATCTCAGATAAAAACATTGTCATCAAAATGATCAATCATTCACAAAAAGATAAAAGGAGGAGCAGAGTTAATCTCTGCTGTCTTCACTTTTCACACAGGAAACAAAAATAAAAAGTTGAATTAGTGAAAGTAAAATGAAAAATTGATAAGACTCTGAGGAATGAGTCCTTTCATAGGTTCTATTCACCGAATTCTTCTACTTACGCCAAAGTTGTTAGCATGGTCGGCACAATTGTGCACTTACACACAGATCCAAGTTCCAGTATTTTACTGTTAACCAATTAGCCTACCAAAGCCATCATGACAGTTCTTATCTATAATCTACTTTGTTCCATTTCTTGACATCTAATTTGTCTCAGATAATAGTTTAAGAATACATCCACAGATGACACTTATCTCTAACTGATTAAAAGTCATAATTTAGATTTAGCTTGCTCGTAACAAGATAAGATAGAGCCCAAGTCTACCTTGACTTCTGCTCAATGGTAGTCTGTTGCGGACTCTTGTTGAATAGGAGGACTAAATTAAGACTGACATGACAAAGAAAAGGGGAATGCTATTCATTTGGGCTGACCAGCTTTCACTCTCTCTAACTCTCTCTCAGTTGACATACATAATATAAGAGAGATTTTTCAAAAAACATCATTTTTGCCTTGCTGTTTCAGCTGGGTAAAAGACAAGTTACACAATGGGTATTTTCATCCATGACTTTTTTCTCAACTGTACAAGTACCCCTGATGACTCAACACAGTTCAACCCAGCTAACAATAATTATGTAACAGAATGGTCAAAATGAGTATGACCAAGATGAGGGCGAGACCTATGTATAGTGTTTGTTCATCATCTCAAATACATCCACATTATATGTCCCCCATTATAAAATGGATGTTTGGGTCTAAAAAGGCTATCTGCGTTACAACTAAACTGCAATATAATTCAACCATTTTTGAGCTAGGTTGATGTTTTGGGGTCAGTCATCCGTGTAATTACATAAATCATGGTAAAACAAACCATGTTCTAACAAAGGAGGCCTGTACATGGTCGGAAGAAAATTGAATAAATACCATGGCAATTCTACTGTTTTAAGATTAAATACGATAATGAGGATCAAGGCCAACGCCATTCAGACAGAGATAATTGGTTCTTGGAGACCAAAGATGGAGCTGAATATCTCAATTGTATTATGGATAAAAGAGTTGTCATCCTTTTGTAAGCTTCTGATACCAGACAGACAGACATTCCTTTCCTGTAAGTCTTCTGTAATCCGATCATAGAAAGATTGCCAAATGTACCTGACAGCAGAAATGAAAGTGTGTAGAACCAGTGGTTTAATGCTAAAAAAAGAACTGAGGGAATGCAGGGCAGACTGCACTAGTGAGTGTAGCAATCTGGTATGAAAAGGAAGCTTCTACAGCCTGCTGGTTGGGTGGGGGAGGGCTGCATTTAACTATACCCTGATCCAATATAGTGATAAAACATCATTTCGTTTAATTTGAGTATAAAAACATAAACAGAATGAGAATTTTAGTAGTACAGAGGTACTTGAATAATAACCTTGTGAATAATCTATAATGTAACTATTTTCTTCCAAATGATGTATAAATACAAATAAACGAGTAAATAACGTAATATATAAATACAGAATCTTATCAAAATGTCTGTTCATCCGTCGGCCTGAGAAAAAGACAGAGATAAAAATCTAGATAATTATAAAGGAAATCCAGATGATTCTAAATGATTTTATGAACTTTCTTTTTTTTTTTTACTCATCAACTCAAAATATTTCACAAAGAGATTTTCTTTCAATTGGGATCTCGCTAAGTGAAATTCCATTGTAAGAGGAGGAACCACAGAATATAGATAGTGAGGAGATGCCATTCCCCTCCCCAAACAAAGTAAGAGAATGCCATTCGCAGGTGCTCCTACTGCACTACACTATTGTGCCGAACCACACACATATAATGTGGGTATTTGCAAATCAGAAATGTCACTAAAATCATACACACACTTAATCAGTAATTTCCAACACTTGAGATGATTCAGCCTTTTAACACAAAACATATTATCATTCTCTATACCTTTTTCATAGTACTATTTACTCTCATCAATACAATTATTATCTTTATATAAAAAATAATAAACACATTATCAGCAATCAAAGTGTGCTTACATTTCTAGGCTGGGGACACGCTACAGTAGTTAATGACTTCAGTAACATTTGGAGATTTCCAGTACCACTTCAATGCAAATTTCAGTTATTCATACAAGGTAAAATGTAAAATAAATGTATAATACCAGCTATGACTTACAGATGTGAAATATAGAAACTAACAAAATCATACAACAATTTTACATGTAAAGACAAGTGAATCTTGATTTTCAACATTAACCATCTTCTCTTTACTCAGAGTATTGCTAGAGATTTGAGGGCCTGGAGAGCTTGGGTCCAAGAGGAGCTCCCATTGACGTTTACTGAGATTTGTCAGTAGAAATACAGGAGGTGAACTACTATTAATAAAGCTTTTTCAAGTTTGGTTATCTAGTTAGACCCTCATGAGCATATGGGAACTCTTTGTTTGGGGGAGAGAGCAAAGGGCTTAATTTTCCCCAAAATTCACAGTTTCGCCCTACTTACATTGATTTATCTGATTGGAAGGGGTGTCTCTATCCCTCCCAACACTCATAGGCCCATAGAGACCCTTGAGCCTGTTTGATGTTCATTGAAAATGGTCTTGATTTCTGGCTCTGGATTAATGAGTAATCAATAGTATTGCGTAATTAGGAATCAATAGTGTGGTATAAATAGGGATTTATCAGTTAAGCAACTGATTTAGTAAGTAATCAATAGTATGGTGTAATTAGGAATTAATAGTGTTGTATAATTAGGAATAAATCAGTTAAGCAATTGAGTTTTGAGCCAAGGAACGCTTTTTAATCCTCACACCCAATTTGCCTTCTTTGCCGCCCTGCATCCCACATTCAAAATCACTGATTTAGAGACAATTAATGACAAGCAACTCATCACTCGATTCAATCACACCACCACCTTTGCGGATTTGTTCAAGCAACTCTTTAAACATTAAACAACCAATGAAAATGAAGGAAGGAACCCCCCAACCACCAGTCAGTTCAAACCTTTCAACCTGTGATCGGTAAGCATTCTTTACAGGCATCTAAAAATAGCAAACAGACTGGGTGGGGGCTGACTTTGTACCTTGGGCAGGGGCAAGCAACAACCACAAGGCAAGCTATATCTACCTGAAATTAATAACCATTACCATCAAATATGAGTAATACTATTAATATGGTTCTCCTAGCTCAAGAGCCATTCTCCAACCCCACATATTTCTCTTCCTGATCTTCTGCCCCAAGGGAGTCAAATGATTCATCATGGAAAGAAAGGCAAAATATGGAGCGCACCGCACCGAAAGTAGACCCTGCCCCAACTCGCTTCTCAATGTCCATGGGGTGGGTTGTTTGAGGCGTTGTGGGAGGGGGCGTGCAAGAAAGGTCTCCAGTGAATTTGATGAAAGAGATTATATTTTTGTACTTGGCTAAAAGAAGGGAAACATTGAAGGGTGAGAGAGCTTGTGGGCAGTTTTTCAGGATGGGGTGGAGTAGAATAGAGTTGAAAGTTTGAGTGAAAGTTGAGCCGAGGGGGAGGGGTCAAGGACAATTGGGTCAACATTTATGAACTTCCTCAACCAATAAACAACTAGCCAGTATCTTGATTTCACCTTTTCTAAACTGATATACCAACGGTCACTGCAACTATTCATTATCTACGTCCTAAAAGTATTTACTATGTACTAAG
Organism: Thysanoteuthis rhombus; assembly: GCA_963457665.1. Lineage (NCBI taxonomy): Eukaryota > Metazoa > Mollusca > Cephalopoda > Oegopsida > Thysanoteuthidae > Thysanoteuthis > Thysanoteuthis major. The sequence goes on from OY735211.1 coordinate 47,782,581, forward strand.
TATACCTGTGAAATAATTCATGGACATATTTGAATATCTGAGGGGATTCTTTTCAAAAAGAAACAACAGTATTGCCCATATAAACTCTTGTCTTGATTTTGTTAAACAAGTGTTTAAATCATTGTATATAGTATGTAGTCAGACTATTTTCCACATCTACGTATTCATTATTTGAAAACGTTTCACTTGTGCGCCCTTCAGGCTTCATCAAGAGTTCTTTATTCCGCAGACAAGGAAAACATTCCCACTGTACCACATACAATGACTGCTGATAAGTATTTGGACAAAGAGATGTTTTGCATGTATGGCTTGGTTTTAAAATTTATAAACAGGAACTTTGTACAACAACGACTAAAATCAGTACAACAAAACATACACTTGGGCATTTTCTGTGGTTCTCAATGCTTAATTTCAGGAAAACTTTTTTATTGAATTGAATTGTTAAATGAATTATAACGAGTATTTTTCCTATCCTGAAAAAATTTTCTCCAGATTCAATCAGCCAGAAGATTAAGAATGTTGATTTTGTTATTTGGATGAGTAGGGTTCCTTGTCCATGGTTGAATTCTTTCTATATATGTTATGGTCTAGTTCAGAAGTATTTGATTAACTAGTTTGGCAAAGAAGTTTTTCTCTGGTTACAAAATGGCATCCATTCATATGACAAGGAAAAGCTTGATAATCATTTGTCTACATAATGAACAGGATAACTTTTTTCTGCTGGTTTCTCTGTTCTTAATCATGGACTCTTCTTCGTAATGGTAACAATTTTGTTGATAAAACTATCTTCTACCCACCATTTTAATCAATGGACTGTTCAGTTACATTTTAATGAAACCTCAGAAAAATTGATGAAACATAAACATTTATTTACATTGTCAACAGCTTTGAAGGAGGGGAACTATCCAGTCTTAAATTAAAAGAATGTGAAGACCACTTAAACTATATTCAAACCCAGGTAAATATTTTTCCTAAATTGATAGTGGCCTACAGTATATCAATAAATAAATATAGATAGATGATCAATTATCTATTTTTTTCATTACGGATGATACCACAACAGGCTTGTTTTACACTTTCTCTGTGATTTCCAAGTGGATTCTATTTTTTCTATTCATTGTTCATTTCTTTAGATGTACTACAGCTTCATTACCTCATATTTTTTTACTTATATTATCTGGGTTTTAAATTTATAATGTAGTGTTTGCCTGTACAAAAAGAATTTTAGATTTTGGGTATAGCGTTGTTTTCATTCATTTTTCTTATTCTTTTCCACAATTTTCACTTGTTTTTTAATCATTAAAGTTGTTTTCATTTTTTGTCTTTTTACAAATATCCATTCTCATGTCCACATTTTGATATCACTTGTTCTTTTATTTAATAATTTTTCATTTTCCTTAAAAGATATAATTTTCTAGTTTCTCTTTATATATATATATATATATATATATATATATATACATATATATATATAGTTTTTCTCAAAAATCATATTACAGAAATTCAGATATCTGTGAATTTAAGAAAGGTATACAAGCAATCTGAAACATAAAAGCTGACCAAAAGACTGACCCTTAAACTGAGAAGTATGTAACAGGCACAGGAGAGAATCATGCTCAACATTACATGGAGAGACCATAAGACAAAAAAAAAACAGGAGTCAGAGATATCACGGAATTCATTAGAAATCTCAAATGACAATGGGTTGGCCAGACAAACACTGGACATCACAATTCACAATATGGATCCCGAAAGATCATATGCAAAAATGTGACCAACACAATGAGATGGCGTGACGAACTGGACAAGTTCAGAAAGTATTGACTCTGTGACACCCATGATAGAAAGGTCTTCTTGGGGAAAGTTGTGGTCCAATGATGGACACTAAAAGGCTGATGATGATGCTAATGCTGATGATATTTGATGATCACCTATTATCAACCTCAATGCTTCCGATGTAGTCTAATTCAAAAGCTGGTCCATCAAAATTCAATGACTTAGATTGCAGTCTTTCAATAGCAGTGAATAGTTTTTCTCTCGAAAACAAGAAGTTGCTCTAGATATCATTGTGAGCATTAATGAAAACATAACTTCTTCTCTTTGTTTTGTTGTCCTTAACAATGGACTCTTCCACTTAATAGTAACAATTTTGCTGATGAAAACATCTTCAACCCACCATTTGAATCAATGTACTCTTAAACAAGGTCAGACTTTGATTGCCGTCCTCTAGCAGTGAATAGTTTTTCTCTTGAAAACAAGAAGTTGCTGTAGATATTATTGTGAGCAATAATGTAGAGCTGACAAGTTTATAGTGTACGTTATATCATATTCCTTTGTGCATATAAATCAGAGTAGAAAAGTACCACACTCAAATGTATGCAGAAAAAAATTTCATATAATACTAAAATTAATTCCATTTGATGACAGAGGTGACATAACTACCTATAACTGAGAAATATGTTCAAATAAAAATGAAATGAATAATACAAAAACATTTCAGTTATCAGAATGAAAATTTTTTTTTAATAATTTGAGCTTCAAATTGATTGCATAAGGTGTGTAAAGATAGGCACCTTTGTTTTTTTCATCATGTTTTTATTCGATGGAATTGATATGATTACCACTGAGACAGTACAAAAAATAATGGTCACATTGTGTAATAGCATTGACACAGCACACAAATTTGGAACATCGAAGCAGAAAAACAGGCAGGATGCTACCAAACTGTAGTGCCAAATCAAGTATTCATGTTATAGAAGAGGCTAAATTCTTATACTTATTTTTCAACCAAAATCTAGTATACAAGAATCGTGTTATACAAAAATGTGGGAGATGAGAGAATATAGCAATTTTGAACAACTCTGATGGAAATGACAATTCTAATACGAATGAATAATGATGATAGTGATGGTTGCTCTTTGGTCAATTGGTCATGTTCCAACTTAAAACCGATCAGCTTTGAAATCTCTTAAGGTTGGATCAACCCTTTATACCCTAATGTCAATTGAATAAGTGACTGTGTTATGCTTAATAAATAATCCAATTTAGGAATAATAACAAAGTTTGGAATCGATAGAGAAGTGTCAAGTATGGTTAGGATGGGTCTCCAAAGTCTCCAGGCTAGAACAGAGGAAGGAGCCAGGTAAAGCCAATTGGCATGGGCCTACAATACTGAAGGGGGCCTACTCTATCTGGTAAAGGCAAATACTATTGTATTCATTTTTTTCATATTAAAGTATTGTCTTCTATTGTCTTATATACATTGAGAATAGAATTGCTCACAATTATTTTCTTGATCAAATATTCTTCTGTTGTGTTGTTATCTGGAAGAACATTATGTGTATTACATGTACATACTCAAACTTAAATAATATGTACTTGGCACTGATTACAAAAATACCTAATGAGCTATTTGAAATGAGCCCTACATTTCCCATTTAGTCTGTGCCTATTACCAGCTCTGCATGGGTCTGAATGTCTTGAAGTGCTTGTATACAGAATTATGAACAGTGGGGCTCTTCAAACTCTTCGGAGAAGAGCAAGTAAAGCTTCCTGATTATATAGACATCCAATTCAAAGTACTGTCATGCACTTCTAAGTGGTTCAAACAAACAACCAGATTTTACCATCTACTAATTAACATTGGCATGTACGTTCAAGTACCAAAATTAACTCCGAATCTCTGCCAAGTTAGCTATGATGAGCAGGAGGTGGGGGTCAAGGGAAGAAGAGGGTAAGGAGATAAGGAAACGGGAGGGGGGTGGGGTGATGCAGTGGTTCATTCTGGCCAAGGAGATGTCCATCAATGACTGGACAGACAGGTGGGATGAGGGGACAACTTGATACAAGGTGGTTGCTCCTATTCTTTACTTGAAAGCTTGACTTTTTGCAGGGGCCAAGAGAGAAACGGTATTTATTACCATTTCTCTCTTAAGGAGAAAGATTATCTCTTATTCTTCCTAGCGCAGAAAATAAATCCATTTCCCCAGTCTAAAGAATAGAGAAATCATCAATTCCCCTCCTAAGAAAATTCTTCAGGTGGGGGTCAAGGGAAGAGGGTGAGGAGGAGATAAGTGAGCGGGGAAGCAGCGGTTTGTTTTGGCCAGGGAGATGTATATTTTTCCTTCTGGTTTGCTCAACTGGAAATTTTGCTGATTGATTCGAATAAAATAATGTAAACTCTTGTTATAATGGTACGTGTTCTAGAGGCACTCCTTAACTGAAATGCACGTTCTACCTGCAACATTTACTTTTGTATTCTTGCAAGATCGGAGATCGGTTTGCAACAACTACACATGGAGATCTTAAAAACTAAAACCCTTAAATTGATACTGCCTAAAGTAACAGAAATCAAAAAAAAAAAATTTTGTCCATCTAAAGTATTTTCTAAGAATTTACTGATACTTTCAACAAACAATTCATTATATACCACCATGTAAGTGGTTAGCAAAGTTGCTTTTTGGTTTATTCATTTTACTTACAGACCAAGTCTTCAGTAAAGCAAGTTTAACCTTCAAGAACAAGAAAATCCTATTAGTCCTGAAAAGATGAGTATACAATCAATGCATCCTTCCGATAGTTACCTATCGAGCTGAAACATAGAACCCAACCGAGAGACTGACCCCCCCAAACTAACAACCATGCAATGTACACAGGATGGAATCAAACCTAACCTCACACAGAGAGATCATAAAACAGCACAATATATTAGGGAGACAATAGGAGTCTCAGATATCATAGAATCTATCAGAAAACTCAAATGACAATGGGTTCGCCATGTTGCAAGAAAGGCAGATAACCGATGTATATCTTGACTCACAACATGGATCCCCAGGGATCACATGTGGAACCATGGCCGGCGGAATATGAGATGGCAAAGCAATCTAGACAAATTCAGAAAGTATTGGCTCTGTGACGCCCATGATAGAGAGGTGTGGCAAACCATAGAGGAGGTTCAAGTCCAACAACAGGTGCTAAAAAGAGGAGAAAGGGGAGGAGGAGGATGGTGATGATGATGATGAGGAGGAGGAGGAGACAATTCATATTTGGGGAATTAGACTGTAAAAGGGTAACAAAAAAATCATTTTTTCTGTACTGTTTTGGGTTCTCATTGATAATACACTCTATATAAAATCCAGCCATATTTCCCAGCAAAGGAGAAAGAGGAATATTCATGAAAGTTTAAAGTGGCACATAACTCCTTTCAAAAGTTGGGAAAAGATTAACCAAACATTTCCTTAACAATTAATGGAAAAATTATCTTTTTGTATTAAGAAGAAAATAAATCAATTTTACGCCTTTCCACCTGGAGAGCTCTATCTTATTAAATTGAGTGATGAACTTTTTTCAGTTCCACACATAGGATCTTCTGTGGTAAACAATTCCCTGACATCCTTCTGACCCATCTGAGCTGAAGGTGGAGAATCATGATCTCAATGCTTCTGATATTCACGTTTCAACTATATAAGCAACATAAATGACAAATATTAGTAATGTAGCAATTTAAAAACAAGTTTGTGTCTTTGGCAAAAAGCAGAACCTGTACTATAAGCTTAATGCAAAGAGAAAATAAAAGGGCAGGCGTAATATTTTCTTGATTTATTTTTTATCAAATTAAACATTGTGAACCATAATTCACTTCTTTTCTTCGCTAATTCTAAGATCATGAGTCTATGGCAGTGAATTAAAATTCTAGTAGCTCTATGGTTGGAGCAGTTACCATACATAGGTAGGCTTCCTGAGGTAAAGGGTTGTGAGTATGTGTCTTCCCTGGAACCTTTTCTTCATTTTCGATCTGCTGTTTAATCAGTGCCATAAACTGATAATCCAAATAGTTGAGATGAAAAGCAACTGAAATCAAGCTGAAAGAAATGCTAGCCCCAAAAAATAGTTGATCAAGCATTGGAATCCAATTTCAGATCAAAATGACAGAGAAGCCTCATTTCTAAGCACCATAAAAAAGATCATTTCTAGCACTTTGTCAAATATTTGTAGCTGAGAGAGACAGAATGATAGGAAAAATCATCTGCTTGCATTCAGGGGAAAATGAATTAATTTTATTCCTTTCTACTTGGAGATTTTTACTTTCTTAAATCAAATGAGAAACTCAAATTTTATTTGTCAAAAATTAAAAAAACAAATTACATAACAGTGATATACATACAAATATAAATGTAAGGTGTACAGAGCAGTTCCAAGAATGCTATCAAGCTTTATGAGGAGGACATTCTTATGCAATCTCAAACTATTGGTAGAAAATCTTGCAGAAAAAATTCCTTATTTTACTTTCTCTATCAGCATTCATTCAGCTCCTGAGATGATAAATTCATAATACTACATGAATATATTTCACAGATCTACTTTATAACATGTTACATGTTGCCAATATTTTTTGTAAATAACTACTGTCTTAATAGATGACGATTGGCTTTACCATCTTTTTTTTTAAATGCATAAATATCCAGGTTCATTGACCATAAACGAGAAAACTTAGTGCAGTATGTTTTTGATATTTTTAAGTATTTTTATTTAAGTAAAAACAACAAAAACATACAAACATTCGATGAATATGGCTGGCTGGCTATGAATGTATGTGTCAAGCTTTTCATCATCATCAGTCTTTTAATGTCCATTGTGGGACGTGGACCTTCTCCAGGACTTGCCACACCCATCTTGAGCATCACAGAGCCAATACTGAATTTGTCTAGTTTGTCTCTCCATCATTTATTCTGCCAACCTTGGTTTCACAAATGATCTCTGGGGATCCATGTTGTGAGTCATGATATCCATTGGTTGTCTGCCATAATTGCAGCATGATCAGCTCATTGCCATTTGAGTTTTCTTATGGACTGTTTGATGTCTGAGACTCCTGTTTTTTCCCTGATATATTAGATATATATAAGACAGCAGTCTTGTGATCTATCCAGGTGAGGTTGAGCATGATTCTTCCATGTGTACATTGCATGGTTTTCACTTTGGAGGGTCAGTCTCTTGATTGGGTTCCATGTTTCAGCTCCATAGGTGACTATCAGGAGGATGCATTGGTTGTATACACTTCTTTTTAGGATTAATAGGATCTTTTTAAGCATATAGGCTGCACCAATAGAGCTAGATGGCTGAAAATTCAAACATTTACTCATGTTGAGAAATGTTTTTATTTGTTTTTTCAGAAATTCTCTCTCTAAATAGGTTTTCAGGGGACGGTTCTGTTTGCAGTGTAAGTTTATCCTGATTTGATCACTTAGTTTGGGTCATGCTTGATTTTTGAAGAAGATTTTTTAGTGATCACTTCCCAACAAAAGACCGGAGAAGTTACCTATTCATTGATCACCCATTTCTCAAATTTCTCAATTGATCACCCCCAACACAACATGCTGTCAAAAAACATTAGTTATGTGAGGGTTTCTATCAAGTGACAAAGTTGACATCCTAATTTTCAGTTGCTTTTTTATTACGTTTATTCAGGCCATCATCATCCTGATCAGAAATGAAGAATAAGTTATGCTGGTGGAAAGCCAAGTTAAAACCCTGCTGCTCTTACCAACTGAGCTATAAAAGCTACTTGGTGATCAGAAGTCCAAATCAAACCTATAAACCTACCCTCTATTCCGATATCTCTGCAAAATGTTTGGTTTTGAACTGGTAATATTAGTATCAGTAAAGCAATTAGTTCAATATCTATTTTTAATAGATGAAGCATAGTAGATCATCATTATTTATTTTCAAATAACTATTTACCTTCATAATTCTTCAATAAAAATTAATAATAATGATTTATGATGATTTATCCAATAAAAGAAAATGATGTACAGTAAAAATAATTGCTTCAATAAATGTGAATGTTTTGATCAAATTTCAGTCGGATCAAAAGGCCAGACAATGTGTCTGTGTGTGCATATTTTTCATGCATCATAAGTTTACATGCATAAATTCTATAAATATACAGACAGATTCAGAGAGTTAAAAACAAGGTTTTAGATTTTCAAGTCATAAATGATTGGTAAATTTGAATTGCAAAATATATTGACTCTGAAATAATCAATGTTTCTGATATATGCTTGTTTTTTCATTATCAAGTTACATATTCATTGATTTACCAAAATAAAAACATTGAATGTTTGCTTGTTTGTTTATGAATCAGTTTCTATGTTTTTCAAAGACCCTTGAACAGTTGCACCCTACGAGCTGGAAAATTGTGTATAATGAGAAATTTGACCTAATGATGAACATAGGATGTGTTGCAGTGACCTCTGAAGGTTGATTCAAAGTCAAGTGAATTTTGGTGGGGCAGGTCAATTTTGGTATTTTTAAATCAAAAGGAAAGGTGAATTTGGAATACAATTTCAAATCTAACAGAGACAGATCCATTCAACGGACTGCAAATCTGTGTAACTTGACCCAAGGATGAACTTATCATTGATGGCGATGACCTCTGGTGTCCCATGAAGATCAATTTGACATCAGATCAATTCTTGCATTGTCTAAAAATGTCACTTTGGCATTTTCAAATCAAATAAAGACGGTTGCATCTTACAGACTGCCTATTTGTGTACCTGGGTAATTTGATGCCAGGATGAACATAGAATAGGTGGAACCAAAGTCTGGTGACCTCTAAAAGTAATTAAAGGTCAGGTAAATTTTAGCATTTTCAAATCTAAGGAAAACGGCTGCACCCTACAGGCAGCACACTTGTGTACATGGATAACTTGACCCCATGCTGAACATACGATAGCGCTGGTAAGGTTGATTTAAAGTAAGCTAAATTTTGGCAATTTGAAAAAAAGTAAATTTTGGCATTTTTGACCAACCTGTAGTAAAGAGATCCTCACTTTGAGAAGCTCCGTGTTAGAATTTACAATATTACTTTTCAGTATTTATCACTTTTTTCCAGGGCAACGCCAGATTCCCCAGCTAGTTGAGATATATATATGTATATCCTGGTTTATGAATCGCCACAGCAAGTATATCACTCAACTATAATTAATTGATTAGCACTTTATGTTCTAGATAAATATGCTTACGATGTCAAATAATTTAGAATTAAAACCTTTTCTAATTTTCAGATGGAACTCAATTTTATTCTATATTTGCACCAGGGAGAGTATTCAGCACAAACAATAAACTCTTTCAAACATCTGAGAAGAATTGCACAATATTTTAATTTAAGGAAGTACAGGAACTAATAACAATGGCTTGCAAGATCACTATGCTCACTGTTATAGGGTAATGGTAAACAAGCCTGCCTAGCAAACTGAAAGACAGACATAGGTGGCTGCTGCCACTCTTGTAGGTTGGGGGAAAGATAAATTCTTGATAGGCACAAAAAGATAACTTGGTTGTCAGGAAAGAGATTCGGAAATGTCTCAACTTTGACTAAGCTGTCATTGTTCATATTGACCCCTTGATACCCCACCTCAAATACTTTGTTTGATTACCTCCACCAGCAGATGCCCACAAACATAAGTGCCCTGACGATCTCAATAATAAGGACTGAACAAGGTGTAGCAGCAAGAAAACCTTTTAAAAAATCCTATGTATTTTCGAAAGATCTATGAATGTTGCTAATCACACGTGATTTAAGCCACTAGCAGACCTCAAAGACGCAGGAGTGGGAACATGAAAATCAGGCAAGACACTGAAGGAGCTGAGGATGCTCACCAGTGAAAAGATGCCAGGGTTCCAAATTAAGGAGGATTGAATGCTGCTGTTGGATGTTCTCAACCACTACGACAGCAGAATACAGTCAGTCATCATCATCGATCAGATGTGATTATCTTTGTATAGGATCCCACAGCAAAAAGTAGGCCTGTCAAAATGGTGACAGATATACTTCAGAGAAAAAAAAATTTGAATGTTTCATTTGTAAGAAAATCTTTTCGCTGACAATGAAGCCATATTCAGAGATACAAGGATAGAATATTTCATTTGTTCAAGGACAGCAATCACCAGCTTTGAAAAGAAAACGCTAATAAAAAAAATAGTTTGAAACTTGTTGACGTAGAATGAAGTCAGAGGCAAAAGAAAGTGAATACTTTTCTAAAATTCTGAGATAAATAATTCCCATTATTCCAAGCAGGCCCATCATAACATTCAATAGATATAGGAGCCATTGTTTAGTAAAGCCAAAGGTAACCACCAGAACCTTCCATAGCTGAAAAAATGGTATGGTCTTTTGCATATCTACTGAGAAATCAAAATGTCCCAGTCTAATCCATACATATAGAGTGCATTGTGCCCTTACACAGGCTACAGCTGTCCCTGCTTAGGCTCCACATAACTACATTACTACTCACAAGGTTCCTGTTTGTGATATGTGAAAGTGACTGAGAGGCAACAATACTGTGGCATCATTCACTCCATTCTGAGCTATTTTACCCATAGCAGGGTGGGGTGGATCCATGCCTTTTCTATTCATGCTGTTATTCGCTCGGTCATCCAACACTTCCTTCTGTACAAACATATGGATTTGGGGGGAGGGGATTCAAAACTTGGTTGTCTTCATTTGTTAGAAACTTTGATGCCCAAATCTAGAGCCTGCTATGAAAGAGAAGAGAATGAACGGTACACTTAATGAAGGCCATAGAACACGCTAGCCAAAATGTTTTGATAAAAACTAGGATGAGGATATTAGTCAGAATAACTTACGAGAAAGTAATTAGGAATAAGCAAAGTGCAGCAGCAGGAAAAAAAACTGAAAGAAATGCTCGGCCTGTTAGTAGAGGAGGCGCATAGCTCAAGAGGTAGATATAAATAGGCAGCAAGTTCTAATCTCAGAATATGAAGCCACAGAAAGCTGAAGAGTTTAGGAAGAAATATTTGAGAGGCTATTATTTGTTACCACTGCAACAAGTAACACAAACTCCTGCCTTGTCAGCTCCGGAGGTTTGCACTCTTTTTCCAGGCAGGCCTTGAACAAGACAAAAATTGGCCAATTATTATTATTATTATAATTGTGTTCATATTCTTGGCAAAATGGTGGATTTATTGCAAGATCTCAAGGAAGAAGAAATTGAAGCTGGAGCAGAGTAAATTTTACCTTATCTCCTTCCATAAACACACAGTCATTATGAAAAATAGGTTCAAGGTCAGGTCTGGTTAATCACATAATAGTAACTGTCATGTGCTCGAGTTCTTTTGGCAGCATTTTGTGTTGGGGGTGATCAATTAAAACATTGGAAAAAGGAGCGATAATGTAAAAGTTACTTCTCTCACCTCTCGCCAGTACATATGGCACATACCCAGCCGGAATCACTTAAAAACTGAAAAAACCTGTATTGACAGTTCTGGCAGACAGTTTCTATTTGGAAATGAAAGACAAAGATGCTTGTCTGTAGAGTTTGAGAATCAAAAGCGAATTATAATGGGAAAACGCTGGAAGAAAATAATAAAAGAAACATAAAAATAGCAACATTTTTGGCTCAAGTCAAAAAATCAGAAATAAAACCAGAAAACATTCACTTGAGTTCATATCTTTGCCGACGCCATTGTAATTAGAAACTGAATGAAAGTCTGTCTATATGTATCTACGATGCAGGGAAGATAACTGTAAAAAAAACCTCAATGTCCCAAAATTTAAGCAATTCTTTTTCAGCACATAGTGCACTTTTCCAAGTAATGTCATTGAAATTTATTGGGAACTTTTGGAAATATAGTATGGACATATTTGAGTGAATACATAAGTGTATCCAAAAATATCTCAAGATTGGAAAATAAAATTCTGTATCAAGACCAAAATTTCAACTAATTCCTCCTTTTCTCGTGGCCTACCCTTCCAGGAAATACATAGCTACAAAGAGAAGGAGGTAAATAACAAAAGGTTCTTTGATCTACCCCAAAGTTTTTTTACCTTAGTACATGGCCCAGCCTTCCACAAAATGTAATTAGAATACTTTGAGAACATTTGGAGATATTGTGTGGACAAACAGTTAGATAGACATACACTAGTGAATACATATACCACTTCAAACTTCATTGAGAGATGTAAATAGAATTCAAAGTTACAGGTCTGGTTAATCACTCAATAGAAACTGTCACATGACCAATATCATTTGGCATCATGGAGGGTGATAAATTAGAAAATTAGAAAGAAGGGTGATCAATGAATAAGTTACTTCACTCGCCTTCTGTAGGTTAACTGAAAGTCTGAATTTTTCTAAAAACAAGCATGAACACTGTCGGTCACAAACTAATGGACCATTCAAGCATAAACATACATTGTAAATTTACTCCCTCCAAAAAAGAGGGGGGGTGTCAAAAAATGAAAAATTGTCTTTTTCAAGACATAAGGAGTGAATATATAAATTTTCATCCTTCTAGTTCAAGTTATGTATGATAGAGAGCCAGAATCACTTGAAAACTGAAAAAAAACCCAGGCTGATGGTTTTCTAACTAAAGACAAAGATGGATATGATATATTTGTTTAGAAACATTTATATTATCCAACAAATATTCAATTGAAAATAACTTCTTCTCTCCCATAAGTCTCTTGCTTTCATTACCAAAAAAATGGAGAGCCAGTGACGAATAGAAAAGAAGCTGTTTCTTATTGAGTTGAGAAACTGTAATGCCTTCAGGTTTCCTTTAGTGACATTTCCACACACAAGCCAATCCGACAAAAAAACCTGTGTTTGATTTACTAATCCAATGCTGTATATGAACAGGTAAAATGTACATAAATGTTAACATATGTGCAAAGGAACATTTTATATATATATTTATATGTATATGTGTGTGTGTGGGTATATATATATATATATATATATATATATATGTATATAAATATATGTATATATATGTATATATATATATATATATATATATATATATATATGTATATATATGTATATATATATATATATATATATATATATATATATATATATATGTATATGAATATATGTATATATATGTATATATATATATATATTTATATGTATATATATATATATATATATATATATGTATATAAATATATGTATATATATGTATATATATATATATATATATATATATATATATGTATATATATGTATATATATATATATATATATATATATATATATATATATATATGTATATGAATATATGTATATATATGTATATATATATATATATTTATATGTATATATATATATATATATATATATATTTATATGTATATATATATATATATATATATATATATATGTATGTATACATATGTATATATATGCATATATATATGTATAGTCTAGAAAGCTTTACAGCTTTAAACTCTAAAGACATTAAGGAACTTTTGCAAACATTTTTTTGTCACTTCAGTCACTTATTTCTTAATTTATATAGTCATGCAAACTTGACATTTTTTACTGCTGAAAAGGGAATTAAATGAATCAAAATTTATATAGTCCCAAAGTATCCATGGCTAAGTGCCATGCAAGTCATCATAAATCCAACCACAGTTATTTCAACATCAAAGATGGCAAAAGGTTCCACCGTTTTTTTTAATGTGTGTGAGTGTTTGTGTGATCAAGTGTTCAAGCTTTACCGTTTGGCAAGAGACTTGATCATTTGCAAGTACTCCACTAGACCCCTAACAGAAATTTTTTGATTTTTGGAAAAAAAGCTCTTTTGACCTTTGGGGCCTTATTTTGATGGGTTTATTGATGAAATCCAGATTCTCCTGAATCTAGATGATCATAGATGTTTTTTTATTGTATTTTAGATGTTTTTTAGTATTTTCTACTTATATTCAATATATATATATATATATATATATATATATGTATACATATATATATATATATATATATATATATATATATATATATATGTATACATATATATATATATACATATATATATATATATATATATATATATATATATATATATGTATACATATATATATATATACATATATATATATATATATATATATGTATACATATATATATATATACATATATATATATATATATATATATATATATATATATATATATATGTATACATATATATATGTATACATATATATATATATACATATATATATATATACATATATGTATACATATATATATATATACATATATATATATATACATATATATATATATATATATATATATATATATATACATATATATATATATACATATATATATATACATATATACATATATATATATATACATATATATATATATACATATATATATATATACATATATATATATATACATATATATATATATACATATATATATATATACATATATATATATATACATATATATATATATACATATATATATATATACATATATATATATATACATATATATATATATATATATATATATATATATATATATATATATATATATATATATATATATATATATATATACATATATATACATATATATATATATATATATATATATATATATATATATATATATATATATATATATATATATATATCAACCTCCAAAAACAAGAAGTTCTCATTAGTCCTGAAAAGAAGGTATACAAATAATACATCCTCCCAATAGTCACCTATGGAGCTGAAGCATGAAACTTGACCAAGAGACTGAACTGCAAATTGAGAACTATGCAATGTGTACATGAAAGAATCATGCTCAACCTCTCATGGAGATATCAAAAGACAGCATAACATATCAAAGAGAAAACAGGAGCTTGAGACAACATAGAATCCACTAGAAAATTCAAATGGCAATGGGCTGGATAAGTTGCAATAATGGCAGACAACCAATGGACATCATGAGTCACAATGTGGATCCCCAGAGATCATATGCCCAACCAAGACTGACAGAATAAAAGATGAAGAGACAAATTAGACAAATTTAGAAAGTATTGGCTCCGCGATGCCGACAATAGAGAGGTGTGGCAAGTCCTGGGGAAGGTCTATGTCTAAAGATGGACGTTAAAAGTCTGATGATGATGATGATGATACATGTTCACCATACATAAATTAATACATACGTAAGTATAACTTAATGTAAGCATATGTATTCACATACACTTACATGCACATACATGAGAATGATCTCAATTCATATTCTTGTTAATAACTGAAATCTTT
Organism: Thysanoteuthis rhombus; assembly: GCA_963457665.1. Taxonomy (NCBI): domain Eukaryota; kingdom Metazoa; phylum Mollusca; class Cephalopoda; order Oegopsida; family Thysanoteuthidae; genus Thysanoteuthis; species Thysanoteuthis major. Next base: position 47,797,669 of record OY735211.1, read on the forward strand.
ATATAATATATGACTAGAGTGCCAAGTTTTCAAAAAGAGGCCTTCAATATATCTACATAGACTTTATTAAGAAAGGCCATTAAAACTTAGTGTCTCAAGAATACATTAAAGAATCAAAGGGATAAACAGAGACCGACCTCTGCAAAATGTGGAAGTGATGACTAATGCGAACAGAAAACCAGAAAGTACCTAGAGAACGTATGCTGCTGACAACGACATACACTAACTAAAAATTGAACGAAAGGCAGTTCATACACAACTACGATGCAGGGGAGGTGAGTGTGTTTTGATTTTCGATATTTCAGACTATTTTGATGTCTGAAAAAGATCTCTCTCAATGCGAAAAAGATTCCTGGATCAGATTCAATCAATTCTCAATTAGCTCATGCTCCACCTTTCCACTGGATATCATTTAAATTCATCGAGAACTTCTAGAGATATTGTGTTGACAAACAGACAAAGATGTGTGAATACATATATCTCTTCCAACTTCATTGGCAGACATAAATTAATTGAGCAACAATTGTAGACAACTCATCACCAGAGTAGAAAATGCAATTTCTGATTCAAATGAGCCGACCGATTGATTTGATAATTGTCCTTCACTAGTAGCTACTGTTTCATGACTTCATTTCTACCTCCATTGTTCTCAACCTGCATTCAGAAGGAAATCTTACAGTTTCCACGTCTTACAGAGTCAGGTCTGGTTAGTCACTCAATAGAAACCATCATGTTTTTGGCAGCATGCTGTGTTTGGGGTGATCAATTAGAAGATTAGAAAAAGAGTGATAAATGTTCGTCACTTCTCTCGCAATTTGTCTACGAAAATTTTTAATTTTCTAAAATCAAGCATGAATGTTATTAAATACAAAATAAAGGACCAATCAAGCATAAAATAGCATTGCAAATTGAGCCACACAATAAAAAACCCATTTGCCAGATTGGTGTACAGATAAGCAATCCAACCTAATGTTTGAGACACACCCAACACAGGCATTGAAATTCTGTTAAATTTGGACTTCAAGTGAATCTAAAGGTAAGGGTTCAATAGCTGTCTCAAGCCTGGTATCACTATTGAAAGCTGGTGTTGAACATCTGCCTCTATACTAGTTTGATTTCCAATTTTGATACCTACTATAAGACGGCACAATACATCCGTAAGAAGACAGGAGTCAGAGACATCATAGAATCCATCACAAAACTCAAATGGCGATGGGCTGGCCATGTCACAAGAATAGCAGACAACCGATGAACATCAAGATTCATGACATCGATCCCCAGAGATCACATACGCAACCGAGGCCAGCTGAGTACTAGATGGAGAGACGAACAAGACAAATTTAATAAGTATACTGGCTCCACAACACCCATGATAGAGAAGTGTGGTGAATCCTGGGGAAGGTCTATGTCCAACAACGGACGTTAGGAGACTAATGATGATGATGGTGGTGATGATGATGATGATGATGATGATCTCTCCTTGTAGCCTACATTAGGCAACAAAGTAGCCCTACGATCCACAAGGATATTACAGGGAGATTCTGAGACTTTGATACAAGTTGGGAAAATATAAAAACAATTAGCTTTTCCAAAACATTTTTCAGAAAAGTTACCATTCATTCATTCTCACTTGTGAACTTTTTCATTTTACAGAAAATGAAAATCTTTTTTTTTTCTCCCCATTATTGCCAATGAAATGTTCCAACCGTTTATATTTTGAAGCAGCGGTAGGATTTTCACTTTCAATTTTTCAGTTTCTTCACCTTTAAATGTTTATTGCAGTTCTCAGGAACTTTTTTAACCTTTGTTTAATTTCAAATAGTAGCTGTCTCATTCCATTTAGTTGATTTTATTTATTTGAATGTCAAAAAAAAAGTAACCCTTGCCAAAAAATATCTAAAAAAAAAAAAAACATGGCAGCAATTAATTTTCTTCACAAATTGGCCCATATGCATCACCCAACCAAAAATATGAAACCTAAACACGCAAGAAACAGACAAGAAGAAAAAAAATGCAGAGAGCAGACGTCACCAACGTTCTTCAATTATTTCATGGAAAAATTTCTAAAAAGTCATTTGGAACTACCCTCGAGGGATCAAAATCAGTTCAACAGTACAAAGTAAATAAAAATTAAACTAAGCGAATAAAAGAGTGACAAAAATAAACTCAAAATAATTGTTCGCGCCATTTTTCTTCGAAGAAAAGAATATTTCTGGACAGAACATAATTTGTTCAAGACATAAATCAAAATGGAAGACATTTATTTGGATAGACCTATTTTTACAAATAAGTTAACAGACTTTCTTAATGGACGTAAGCATAAAAAGTCTGCTTTTCAAAAAACTCGAAGAATTACTCATCGCGAAACCCCTAAGTCATTCAAGTGAAGCTAAATGGCACAAGGCAGAAAATACTGAATACACTTCTGCACCATCTTCTATTCAAAGTGGGCAAAATGGTAATTGTGGAGCTATGTATTCCTACTTTGAATTTCTTTCGTACAGCTACATTTTAAACAAATGATTCAATGTTGTTTTAATCATTACGAAAACCTTTGATATGTCAGACTGCTGCATTAGTAGAAGTAATATCATCTTGATTTATTTTTATTAGATGAAGTGTTGTCTACCACTAATGATTTATTATTATTATTATTATTATTATTATTATTATTATTATTATTATTATTATTTCAGATCAGCCGTAGACATTCAGTCTAAGTAGTTGTGATGAGGAGCAACTAAAATCATGCTGAGAGAAAATACTAGACAAAAAACAATGCTCCGTCTGATAAAAATAAATCAAGCTAATATGTCAGTCTTCAATTATATGCACTGAGTCAACTCGAGAAAGAAAAACAAAAACAGTCTAAACAGATATTAACCCATTAACTGCAGAAGGTTGTGAAGAGCAATGGTTATCCATTGCAAGATGGAAGCCCTGGTCTATTACAAGATAATCAGTTGCAAGTTATCCATCACAAGATAAAAGCCCAGACTCACAGATAGAACAGATTTACTATCAATCACAATAAAAGTAATTTCAGTCATTCACAGTCAATCGTGAATGATTCTTTCATTGGAGGTGAAAAGTTATTTCGATGCTTGTCGTTTTTGTATGTTACAATTGGCCTCATCCAATTTGTCCACATTTCCAATTATCTACTTCTGCTTTGAGCTCCATTACTCCATTAAATCAACAACAAAAACAAATATATTTCTCATCTCTTCATTTTTGTATTTAAAACAAGACTGCAGGAACTATTGAACCAATGGGTGCCTTTAATACAAACTACAGCTCAACAGATTCTTGCCTCCTTTTCAAACACATCATTCAATTTTTTTCAACACCGTTCCCCAACCACGAACAATATTTTTTCTGCAAAAGTTCAATTTAGAACAGTCTCAATATGACTGTGCACAGAGGACAAGAAATTCATAGAGATAGTGAGATGGATATTTTAGTACACATTATCAAGCCAGACTTCTAGGTTCTTTCACCAGAGTGGCAGCAATACAGTTTCCTTCCTTTAGTCATTGACTCAATAAGAGAGTCAAAATATCTAAGATCTTTACAATTTCAAAAAGTCCTTGATCAAACTCAGCTTGTGTCTTTTGAACAGGGAATTCCTCTATCACATTTGTCAACACACTGATAACAAGTTCAAGTTTCTTTCATGACTGATCTTCAGAAATTGAAGAAGTTACAATTTTTTATTAAAACCATCTTTTTGATAATAGGTTTTCATATTCAATTCTCCATTGTATAAATCATTTACAGAAGATCATTTTTGTCTGAGATTGAAATCCATTGTTCAAATTCAATATACTAATTGACTCTCCTTGTCTTTGAATCAATTTGCACAACTATTTACCCTCATTTTAATTTTCAAGTCGTTTCCTATCACCTCATCTTAGGTGGTCACAGTATAGAACAAACCATGTAGATTTGAAATGAAGTATGAGCTTTATTTCTGATCCGCACTATCTGCTCATTGCCTCAGAAGTGACGGCCCAAATTGAAGATGTGATAAAAACTATTTGAAAATTAACTTTTTCACCAGATTGTTGCAGAATTTTTTTGAAAAACAAGATATAAGAGATGAAAAGGTCATTTTGAACAAAAAAAATATTAATCACAACAAAATACATTTTACAACAAATCAAACATCACTCATGATAAATAATAATGTCAAGTGTTTTTCTAGGTCCACCTGAGACTTAGCTGCAGAGTAAAATGCCGATTTGTCAGTAACATTTAGATTATTTTTCTTTTAGTTGGTCACGTAGACAAGAAGAAAAAATATTTGGAAGGTATGGAAGAATTACTGGGAACAACTTCCGAAAATTCCAGAGAATATCACAGCCAAAATACAGGTTGTCCAAAAAATAATGCCCGATTTGTCCCCAAAGTAATTTGGAATGTCACTGGCTAGGATGAAGTGGTGCTATCAAATCACCAGCAAGATCATCTGACTTGACATCTTTCTGTGGGTACTAAAAACTGTGTATTACACAAAATCATCAATTGAACAAGAATTGAAAACCAGAATAGAAGAAAAAGTTTCTACCATCGACATTGAACTTTGTCAGAATATATTCACATCAGTAACTGTCCAAATGAACCTTAAATGTTGACGCATTGCATACGTACATGTTTATTAGATCTATTCTTTGTTCATTGCTTCAATGAAAATGTTTTAAATCAGCCATCATTAGCCTGGGGACAGTCTGTATTATGAACGAAACTCCAATGCTCAGAACGGTAGTCCAAATGAACGATGGAATAATTTGAATATCACCTACCTTTCTATCCATGGAGTCTGTAGGCATTGAACCAGAGACTCTGCTATCGTAGTGTTTATACTGGTGAAGTCGTTCCCCAACACTGTCACCATCGGTAGTATTCCGTGATCGAAAATTGTCAGGCTGACGATGCTGGCCAGCAGAACCTCCACTACTGCCACTTGCAGATGAAGGTTCATTTTGTCTGGAATGGTCTGGGGAGGTAATTCCTTCTTGATGCCCAGATTCGGTACAAGATCCTGTGTTAGATGTATTGAGAGGATTCATTTTGCTTTCAGAGTTGCCTTCAGATTTTGAGTTATCCAACGAAGAATCCGCAGAATTCTTGTTTAAGGTAGATCCACTGGTATCATTCCCTGATCCACGACCCTCCTGAAAATATTAGAATTGAGATTAGATTTGGATGGAGAAAAATGGGTTGGGGTAAGCAGGATCTCCAAGAGAAATTTCATAAAGCAATGCCATGCTGTTTTCAAGCCCCTCTCTACACACACTATGCAAACACCCTTTTCCTTTAGCCATCCTGTTTTCTTCTTCTATAACACTTTTAGAGAGCCATTCAATATTCACTCATTGATAAACAGTAGAATCAACCTATTTCATTATTGGACATCATATCACCTAGGAGGTTAAACTCTCAGGACCTCTGTAACTCTCTCGGGCCCCCTTTGGCCTTCTGCAGTCCCGTGCAATACACCAGATGTACCCCCCCCCCCGTCAGAGGCCATTGAGCCAAGCATTTAGATTTGTTTAAAATACAGTAATGCACAGCTTAGTGCTTCCACGTTTAGCACTGATTCACTTTTTCAAATATTTTTAATGAATTTAGGATGTTAACTTTGCAATGTATATAATGATAAAAGATAGAATCAGGAACAGTGTCTGAAATAAATGTACACTATACATTTTGGTTAATGTGTTTGAGAATAAACACATACACATACTCATTAATTTATCATGATATATATTGGCACCTAGAGATATTTCACCGGCTCCAGAAAGTAGGCACCAGGTGAGATACATAGCACTAACCGATTCCATCTTTTTGAGATGCAACAACGTTGCCATTCATTTAAAAACATTTGCTGACACAAACTTAATTTATGCTATGCAACAATGGCTGTTTGTAGTGCAGTTTCATTTAGCACTGCATTTAACATAACTAGGGTACTAACTGAGGTATTACTGTGTTTGGTACTTTTGTAGAGTTGGAATGTTTCTTTCCATCAAATGATTCATTAGTAAGTAAATGAGCCACAATCTGGAATAAACTTTCTGCTTATTATTAGAATATATTAAGCATTTTTTTTCTATTCCTAAACTAGCATAGTATCCATAAAAAATGACAGGATTATTTACTTGTAGATTGGCACTTCTGCCTGGAATCAGACTGTCTGTATGTTCTAATTAGCATCAAAGTGTCCCTGGTACTTTTGTCAAGGACCAGAGTCTAATATTTGTGCACTTGTCAAAAAGTGTTATACAAAATACACACATATTTATTCATAAACAGGCAGCTCTGATTTACACCAACTTACACGAACACTGGTTTGAAATTTTCCCAAATTTCTTTCTTTTTTTTTTGATACCTCCAAATAATGCTAGACAAGCAAAATGATGCAAACAAGAAAGTTGGCCTCCACATGAACTTCAGCAAAACAAATGTCATGTACAACAAACATGTTGAAGACAAAGACACAATGATTGAAATTGAAAACGCAAAGCTGGAGAAAGTAGACCACTTCATCTATGTAGAACAGCGAGTCTCTATGAAGTCATCAAAAGAAGAAGAAATCAAGCAGAGAATCGATGGCGAGTCTTCGGTAGAGCAAGCTCAACTTTCAAGAACAAGAAAATCCCATTAATCCTAAAAATACAGGTATACAACCAATGCATCCTCCTGATAGTCACTCAGGGAGTTTAAACATGGAAACCAACCAAAAGATTGACCCTTGAACTCAGAATCATGCAATGCGCACATGAAAGAATCATGCTCAACATCACATGGAGAGACCACAAGATAGCACAGTATATTAGAGAAAAGACAAGAGTCCAAGATATCAAAGAAACCATTAGAAAACTCAAATGGCAATGGACTGGAAATGTAGCAAGAATGGCAGACAACCACTGGAAATCATGACTCACAATGTGGATCCCCAGAGATCATATGCAAGTTTGCGGCTAACAAAAAGTAAGACGGCGTGACAAGCTAGATAAATTCTGATAGGACTGGCTCCGCGGTGCCCATGATAGAGTAGTCAGGCAAATCTTGTGAAGGTCTATGTCCAATGATGGCCGATGAAAAGCTGATGATTATGATGACTCTTTTTTGAGGATGGTACTTGCCGACATTATGTAGGCAAATGGCTTCAATTCTGAGTAGTGCAGCAGCCATGGTGCACCACAGAGTCTGGAGGCATGACTTGTACTTGACTTGGATTAAAAAGCGGAAGAGTTGAGCATATCATCACTGACACTCTCTCATTCAGTGGAAAGACAAGTCAGGACAGCTCGAAACAGGCTGTAATGCAGTGGATGACTGTGCATGTCCAGCCATGCTCTTTGCACTCCATATCATATTGCTGGACATCAAGGGTTTCTCAATCCCAGGTTATAAATGAGTCTCCCAGATAGGTTGACAGCCATGGTTAGAGAGCCTAGTCTATCCTGCCGTTACCTCAGCTGGAGATTGAACTCGGCTTACCAAATACATTCTTTGTGCCATAAGCCATACACACTTCAACACCAAAGTGATTCCAATAATTACATCATAATAACCACATCAACTAATAAATAGAATTAGTATGGATACTAATTTCACTCACTACACATAATTCAAATCAAACTTGGTGCAGAATTGAACATTTTTTTCAGCAACTGAGAATATACAAATGATTAATAAACAAAAATATAATGGCCAAATCTTGTTAAAGACTCCAGTTCTAGCACTATTAACAAAGATAAGCAATATCTAGCCCGGTCAGCACACAGACGGGTGACCAATTGGGTATTACCAGGTGCTACAATCACGAAGAGAGCATCCCATGACAATCCTGTTGATCCTTTTAGGAGGAGATTGATCTGTACACCATGCTCAATAACACAACGAAAACTCTCCTCCTCCCCCGTCCTTTCTCTGACTCATCGAGTTCCAAGCAACAAGAAATGAATGAATCAACAAAAATAACGAAATTATTTGATTTCAAGAAATTCAAGAAATTCACTGCCAAAAAGGTTGAACCCTGAACTTCATATCTGACCGTCTGACTTACTCCAGCTTTGTACAGAAACCAGATAATACTTCATCAAGGTGTTTGAACATAAATTATTATGTCAGTTTTATTCTTCAATGATAGATTAATTTACCATTGAGCGAGATCTCTGTGTAACACAAGATATCACAATGTGATTTATGAAAGAAATTTGTCAAAACTTTCATACATTCTAATAATTACATACATAGTGACAAAAGAAATGGAGAGAGACTGAATGGTTAACAGCACTGGGAATGGAATCAGGGAGCCAGTTTTAAACTATGGCTAAGACAGTTCATCTTCAGTCATCACTAATCCTATCAAGGAAGGCATGAATCCATTTCTTCTCCATCACAGATATGGGTGGATAGTAGGATAGGCTGAGCTTTCTAATCATGGTTGGCAATCAATCTAGGAGACGGACTATGATTCCAAAGCCTGAAGAGGGACTGGCTCCATCAGATTATCTTTCCATCAACACACCAATAATGAAATCATCTATGGTGTCTCATCAACACTGCACTAGGTTACAGGGTAGTTAAAGCTAGAGGTAGATAGTAACATGGCAGATACTAAAAGCATGTTTCATTATTTATTTTCATTATTAGATGATGTATTGTAATCCGATATCAAATTAATCTTCGGTTTTAGAGTAAAAACAAATTATTTGCACCTGACTTCAATATGTTTGTCTGACGTTTTAAACAATATTTTTTGACTTTGTTCCAATCATTTCCACACAGTACAGTTAAAGATTTTTCTAATGTGTCATTCTCTGATGAGTGTCAGTTGAAAGAAGCTTTTAAAACTTTCTTTCGCCTCTCATTTTTTTGTTACTATGCATCTGCTAATTGCAGCAATGATAATGTTTACTTCTAGTCATCATAATTCAACTCAGACTATCAGTCTACAACAGCAAGTAAACATTACAGATCAGGAATAAAGAGTAAGCCTCAGTTGAGAAAATCTTTTTAAAAATCAAAAATATTCTTCAGCAAAAACATGAGACTCCAAATCTTTTAATAGTAAAGAAAATATCCGTATCTCCCGTTAATAAATCACCTCAGCCCGCTCATGTACCAGAACAAATTATCTAAAAAAAGAAACACAAGATTTGGGTAGTGCTGGTCTAAAATGACCATGAGACCCCAAAAACCACTTTTTTGAAAAAAAAGAAAAAGTCCTTAGATGGTGCCTAGGAGTGCTCTCATGCTAATTTTCAAGGTTGTAGCCCCCAAAATGTGACCTCTAATGTTATTGGGGGAAGGTATGAATTCATTTTTTTCACATCAAAGATATGTGTGGATAATAGGGTAGGCTGAGCTCTCTAGTCATGGTTGGCAATCAGTCTAAACTATGATTCCAAAGCCGAAAGAGGGACTGGCTCCATCAGATAATCTTTCCATTGACACATCAATAATGAAATCATTCATGGTGTCCCAACAAAAAAAGGAAGAAAAAAAGCCCTTAGATGGTGCCTAGTGGGGCTCTCATAGAAGTTTGCAAGGTTGTATACCCCAAAATGAGACCAGGAGCTTCTAGAAACACATACTCACAAAAAAGAGAGAGAGGAATCCGTAGCTCACTCGGCTTGTTTGTAAGGCTAGAATGATTCAATGAAGATGCAGTAGAAAACAATCAGGCTTTTATATGAACAATAAAAAAAGAGAATTTCATCAAAAGACTCACTTAATATGACTAAAGTATTTTCATTTATCTGCAATTGATCAACATACAACTACCTGGTGTTTTATTTATATTTTCTTTGATTTTGTGACGAAGACACGTGTTTGTTAACCACTGAACTTTTTTGGCACTCAAAATTGACTTTCAATTATCTGCAGTTATTATAACACGGTTCTCTTTCTTGGACCCCAGCACCCATATTATGAAGGGGAACCACAGTACTATTAATTACTGACAAGTATTCATTTGATCTTAATTTTAGTTGCTTTACATCACAATCTCTGAGACCGTCTATCTGTCTACTGCAGTGAGGGATCATAATCTGAGGGTCTGAGAAAGTCATGATGAGAAGAGGCTTAAAAGATAGATGAAAAAAATACAAGTCAAAAATTAATGGTCAACTATGCTTCATCTGATGAAAATTTCTAGTTAATATCAACTTTCAAACATTTCATTTTTTATTTCTATCATTATTCGGACTATCCTCATCTTGGTTGTTTTTCATACAACGTTTTGGCCATTGTACTCTACAGCCTTCATCAGGTATCATCTGGTAGGTGTGGGGAAGTCACAAACTGACAGAGGTATATAGACCGCACTCCCCTCTTAGCATTAGTAGTCTATATACCCCCGTCGGTTAAATAAAGGGTTCAGTTCGTTACTTCCCCACACCTACCAGATGATACCTGATGAAGGCCGTAGAGTACAACGGCTGAAACATTGTATGAAAAACAACCAAGATGAAGGTAGTCCGAATAATAATAGAAATAATAATAATACCTTATCTCAAAAATTCAGAGAAACATTTTATTTTTTAATTGAAAACATGTTCAAAATACAATGTTTTTGTGAGGGTTTTCTTGCTGCCTAGTCCACTGAATTCTGTGTTAGTAACATTCTCTCTTTGGTAAGGGTATCAGCTATTTTTTCTATGTTTCAACTTCCTTTGAGTGTAAGCCAAAGCTCCTTATTACTAAGCTCACATCAAAAGGGAAAAGCAAAGAATTGGCATCAAAGTCCTTCATCTTGAATTTTCCTTCTCATCCAGTAGATATGATTCTCAATTAGAAGTCAGGAATGGAAGCAAGCAGACAGTAGCTGAAGATTTACAACAGAAAATGGAGAGAAAGGAAAAAAATGTGATTGTAAATGAGAGAGAGAGAGAGAGAGGAGGGGAGAAACTGCGCAATGGAAAGGAGTGGAAAAGAAAAACAGGAGAGGATAGAGGGGAAGACAGAAAGGGGAGGAAGAAAGAAGAGAGAAAAGAGAGGGAAGGAGATGGGAAGAAAGAAAGAAAGAAAGAAAGAAAGAGAAAAAAGAAGGGGTAAAGAGGAAGGGGAAAAGGAATAAGGTGAAGAGAGAAAGTAAGGGAAAAGAAAAGGGGGAGAGGAAGAAAGGAACAAGAGAAAGGGGAAGAGAAAAAAAGAGGAGAGAAAGGAGATGAAAATAGGGATGAAAGAAAGAAAGAAAGAAAAGAGAGGAAAAGAAAAAAGGGTACAGAAAAAAAAGGTAAAAAGAAAAAGAATTAAAAGAAGACAAGAGAAAAAGGAAGAGAAAGAAAAAGGAAGAGGGAAAGAAGTGAGAAAGAAAGAAGGAATTAAGAAAAGGAATGAAGATGAAATAAAAGAAAGAAAAGTGGAAGAGAGAGAGGAAGAAAAAAGGAAAAGAAGGAAAGAAGGAAAAGGAGATGAAATAAGGAAAGAGTGATCAAAGCAGAAGAAAAAAGAGAATGAAGAGGAAAAGAGAAAGGGAGAGAAAGAGAGAGAGAGAAAAGGGAGGAGAGAAACAGGGAATGTATGAATGGAATATTGGCCAAAAAATACCCCCACCCACCAAAAAAGATATCCAACAAAAAGTCAGGAGTTGTCAGCTTCAATGTTAAACATTTTAATTTATGCGTTTTTGAGATTTGCCAACAAAATTTGGCTTCCAAAGAAGATTGTGAGTCTAATTTATTTTAAGCAGTTGTGATTTCAACTCTTAGTGTGAATGAATAGCATTCTTCTACCAGAAGTTTTCACAGAAAAAATAAATGAAATGATTGGGTGTGAAAAAAGAAAGCCGGAATAAATCAAGGTTATTTTTTTCTCATTAAACTGTTTCCTCACTTAGGACTATATCTCCATTGTTTCTCTTGTTTACACTAATATAGAAACACAAATTGTCCCAAAAGTCACCAAACAGTTTTTAAATTCAGTAGCTTGTCACTGATCAGTCGACCTATAATCCAATTCTTTCGCTAATTTGGCACCAATTTCCGAATTTCCCAGGCAACTGCACTTTCAAATTTCCCAGGATACCACACTGGAACTGCTGCACATTGCTTCAGTTGCAAAAGATCTGTACACCTGTTAAAATGCAACAGTGTGTTTTCCCAAAGTCATCAATATCCTTTTCTCTAATTCATAGAATAAAAGAAGTGCATCTCTTGCTGTGAAGCAAAAACACGGCACATTATCGATAAAAGATAAAGTTTATCTCTGCCTATACGATACATTACTTCATCAGAATTTCACTTGCTTTTGATTTCAGTTCCTTTATCATGTAAATTTTACTGATTTACATGATATTGTGAAGGTAGAGTGAGGTGTTTAGCTATCGTTCAGAGGTTAACATTCAGTGATTCTACATTTCACTACTCTGGCACTCTAGGGTCTAAACCGTGCCGAATACGTGAAGGTCTACTGTAAATAATATCTACATATAATATACCCCATGTCTGTCAATATTCTTTGTCTGTCAAATTTGCTAACTAAATGCTACTGATAGAGTAGTCTCCGTTATTTTTTTTTTTTCGCAAAACGTGTAAAAAATCTGGGTTTATTCTGGCTGAACATAAAAAAATGCAGGACAGCATTATTTTTTTTGATATTTTTTGAAGTACAGCGCAATTGCAAAATTATTTAAACATGGCTATCATTTTTTGATGTCATGGGTAAATTGGTCTTTTAATATAAGTGAACAGGAATGTTTGTTGTTGTTTATTCCTTGTGGACCCCCTGAGGAGCAACGGGCCACATCATCATAACGCGTGATGTTGCTCCAATTTAAGTAGCGAGTACGTTTAGCGGTGTGGAGTTGCTAGCCCCATGCCAATATGTTTTTTTTTTGTCAGAGTAACCTTCTCTAAGTTGAATTGCCTTACAGGACTGAAAGACTACAACTACCCAGCTATTTATCAATAGCTGGAGGAAGAAGTGGATTCCGGTCTTTCCCAAGGGCATTAGTGCAAAGTGAATGTAAACGGCTTTTCCAAAACTTGAATTCAGTCAACGGATTTCATTTCCCTTGCCAGTAACCACTAGGCCACATCGCATCTCCCCTATTGAAATACAAGTAAATTTTTAGACACTTTTCTCACTTTGGGGACAGTCTGTGTAAACAAACTAAACAATTTAGAAGGATTCAACAGCATAGTTTTCTTTAAGTCGTGAATGTGTGAGCAAACACACATTTTGAAGCCAGCAAATAAAGGGAATTATTGTGTGCAAAAAAAGGTTGCTAACCTAAAAGGATGCAGTGATTGATAAATATAATTATACTTATAAGAGTAATATATTACAATTATACTTATTGAAAATAATCTCTCAGCTGACAGTTTCTAATAACTAGTCAGTCTTTCAAACATCACATTTGTGCAATACTAATTGTGCCAAAATTATCTTGAAAGAATTCCAAGTTGACATTCGTACAAGCATTCAGCGAGCCTACACTCAAGTTACAGGAAAACATTTAACACAACATAAGATTTTTGACAACTAAAAATTAAAGGTCAACAAGTACAATATTGAAGATACTTTCAGGCTAGGCCAAGTTTGGCATGAAGCCATATACATGGAGTACCCCAGATGGACTGATCTTACAAGCAATGTTTTTCTGAGGTTAACCATCATTGACCAACTGAAAGTTTTTGACACAATAAACAGAGATGGGAATCTAAGTCCCTAAAATAACAAGATTAATTTTCAAACTTGAACTCTATTTACACTTGCATCATAGGCAAGAAGTCATAATGTTCTAATGCCCTGCAAGATTAGTAGGAATTCAACATGTGGATCACCTTGACTGAAGGTGACATGATAGAGTACAAGGCAACATCTTATAGATAGTAATACCCTTCTTAGCACTACCTGATTCAGTGTGGATTCTCTTTTCAAATATTTTTGGTAATAAATTTGATAATGTTAAATCTCCAAAATAAAAGGTGAACGATTAAAGACAGCATTGTGGACACTCTCAGGAATAACTGTTTACCGTACACTTTGTTAATGTTCCAGGTGTATGAAAGTATATACGTACACAATGATTTATCATGTAGCAATATATAGCAACACTGAGCAATATTTCTCCGGCTCTGCAGTGTAGCTACCAGTTGAGATACACAGCACTAATCCATTCCATCTTGTTGAGACTCAACATCATATAATTCAAAACAGTAAGAATAACCCTGGCTGGGAGCACAGCAGCAAGACAAAGAGAGGTACTCTGGACAGTCTATTCATGCTATGTTATAAGGACCACATGTTCCAGTTAGTACTGCATTTTTTAGGTATGGATCTAGATTCCTAATCAAGGTATTATCAAGATATTACTGTCCTTGCTCTCTTGGCACCCTTTATAGACACACAGATATTTTCTGATCCTGATACTCATCATGACATCTTACACAGAATATAAAAACTATACTGGCAACAAGATTAGAAACCGATTCGGCTCGTTCCATCGTCTGCCATCTTTATACCTCTCTCTCCACACACACACACATACACACTTGGGATACAAGACCAAAAATGGAGATAAGTCAAAGTGACATAGGGAGAGGCTAAATTGTTCAACTGACACACAGAATGAGTAAGGAATTGGATAATAGGAGAAAATGAAACAGTAAAGGCGGAAAGAAGAGAAACGATAAAAAAAAAACAAAAACAAAACAATAAGGAAAAGGAAAAAAGGATCTTGATTTTGAAAACCTGCTACCCAACAGTTTCACACAGCCCATTTTACTTTTGGTCTCATATCTGACATTCTTGCTCATAGATATTGCATTAGGCAGTTCTTATCTTCATATCCAGGCCAACCATTCCTTGTCTGGCATCTCACCAACTTTCTTCTGGCTGAGAGAGAGACAAGGAACCTAGACTTACGGTGTGCGATTCTTGTCCACGTCTTTGATTTTGAGCAACAGCTTCTCCGCATTCTCACTAGTCATACATCACAGCAGGCTGGATTGAGTGACACCACTTTGGGTGCTCATTGCCTCTAAATCTTGTTCACACATCTCGAATGGGCTGGGTAAGTAGTAATGTGATACGTGAATCTCAAGTAGTAACAGCTGAAGCCATAGCCAGCGTAAGGGCGTTACTTACTTTACAGAACATTACAGCAAAGAAATTATTATTAGTAATGTGGGGCTGCTACATGCTTCCAAGATGCTGAGACATAACAGTTGTTGGCTTAAGAAACAGAACAAGCAAAACAAATTTTCAGTTTCAGCCATGGCTGTCTACATTCAGTTCACACCAAGGCCCTTGGAGAAAGACTTGAATCCACTTCATTCCCAAGCTATTATTATAAAGCTTTTAAAAATTTTAAAGTGAGGTAATTTGAAATTTCAAAGTGAAATAATAATCACACAATCTCCTTCAGTAATAATCCATTCAGGCTATACAGAATATTGTGGTGAAGAGGAATAATAATCCATTAAATTATCAAGATGCCTTAAGTAATAATCCATTATCATAAGGCTTCACAGAATATTGCAGTAATGATAAGTTTATCATTCAAACAATTTACTCTAATCCTTAATGAAGCAAAAACAAGTTCACTTCGAATAATCAGGAATGCACAGATTTTTGATAAAGCTAATGGTACTGATCAAAGTATATTAAGCAGATTCTGTTACCTGTGACCAGTGGTATAGCTAAAGATAGCTAAGGATTTGAGGGGAGGCCCCATCAACATTATTAAGATTTGATAAGGAAGGAAAATTTGAAATAGACATACACTATTACTTATTTGGTGGAAAACAGCCCAAAAGCTGAATTACTGTTGAATGCAACACATGTATATACAAATATATCCTTGTTATTGTATTATGTCAGTTAAAATGAATTGAATTGAAATTTTAAAATCTTTTGGAGGCTTGAGGAAAGTTTTCAAACTGCCCTCTCTTGCCCCCATCAAAGAATTCAACAAATACAAACGTATTCTTTTAATTAACTAAGTAAAAAATATAATATACCTTGTTAGCCATTTTTATCACTATCTCATTTCTTTGTTTATATATATATATATATATATATATATATATATATATATATAAATATATATATGAGAGAGAGAGAGATGGGCAGAGAGGAAAAGGGATCAGAGAAAGGAAATTTGATAAGACAGAAAAAAAATGATGAACCCTTCCCCCTGGTCCTGTGCATTGCAAATAAAGACCCCCACCTTTATTGGCAATAGCATATGTCACACAGAAAATCAGACATCTTCAATAAACACTGACAAGAAAAAAGAACCAGAATTACAAATTCTTTCATAACAAAATCAATGGTAGCAAATAACAATAACACTAGCATACATAAATGTCTCATTGGCAGAGACGAGCCCAAATGCGGAAGGGTACTCAAGATGCTCAAGAGAGGGGGATCAAATCCTGCATAGGGTCCAATAAATGGTTGGGCAAGCCCCGTGCTTGGTGGGTGAGATATTATATACAGTAGACTCTCATTATTATGACATCCTCGTGGATTTAAGCGTGCCAATAAAACGTGATCTAAAACTTGACATTATTTGAGCCAATCAAAGTCTTTATTATATTACTGTTCTTGATCGTAAAGAGAGATTTAGTTTATTTAAAGGTTGTCTTATCAGAACTGAATTAAAAAACCAATCATCCTAATTTCAATGCATAGTTGGTTTCTATTCTATGATTTTCTTCTCTCCAAGAAGAAAAAGATGTTGAACTCACTCAACCTGGGGAAAGTATCACTTCTACGTTGGTGAAATATTACAGGAAACGCTTAATTCCCAAGTTCCCAAAAAACAAACTGAAATGTTGAATTTAGATAAGGCAATTGTAAAATGACGGAAAGATGAAAAAGTTAGGGAAATAAGAAACTTACCAAGGGAGGAAGAGGAGAATAAAACTGCAGAAGAGAAGATTATGGTGAGTCTGACAAGTTCTACAAGGACAAATGATGCTTCCGTTCTTGAAGGAAAGTCTTCAAACTTATTTTTAAAGCACTTATGTTATTTTGTGGTCAAAGAGTCATTTCTTCCTAAAATTTCTGATTAATTTCAAAATATACTCATTTGATCAGAAAATAGTTGGTTGGTAAAGTAATCATTACTCTAACTGAAATGAAGTTTCTTTGAATAGAATCAATAAAGTTAACTCATTTCTCAAGAAATGATTCATTCTAAAGCAATTTTTTCAAAAAAGCATTAAAAGCTTTTTTCTGTCAATCCATATTAATATTCACAGAACAAAAAAGTATTTTAATCAATCAAATGCTTCTATTTCATGCTTAAACTAATTACTTATTTTGTTTCGTTCTGTTTTTTCAAATATTTTCTCTTTGAGTAGATTGTATTATTTTCACACTATTTCTTTTTCTGCGGTTAAAACTTTTCTCTTCATTTCTTTACCATTAATTCTCGATTATTTACTTCTATGGACAGCCATCCTTTCAGATCATTTATAACGGGTGGAACATATTTGCTCCTGAATTAAAATCTCATACAATCAACAATCATTTATATTTTTCCATTTTCAAAACTGGGCCACAGCAGAAAAAGTAGGTCAGGTGGACCAGTTGGTATGGGCCTACGATTTTGAAAGGGGTTTACTTCCCCTAGTAGAGCCAAGTACTATTGTATTTATTGCTTCTTATTACAGTACTGTACTTCATTGTCTTTTACACGTTTGGAATAGAATTGCTTGCCATTACCTTCATTTATAAATCTTTCTAGGTTTTTTCTTCTGTTCTGTTTCTTGTAGGTACAACATAGTTTGTATTTAGCATTGATTATAAAAAATACTTGATGAGTAGTTTAGAATGGGGCCTACATTTTCCACCTGGCCCATACCAACTACCAGCTTGCTTGAAACAAAAATCCAGTGTTTTTCATTTTGAAGAACAAATTCTTGTAACTTTCTGCAAAATTATCTAAAATTTATTTTCTTGATCCAACGATGTTATAAATTTGGATTTGATATGAAATGCAAAGACATACAATTAATAGCTCAAATGCAGACTCACTCACAGATCATAACTTTCTAGGGTAACAAAATCTCTATTTTTTTCTGTTAAAATATTTGCTATGTCATCAGATTTTAACTTCTAGCACTTCACATTCTTTTTCAAGATTGTACTAAATAACTTTGAAAGGCCACAGCTTGTATATCTGCTCATGGATGACCAAAATTGAAATAAAAATAACATAACACAACCAAAATTCATATGCACTGGAGGCTATCACAGTTGTCTTCAGGAGCAGGATAAACTTTTTGCTCATGAATAAAGTCACTCACAGAGTGCCAAAGGTTAATCTGGTGTCAGAGTAAGCAAGTACATATTTGTAAAGAGAGTGTAAAAAAGGGTAGAAAATATCAGTCATCAAATCAATACATTACAATACTTAGATCTTTTTCAGACTTTTATCTTCATCTTGATTGTCCCCTTTTATACTCTACTACCTCCCCCCCTCCCGTTCATGACACACCTGAGAAAGGCTGTAGGCATGGACGTGCCATGAAGACAAATCTGGGTTGGCAGAATAGATTATGATTGAGTGTGCCTGAGCCAGCCCCGGGGGGGTTGCACACCCAAGGGCACATCCCCCTGAATGGAAACTCTATGACATCCAACAGTTTAAAGTTATATGGGAGAAATATTTACTTTATGAATTGAAAATCAGGTGCTACGAAGAAAGGAACACAAATTCAGTGTCCAGTATCACATTATACGTAATTGTAAATCAATCACTCACTTTACAATCAATTCACTCACTTTTTCTAAGAAAGTTACTTTTTCTCAAAAACAAAATAAATCCTTTAAAAAACAATGGTGAGATTTAGTTCAAGCAGTTTATTCAGCATAGGAAAAATATGTTCTGATAACATTCTTGGTAACTTCAAATTTCCGAATCAGAATGTAGTTTGCCCACCAAGATTTGACGGGGACAACAGTCTGATAAAGATCTATATATAGTGATGATTCCTCATTTGAAAGATTCAGAGGCAATGTATTACAGTTAGGTAAAATGTATCACTGGGTGTACGACAAACCAAGGAGATAGAAAAAAATACGAATAACAAGGAAATAGACATTGATTCTAATTAATGTACTTCTATAGATTCCAACAGCAGCTATGTCCTTTCTCAGAATATATTAGCCAGAAATAGTGAGACTGAATCCTCTTTCAACACCCCCCCATAAAACACAATCTCATCAATAACATCTTTTGACAGAAAACACACCATAAAAATAAATAAATAAATGTTTTTAAGTTTTAAAATAAACCAGGCTAAGAAAAAAAACAACTTATAAGCAAAATGTTTAAAATGCCAGACAGAGATAAATAATTTTAAAAAGTTTGGAACATTATCAAAAAAAATAAAATGAAAAGAAACTGTCAGGGTCACACAATGTTGTCTGGGAGAAGAAAGCTTCTTATTCTTTCTGTTTTGATTGTTCATCGAATGGAAGATTTTGCAAGAGCTTGTTTTTGAATCATTCAAAGAGTAAGATCTATTTTATTTCATTTTTATTTGATGAAGCAAAATAAAATCAATGATGATATTGCCGCTACTTATACTAATGTATAAACAATAACTATGCAACCCCGAGAGAGAATTGGAAAGTATGAATAATTATAATGGAGTCTAGTGTAGATACAAATGAAGACATTGATCTTCTTTCAGATGAGATTTCTAGTTCTCTTTCTTTATTGTTGCTTGTTTCCCCACAATGCTTCCACCAATTAGTTCTTTGGCCTTCTTCAAGTGGATACGTCTGGTGCAGTAGTCTTCTTGCTATTAATATCGATATTAGCATAGTACCTGGGGGATCAAAGTAAGCACTCTGCCTAGAATCAAGAGTCACTTCCCAACCCACCGCCAAGGATCAGTGCATTATTTTCATGCTCAACCAAGGATCAGAGCGTTGCTCCCCAGGACTTCCCCCTAAGATCAGAATGTTGTATCCGGGCACTCATTGTAAAATGTTAGTCACAAAAAAAAATTTATCTATACATCGATACACATTGCATTTTATGTTCGTGAAGGATAGTTTTGTTTTTTTTAATTCAAAATCCCAATTGTAGGCCAAAGTGTCTTTTCATCAGAGAATTTTGGGGGACAAAGTGGAGGGTCATTCAGTTCTACTCAGGGTGGTGGTACCATATCTGCAAACTTTCCTTAGTTTGCATTTCACTTTCCCTTATTTCAAGCTGATCATTAGAAACTCCAGAGCAAGTGTTTGTTTGTTTTTTTTCCAAATACTAGTTATTTCTTTGTGAAAAAAATTGACCAATATATTTAAATTTTCATGAGATTATCTTTTTTTTAGAATAAAAACAATACATACATATATATATATATATATATATATATATATATATATATATATATAGAGAGAGAGAGAGAGAGAGAGATATATTTATATATATATATATATATATATATATATACATGTATATATATATATATATATATATATATATATATATATACATGTATATATATATATATATATATATATATATATATATATATATATATATATATATACATGTATATATATATATATATATATATATATATATATATATATATATATATACATGTATATATATATATATATATATATATATATATATATATATATATATATATATATATGTATGTATGTATGTATTAAGAAATAGATAAATGTGATCCGACATGGATACAGGTGATCTCCCATAGAGCAGCCCCATTTTCTTTAATTGTTCATTCTATTTTCGTTGTCTAGGTTGAGCAATATATTAACAGTGTAATGACAGGAGATCATTTCAAATAAGTTCCGATATAATACAACGCAATTTATGATTTATACATACATACATATATACAGGAGGTCATATTGCATTTGGTAAAAATAAGAACCTGTGAAATGCTTATGTCTAATCTAGTTCATCTGAGGATTTATTAAAAAGTAATTGAACTGGTTCAAGTGGAAGAGTCAGTTGCTTCAATTAGAGGGTAGGAGATATTTTTTTTAGCAAAATTGTTACCTTTGTAGACAAAGAAACAAAAAAAAAGTCACACAGTTCATTATATAGATAGACATAATATTGAAATGAAGTTGTGATTCTCCTCTCAATAAAGTCAAGAGAGGGAGAATTAGGATCTGAATTTCATCTTAACATTGCCTTTCAATTTTATGTATAGAAACTTATAAACCTGACTTGAAGGAACTAGTAGCATGGTTACTCGCCCAGGGTCCCAAGAACTATGGGACAACTGTCATGTGGCTAACACAGTAAGACTTTTCAAATATAAGCATAAAAATGAATAAATAAAAAAAAGAATGAAAAACTGTCAAAATAAGAAATCTCCCTTAGGTGAAGTTACATTTTTTAGTGATACCTGACAGTTAAGTACTTTCATTGATTGTGAAACTAAGAGAAACAATTAGCAAAGGAATTTCTTATGACAAGTATGATAGGTAACAAAACAATCATTCAAAATGTGAAAAAACAGTAAAAATCTGATTTTTTCATGCTCTTTCACATAAAAACAAGACAAATGCAATTTGACCATCACAGCAGCCATCATCTTGATTTCAAAATGGCTACTGAAAAATTGTAATGTTTATATCAGAAAACTTAATTGAGCATCCTAAGACCCAAAAATATGATGGTATGTTAGGATGAGATGTCAGATGTTGGGTCGGTAGGAGGTGAAGGAAAGAAGAAGAGGGTGAGTGTTGCCTCTGTTGCAGAACAAATGCTAAATGTTTTCACTTTTCACCTTTTTACATAAAGGCAAAAAAGTGGTTTCAAAAAGCAGGGAATACCTGTATTCAAAAATATTAGTTTAACCAGGTGCAAGGTCACAACAGTGGAATACTAAACAAGAACCCAATTCACTCCAATTAGCACAGTAGACTAGATAAAAATCAATCAGAATTTGAAAAAGGTATTAAAATGTGCATACTAGTAAATTTTTCCTTCTCCTTTCACTTCAAAAACACAGGAGACATGCAATCTGACCACCATAACAGCTGCCATTTTGATTTTATATAGGATGGCAAAAAAATTTGCAATATTCCTACAATTAGAGCAGATAAAAATACATTATTTTCTAAATCATGTCTGGAAATGTTATTATTTTCATGTATTTTCTGATGAGACTGGAAATTTTCATTTAATTGAACTTGTCATCTGATGCCAACAGAGCCAATCTGGAAATGTTATCATTTTCAAGTGGCAAGAACGGGAAATTTTCCCTAAATTTAACCTGAAATCCAGAAGAAAGGTCAAGGTAAATTAATCTTGGCTCGGCTGAAACAAGCACACAGAATTGAAGACTAACGCAGAGATTGCTGCAGAAATTGGGTCCTCCTAAGAGTGAACCAGCTCCCAGACATTCTCGCATCACTCGCCTATTTTGTATTCTTTCATCTTTAACGCAAAAACTTCCTTTGATCAGTTGTTCTAATCAGCTACTGTGCCAACCAACACGCTGAAAAAGTTCTGGTTGATACATCCAGATGAAGGTACTTCCTCAAAACAATGACGCCCCCAGGAACCAGCAGTTATGTCTAATTTGTCAACAAGTCACAAGCAAAAGATTTGTTAGCCCTGAGGATAATTTGGAGTTTCATGGAATCGATTCCTCGCCATATGACATGAATATTTGTAGATTGGACACTTGCATAGGACTTCTAAATCTAACTATGCAGGGGAGCATAAAGGCTGCAGAAACAGGTTCAACAACCAAACGCTTCAGTGTGCTCAAAAACAAAGTGCCAGAGAAAAGACAAAATTTGAACCAAGTCCAGTTAAAACCGGACGCAGTAGGGTTGGTTCAACGGCAAGGACAACCTGTTGTTTTTTTCTGTTATTAAGATGACACAAAAGAAACCTCATAGTTTGTACACAGGCAGATTTGATCATCATATTGACAAAGATATGCATATTCTATAAGACAGAAAAGTCATGAGAAAACTCTCCAAATGTGACTAGGTATCATCTCACTGGTTTGACTTCTCTGAACTGCATTCAGAAATATTATGCTGAGCAGAAGAAGTAAGCTGAACTTATTTTCCACAATGAGGACTACTGCCATGATAAAATACTACCAGTATTCAGACTGACTGACTTACAAAGACTTTATACACCGAGACTGAAAAAATAAGATCCAAGTTTCCCTTGAAAAGTCAGCAAAATGACAGAAAATTGCTCAGTTTGATTACGCACTTGTTGGCACAAGGTTGAGAAGTGATGTTCAATTCAGATGTAGGGAAAGTTATACAGGTTGCTTGCGCCAACAATATTGCTATCCACTCAACATATTCTGCACATATATTGAGGGGGGATATATTCAACAAGGTGTCCATCATTGATGGGATTTCAGAATCTCTTCTTGTCCTTGTCAGCATGATCTTAAATGGACTTAACATCAAATATAAAAGGGAAGCACCCAAAAGTGGTTTTCAATTAGTCTTCAATACAAAAAAATCCATCGAAAAATCATCTTGATGTCTCCTAAAACAAGAGAGACCTTCTGCCATTTATATTGGTTTGATGATGCCAAAACCAGACAGAAAGGGCTGCTAGATGAACTGCCAGGTCAGGGTCTCTCTATCTCATATGAGAGGATGAAATTTCAACAAATCTCGTAAATGATGTCTGTACTCAGTTTGAAAGGAATGGCTGCATTTGTCCATCTATACTGAATAATGATATGTTCACTGTTGATGCTATTGATAACATCAACCACAATCTCATCGCTACAAATGCAACGGACTCATTTCATGGGACACCTTTATCTATTTTTCAATTACCAATGCAAGAAATCCAGGAAGGAAGAGGGATCCAGTACTCATCAACATAGATATAACCAACAAAAAAGTGTTGGCCCTGCTGTCAGCCAGGTATGTAGAAATCCCCCACCACCACCACTATTTGAGCTGGACAGAAAAAGTAGCACCTGCTTCAGTAGGGCAAAGTTTGTTTGCCAAAGAGAGGCAGCTAGGTCATGTAACACCAACAGAGGCTGTCCACACAAAGCATATTAAGAGAGCTGCATACCAAGCAGGACATATCTAGGGTCAGTCAACCATAGCTAAACAGCACCTAACCAAGCCCATCTGAGTGGGGATGGACCATTGACTCCAGTGGTCGGTGGATTCCATTTTGCACTACACTTCCAGAAGCAGCCGAATCATGCAAAGAACTGATCAAATGCAGTAGTAAAAAAAGCATGCATACCTCCTTGTAAATGTTTCAATGCCACAATCACATGCATGAACTTTGCAATTTTGCACAAACATGCCATTGTACAGAGTGAGTGTTAATACTCTGTGATAATCTGCAGACAATCCATACTTGAGCCTTTCTTTCAATTTGAATTATTTCATACACTGTGCATAAAAGTTGTCTCCATTTATTATTGAGCAAAGTAGTATATGATGCGTATATACAACTGTAATTTGGCTAAAGGAAACAGATTAGTGTCATATACTGCATTGAAATTCTTATGATTATGAAACATAGTAAATGGGTACGACTTATGCAACACTCCAAAATCTCTACTTGAAATTTATTGCATCCATAGATGGAATGATTATATCAGCTAATGTACGACAGAAACGTTGCAAATCTTTTTATGGTAGCAATTTTGAAATGAACAATTCTGGTTGAAATTTCAACCTATCTACTCAGCTATATTACAATTTTTGTTTTTTATGGCAGCCATTTTGAAATGGGGATGTCCACAATTTCCATAAGATTGTTTGAGCGTTGAAAATACTACCGGTATGCACATTTTCACATTTTATTTCCATTCTGAACAATTCTGGTGGAAATTTCAACTAAACCATAATATAAATGTTTTTTTATAGAGGCCATTTTGGAATCAAGATTGTGGCAGCAGTTTTTTTTATGAAGGAGTATTAAAAAGAAACTATAAATATGCAAGGTTCCACACTTTTTTCTCATTCAAAACGTTTCAGCTTGAAATGGCACCTAAGCTACTAGACAATGACCCAAGTCAAGCTCATTTACTCGATGCATTGTAATTTGAATTACATAACATTAACCAGTATAGTACAGTACCTATATATTTACTTTTCAGACTGCAGATCAAAAATGAATAGTATACTTCAAAGGGTGCCAAAGTTCTGCTTGCCTGGGGCACCAAAAACCTAAGGCAGTCCCTATATAAAGACGTTAAAATGTTGAAAATGAGTAGAAAAATAGCTCCTGTTAAAAAAAAGGTTTTCAAAATTATGGCAAAGTTTCACTTGAAATGACACAAAGAAAAAGTCATGAATATTCATTTTTTTCTTCATTCTGATAATTTTCTGTCTGCATTGCAGCCATATATTGAGGAAAACAAACAAGAGGGAAAATTGGAGGTTACTCATGAAAACAATGTGTTTGAAATAGAAGAGCAATGACTGATTGAACAAAAAGCAAACAAGTTGTAAGGTCTTATTGTTCAATCAATCAAACTTCCAAGAAGCCTTACTCCCCAATGGCACTTGGATCAATAAATCTATTCCGATTTGTCCCATCATAATCAATATTTGAACCTTTGACACTAGGGTTTCCAGCTAAAGCTTTATCCGTAAGTTTCCCCTACAGACTGCTGCAGTAAATGTGGTAATGTTCATACTTATAGGATATAACATGAAAATTGCGTCTTGGACACCTATGTCTCGGTCAAATGCATCCTGGTCATTAATTTCCCTAGACATTTGCATTCCTTTTTTATATCTTTGTCCTGAACATTTCTATACCAATATAATATTTCATATCAGATATGATTTTGCATATTCATATAAGTTTTTAATTGAAACAATTATTTTTTATTGAGTTTTGACGTATACATTTAAACTATTCCAATCCTTTTTCTTAATTAATAAAAAAAATTTTGATAAAAATTATATCAATATGAATTGATTCCATGCGAAGTTTAGCAAGCCATTAAACAAACAAAAGTAGGAAAGGCCCCTGGACCATATAATATCACCATCAATCTATTCAAAAAGGCAGGTAGAATCATCACTAGGAAAGTAGCCATTCAATTGAACTCATGCTTTTAACAAAATAAAGCCCAAGAAGATTGGAAAACAACGAACATAATGCTGTTATAAAAAAAAGAAATCCCAAAGACCTCAACAATTATGGGCCAATATGCCTACTCAACTGAATCACAAATTCTCTACCATATTGATCACTAACTGAATCACCAAAATGCTAGAAGAAAACCAACAATGGTAACAAGCTGGCTTCAGAAGAAGCTACTTGACCATTAACCATCTCCATTCAATAAATCAACTAATGGACAAGGCGGTAGAATATAAAATGCCACTTACTCTAACATTTTTTGACTGGGAATCCTCAAGGTCATTGATGCTACTATGCAACAAGTACTAGGCTCCACACATGTCAGAGTTTTGCAACATATCCAACACAACAGTACCTTTATCAGGCTACATCAAGACTCTGAGCCCTCTCAGCTCAAAAAAGGGTAAGACCAAGTGATACCAGCTCACATAATCTCTTTACAGCCTGTCTCTAAATGATCTTCTAAAAACTAAAATTGAGAAATATAAGAATCAGAATAGATGGCCAATACCAAATTAACCTCAGATTTGCTGACATCATTGTCTTTCATGCGCAAAATAATACTAGATGAGCTGAATTAAGAAAGAAGAAAAAAGTTGGTCTCCACATGAACTTCAGTAGAACGATTGTTACATACAACAAATATGTTGAGGACAAAAACCCAACAATCAAAATCAAAAACCTGATGAAAGTAAACCACTAAATCTACTGAGGACAACAAATCTCTATGAAATACTCAAAAGAGGAAATCAAGCAAAGAACCACTCTAGGTTGGCAAGCTTCCTCTAGAGCCAGCTCAACCTTCAAATACAAAAAAATACAATTAGTCCTAAAAAGAAGGGTATACTACCAATGCATTCTCTGCTGGACATCAAGATGTGGATACCCAAAGATCATAAGTGAAACTATGGCTGGCAGCAAAAAAGATGGCATGGCAAATTAGAGAAGTTCAGAAAGTATCCGTGCCGATAGAAAGGTCTGGCTAATCCTGGGGGAGGTCTATGTCCAACAAAAGCTGCTGAAAGGCTGATGATGATTATTCCAATACAATCACACCATTACTAATAGTTCAAGAGATGGTAATTTTTCTAAAAAATTTTCAGTCAGTCTACACGTAAAATTTAATAGAAGTGCCAGAGTAATTTTCGAATGTCTGCCTTTATATTTGTAATGCATTGAATCTTTTTTTTTTCTCTCCTTCAGCATTTGATCAGAAAGGGAGATAACTATACAAAGTCTCTCACTGTCTGCTGCTTTTTCCCTTTTCTTTTCTTTCTGGACTCTTCTGGAGAAGAAGATGAAATCAAAATGCAAATAACGTGTAAGCAATGAGTAAATCACTCTAGCGGATTAGTTCCAAACTAAAGTCCAAATCGATTTGCCAATCACCAAAAGAACCAATCAGTTTCAAATGGGAGTAAAGCAAAGCCTTCTGGGAAAACCTACCACCACTGCCCATGATTTATGTTTTAACATTTTTTGTTTTTGGGGTAAGTTAATTTACGACCTTGGAAGCATTTGTATCTGTATACTTTCTTGTATTTTTGGCTAGCATTCTTCTGGAACAGGCTAAACCCTTTGAGAGGATATCATAATAAATCTTTGGCACTTTATGCACACAAGTACATACAAACAGGGGCTTATATACATTTATACACACAATTATGCAAAGCTAGAAATAGGCACTGGTCTGATGGGAAATCTAGGTCCCATTCCGAACTGTTCATTAAGTATTTTTGTAATCAGGGCTAAATACATATGATTTATGTACGAGTATAACATGTACATATATGTACTTACAAGTAACAGCACAAAATAAATGACCTCGAACGATTTATAAAAAAGTTGATGGCAGGAAGTTTTCTTCAAAATGTACGTAAAACAATATAGTACAGAACTCTAATAAGAAGAAGTAAATACAATAGTACATTTATGTTTATTTTGTATTCAGAAATTCATCTGTATTAAAGTTTTATAGATGTTCTTCAGAATATTTGGTACTAAATCAGTGTTCATACCCAGGGAAAAAAATTCAGATTTTCAAGGGAGGCAGGCATTACCTTAAATTGAAAATTATCTTAAATTATACACTTCTACTCATTGATATAAATTCATTGTTATGTTATTTATTTATTTATTGTTAGAAACAATTCTACATTATGGGAATGGGAAAATCAATATGCAATTAATTTTTTGATTTTTTAAAATTTTCTATTCTTTTCAAATCAAGTGTTTCAAACTGACTGATTTTGATGACAATAAGAATTTGATAACATTATTCATGATTATGATAGACAGTTTCCTCTATTTATCTGGCAAAAAGTTAACAATCAAGTTTCAAATAAAGCATTTTTACAAAATGAGTAATTTTTTTGTTGCTGATATAAATAAAATCTCAATGAAAGACTCATTACTTGAATGAATGGGTCAGTTTATATTTGGATAGCCTTTGCTGAGTGAAACTGCCTCAATATATGTTTTTGTGAATATTAAAAGCAGACCACTATAAAGGAAGGCCAGAAATTGATTTGTCTCTTTCCTGCCTGAAAACAAATAATCCACGATAGTTTTGTTGGCTGAGATAGTTGCATGATTTCATAGCCTAGGAGTGACAAATAGGAGATAAATTCCAAAGGAGTGACAAAAACATTTTCTTAACAAAGTGACGATGTAAAATGATTCTGAATCAATTTACTGGTTCAGATGTACTTCTGAATCATAAAATGAAATAACAATTAACATATTGCTTTTGAAAAAATACAGTGTCTATCCAGAACCATAAATGAATTGTCAGCTGTCAGTAATGTCACTCCTTTGATACAAAATCCATGTCACTCCTTTTTATCAGTTTGGCACATCGAATGAATTGTTTCTATCAAACCATGACAAATTCATGGCACAATCTAATAAAGACATTCATTTAATTTCATGACCACATTGATTTCTGAGGAATATGCTGTTTAATTATACTTTTTAACAAATAGATTTATACTTTTTAGAGCCTTTGTATGACTTTTAGGGCCTCTCTATGCTGATTTAACACCGCCATATGTTTAAGTATTTCAAAGCAAAAATTACCAATTATTAATATATTTAGATCAATGAACTTAGAAAAAAAACAAAGTATTTTTTAAATGAATGGGTTGAGAAATAAGAAGTACAGTAATCTTCAATTTCTAATTAATAAAAGACTTTTTGAGGTAATAGATAATTTCATATGCAAATTCATTTTTCTTTAAATTGTCAAAAGCGATCAGAGGGTGCCATAGTCTCAATTCACTTTCACTTTCATTTTTATGTATTGCCATGAAGATAATTAGATTTTCATCTGAGATTTGACTACCATGAAATTGTGACAGACTAAGGTAAGCTTTGCATACACACATGGACCCCATTTTTCCCTCTCTTTCTCGAGCCTCAAATTACCAACAAAGCAAAACAAATTTTATTCAGAGCAACACTTTGCAGTTCATACTTTTAGGAACTTCATAGGATCTGAACAGAAGGACCTAAAATTATTCGCCCTCTGAGGCATCAGCTGAGTGAGTTTTTGAATCTTTATTTATAATGCTTCAAAGAGATGCCAAGTGACAAATAGCTAAAAGCATGGAGAATAGAAACGAGCATCACAGTTGAACATCACAGTATATTTCTCAGAAGGTTTTTTTTCTTCAATTAGTCATAATTCACCACATGATGGTGTATATTTCTGTAAGATTTATCAAAGGAGATAACTATCAAATGTTGACTATTGAATAGGCTTCCAAATTTTTTTCTTTTTGGGGGGAAAATACATAAAAAAATTATTTTGATTGAACACAAGCAAGAAAATGCAGAGTTTGAGTACACAGCAAGTGCAGAATTACACTGAAAAGAATGTTACATAGACCAATTTAAAAAATTACTTCAACTTGTTGTATCTGAATTCATTAGTTTATCCCAAAGAAGGCAAAGGTTGGGTGAGTTGGAAAGTCCAGTAAGTTGAACCACCTAGCTTTCAATAAAAACAAAGAACCTGGTGAGGACTGCGCTGCCATCTTATTAGAGCCTTTTATACTACCTTGATACCAATATAGTAGGAAGGTAGTATAATAGACTCTCACAAGATGGCAGCACAGTCTTCACCATGTTCTCTGTTTCTGCTGGAAGCAAGGTGT
Source organism: Thysanoteuthis rhombus (assembly GCA_963457665.1). NCBI lineage: Eukaryota > Metazoa > Mollusca > Cephalopoda > Oegopsida > Thysanoteuthidae > Thysanoteuthis > Thysanoteuthis major. Next base: position 47,827,921 of record OY735211.1, read on the forward strand.
TCCAACTTACCTGACGTTCCAACTAACTTCACCACCCCATATATTGTTTGTTAATCGAGTAAATAAACTTTGAGACAAACTAACAAATTTAGATGTAACAAACTCTTTTTATGATTGTCTACGTAAAATTTCTTTCAGTGTATTTAGATAGATATACTTAGAGATAAACTAATGAATTTAGAGGTAACAAATTAAAGTGATTTTTTACGTTTGTCTATCTAACATTTTTTTCAGTGTATTTAGATACTGCCGTTATTTTTTGGGCAGTATGGGTAAACTAGTTAGATTAGAAATCTAATGAAAATTTATTCATTCAGTTTATTAAAAGTGTTACCTAGCTGATTCAAATGGCACTGATCATTTTGATATTTGTATGGTCTAATTGAGTAAAACAAATGCTCCAACACAAATTTGAAATTTCTCATTCAAAATGTTTCAATCATTTGTATCTTTTTGAAAACACTTCCTTCCAGAAAATAAACACTTAGATCTGTTTTGTTTTGTAGTAATAGAATTTACCACTCTGATCTTCTAACATATTAACTCTTGAATAACTTTTCATCTATTTTTATCATCTATTCTCCTTATTACATGAAGTATTGTAACCAAATACTTTATTAATTTTAACTACTCCTTACCTCCATCTTGATTTTTAGTTGTTTTTTTTTTCACAATGTCAACTTGGGCTGTCATTTCTACTGCATCAAGCAAACAGTGCAGACCAGGAATTGAGATGAAAGTAAAATGTAGTCAAAGTTGGTAAAATATTCTCCATCAAAGTTAGTTTCAAGAAAAGTTGTCAGACATTGTTGATGTCATTGTACTTTAAAGCAGTGATTGGCTCCAGGTAGCACATGACATATCCTCAACAAATCATTCAGACTTTCTGCAATTATGCATTTATGAAGAGCATTTAAAGTTCAAGTCTCACAGAAAATTTCTTCCCATTTTCAAGAAACTTCAAATGGAGAAACCCAGACTTCACACTTCTAATAAAAGGAACAGCTGTTTCTTTTTTCAGCAAAATTAATCTACATCTGCTTGGTGTCATTAGTAGATACCAGAATAGTATCCACCAAAATGAAGGAATTATTTACATGTGGATAAATTATATAAATATCCATCTATATAATAGACAGTGACATTCTTACTTCTCTGTCCATAACAATGGACTCTTTCAATTTGAGGAAACTATCTCCTACTAAGCCTTTGAAACAATATTCTCTTCTAATGAAACCAGGTCATGATTTTTTCTTTCAATAATCTAACAGATATTCATACTTATCAATGAATTTTTCACCAAAAAAGCAAAAGTCTGTATCCTTTGAATTCACCAAATTATTGTAGCTATTATAGCTAACCATATTTTTGTTTGCTGCACAAATATAGTTTTTTTTTAGAAGTTGAAAGTTCCCAACACCAGGGTTGACCCAAGCCTTTATAGGGCCCTAAGCAAAATTTGATTTGGGGCCCCAATCTGCTTCAGCACCATAAACATTGCTTTCCATCCAACTCTTTTTTTATTTACATTTATTTACCAAACAAAAAAACAGTGAGCTGAAATAACTATAATTACTCAGTGTAGTTAGAACCAACAAAAAACACCCCAAGCCAGAACCCATCCAAACCAATAGATTTTAAATATTACACATACAGGCACTTACTTGTGGAGCAGTAGCTAGCAAATCCTTGTACATGCATTTGTTTATTTCTCTAGTAGGTTATTGTGGCACAAGGCCCAAATTCTAGAGCAAGAATCATACTGACTTATAATAGCTTGCAAGATCAGTCTACCAACTACAGTACAATAATTAGAAAGTACTCATAGAGTGCACACCTCTGCCAATATCATACACCAACTAAAAACTGAATGAAAAAAAGATAGGAAACAAGGGAGAGAAATTTAAATGTACAAATACTGAGATGCCTCTATTGAAATTTAAATTCAGCCTTTCTATTTACCTTTTTTCCTCCAAAATAATGAAGATAAATCTCAATCAAAACAAATACCTGGATCAGAAAATTTAATCACTTCTTTTGTAGCCTATGGCCAAACCTTCAACACTGAAATCCAGTAAGAACTTCTGGAGATCTTTTGTGGAAAGGCAGAGTGACATAGAAAGTCTTGCCCTTTTGGTCATATGATTCTCTTACTCTACTGCCAGCGCTTTAACCACTGGGCTAATATCTGGCATTCTATCACTCCTCTCAGGGTCCAACAATTCATTTGATTTTTCTGCAAATTGGCGCCACTTTCAATGTGTTTTCTTGAAGGATCACACGGAAGCATCACATTTACAAGATCTGAACTTTTTTTTTTGTTGCTTGAACTGAAAAACAAGTAGGGATGATTGATGCTACAAAGAAAATCTCGGTTTATTCTTGGAGCCATTTGATCCTTTGAACACCTCTTGATGACTGTCAAGAAACAGCAGATGAATTGATAGGGCTAAGAGATCTCAGAATCTTTCAAAAAAGCCTTTTGCCAACATGAAGAGTAAGAGAAATAAGAACCCCCTCCTTGCCTGAAAAAATGTTCGGATCTGAACTTCCTGACCTTCAACATCCATAGTTCTTCTGGTTTATCGCAGGTCAGTAATATTCGTTAAATATCTTAATTCTTTGTGCACAAAAAACCAGAATGAAAATAACTTATTAACTGCAGATGGTGAATGTACATCATTGCAGTTCTGTGGCTAACTGAATAGAATTCACATTTTAATGTGATTGATGTCAACTCAGCTCTGTTATTTAGGGCTTCCATAATGCAATGGACAAGGGTTTTTATCTTGCAATGGATAATTATTACACTTGCCATCTTCTGCAGCCAATAAGTTAATCTGTCAATACCAGATGTACGAGAGCAAATTAAAATAATCAAAATCTAAATTTCAAAATATCTTAAACGAAAAGCTGTCAAGCTGTGATGTACGTAAAAGAATCTTTTAGTATAATAAGGAGGGAAATGCACTATTTGACCTTTGTGGATACCAAAGAGTCAATAGTAAATATGGATTTTCGGAGCAGGCAAGCCCTCCTTACTCACCTACATATAATACCAGCATATTGGATCTACATTTTGGGTTGTCGGCTTTTGGAATGCATATTACTTGTTGGTGTGTCATAGTAATATGGAAAAACATCCGTATCTTCAAAGTACTAGAACTGATTATCTAAAAAAAATCATCAGAAGTTATCTAAAAATTATCTTTGTAAAAAGATCTTTATTGGAAATTATCTAAAAAGAAATAATCTTTTATCTAAAACTATCTAAAAAATTATACCAGCAGAAGATTTGGGCATTGCTTTTCCTGAAATGACCATAGAGATAAAATTAAAAAAAAAGCAGTTTTTTAGAGAACAAATAAAACATTTTTAGATTATGTGTAGAGGTGTACTCATACAAACATTCATGGTTGTAACCCCCAGAACATGACCGGGGCACCTGGAGGCACACACCCACACACAGACACACAAATAGTCGAGCTAAGAGAGAAGAATCTGTAGTCCACTTGGCTGATTGGTTGGGCAATTTGTGGAACTTCAGTGAATCGATGATATATCATGTCATAAAGACAAAATAAATCATATTCCATATTTGTTAGCGTATGTGTTTCATAAGAAGTTTCTTGCAAGCCACAACATATCCATTTATAGCTTGGGCGCTGAGTGAATAGCCATCTTTTCCATAATACAAAAACTATCAAAAGTCAAGAATGACTTTTTTATCAACTGATCGCTGACTTTCTGAAATCTAAATTTTTCTGAGAAGTTGCTCATCATTTGAGGGGAGGGTGGGGATAACATTTTATGACTGGTGAATACAACAAGAAATAAGAAAGAAGTTATGATCCACCAAAGTGTCCCTCAAGGCAAACATCGGATAATGATACAAATTAATTAGTTTCATCATCATCAGTCTTTTATTGTCCGTCATCGGATACAGACCTTCCCCAGGATTTGCCTCAACTCTCTATCGTGAGCATCACAGAGCCAATATTTTCTGAACCAGCCAGTTTGTCTCGTCATTTTGCCTTCTGCCGGCCTCAGTTCCACATTTGATCTCTGTGGATTCATGTTTTTAGTCATGATGTCCATCGGTTGTCTGCCATTCTTGCCACATGACTAGTCCATTGCCATTTGAGTTTCTGAACAGTTTCTATAATATCTCAGACTTCAGTTCTTCCCCTTTTTATTTGCATCATTTTGCAAATGAGTAAAAGCTCATATTATAAAGAAAAGGTGCACAGCAAATTCAATCGAGAAATTGGCACAGAATCCAAATATTATTGAGTACCATCGTCTTTCTTATCCACATCATCATCATAATAATGATAATAATAACAGTCGAGGGAGATAACTCTCAAGTGAAAATATACGAAAGTTATTTCTCTAGGGTAATACTAACGAATAGTATGTATATATATATATATATATATATATATATATATATATATATATGTGTGTGTGTGTGTATATATACATATACACTTGGCATATTATGTGAATAGATATTTTTTATTGATTCTATTTTATTAGCAAAAAACAGTGGAAAAAGAAAGGATTTGTTGAAGGAAGTTCTTATTTACAATTGAACTTTGTTGACATTTGTCTGCGACCCACTATCCCTAGCCTCTTTCTTTGAACCAAAGATTTCCTCAACTTCAAATAGGAAACAGTACCATTTTTAGGTATAAATCAAGCCTATCAATAATCAAGTGTGTAAAGATAGTGTCATGGCTCTCAGCAGGACACCATCCAATTCCACCAGATTTATTTGTCTTTGTTTGAAAACCAATTCTGCTGTTGGCACAATACACAAAATGACAACACTATAGACAGTGACTCTCTTCTCCAGCCAGAGATTTACTGGCTTCTATTTTTTTCACACTTGTGAGAGAACATCATCCAAAGTAAGCTTTGATAATCATTTTATACTGCCAAATCTTCAATTGTAGTGGTAAGTATTTCTGTTCATCAGGCAGGGGGCCAGGGTTCAATTTTCCGCATGGGTGCTACAATCAAATTCAATTCAAGACTTTTACTTGTATGTGCATGAAATCATCAAGGATATACAGATAGAAACTCAGACAGTGATAATCATCTTCACCTCAATTTGAATTGTGTCAACAATGTGTACAGCAGCAAACATCCCAGCAATGCATAAGTTATATGGGTGACTGGTGACATCAAAAGATCATGCTCAGAAGAAATAAAAAAAATCAAAAGAAACTTCAATTACCCACCTTGTCCCACCTTAATACCAACTCAAAGTGATTACAGGTGGAATCGAAGGTAAATATACAATGATTTCCATAATGATATCATTCGCATGAATGGCTCTCAGAGATTAAAATACCCAGGTGCTAAAGCAGCAGTACTTCTACTCATGACAGTCATCCCCTCACCATTGTTAGCTACAGTACTGGTTGGAATGTGAAAGAAAAGACTCCATGCACTTGGTAAACAACTCTGAAAGATCTGCCCACCAACAAGGCCCAGTAGAGACAATACATCAGGAATTTAGTTGACAGCAACGTCTATGCTTATGCATATGCGTGTGTGTATTTATATACATGCATGTATAAATATATAAGTGTACTTTGTATAAAAAATATTTCAATCATTTGAACTCTAAAAAACATGTGTCTTTGTTGACTTCCCACTGGAATTGAAGTGACATCATTCTTGTCTTTCTTCAACTTCTTTCAAAAAACAAAATATGTCCACCGGCTGGAGAGGAAGGAAGAAGAGCAGGTAATCTTTCTTTGAATCAATTGGTTCACATACTTGTAAAATATCATGATAAAGAAATATTCTGAGAGTATCATTTTCGATAAAAATCGTAAATGGTCAATTTTTGGCGTTTTTGAACTTGTTTGGCTTTTTAAGAAAAATAAAAAAGCCAAACTTGCACATTCTATCATGACATCAGAGCAGTTGGTTTCAAAATGATGTCAGACCTTTCATGACATCACACTTTCTTCCTTCTTATTTCAGTTGTTTAACATCAATAGAACCAACCAACCAAAAAATGTCATACTATGAGTGAACACTTCTAAAAATGTAAACAAAATATGTCATTCTTTTAAACATGTAAGCATGTGAGTATTAGAGAGAGTTTGCAAGAGAGAGAGAGAGAGAGCAATGTCTTTATGTGTATATATGCAATGCAGCCATATTCAGTCAACATAAAAGCTTTTTTTCTTAGAAAAAAATATCACCTGTTATAGCCGAATTAGGCTTTTGATGTACAAATCCAGATAATGTCATCAACATGTTTTTTTGAGTTCAAATGATTAAAATGTTTTTTTTTCTTTTATATTTATACACACAGACGTCATATATAGACACACACACTTGTGCATAAGTAAGGCCATTACTGGACATTGCTGTCAACTAAATTCCTGACGCATAGTTTCTCCAGGGCCCTGTTGGTTGGCAGATCTTTCAGAGTTGTCAGCTAAGTGGATGGATTCTTTTCTTCAACATCTGAATCACTCAATAGTCCAAGCACCAGGGAGAAGAGAGGAGCAGTAATAACAGTAAATATGTGGCCTCACTTGGTCATCCATACAATTCTGTTAGAGGGTGTGCAGAATAGGAGAAAATGAAAAAGTTAACCCATCAAAAGTATATAAGTAAAGGCATAACAGAATGTTCTTTTTTTAGAAATGTGTTTCTTTCCTTGAGTGCTTTCTTAAGGTTTTGAAAAACCTCCCAACTATTTTGATAATGTTCTTTTGGAAAAATATTTTTATGATTATAACATACCATTATACTTATTATGTAAGTATAGGTTGAATAATTAATTACTACATTTTCTTTCGTCACTTTATTTTCTTTTGTGCACTAGTTACAAAACCAGTGTGCGCAAGCAGATATGGTTCGTGTAATCATGACAAGGCAGGTTTAACTTTTTATGCTTCCAACATTGGTTGTTCAAAACAATGGCAGCAGTGGTCTTTTGATGTGACAAGCAGAGTTCCCTCCAAGTCATGCACGTGCACATGTGCTCGCAGGTTTTGCAACCAGCACACAAAAGAGAATAAAGAACTTACAAAAGGTTGAAGGACAAAAGAAAGTGTATTAATAAAGAATTAAACTTATTGTTATATCATAAGTACGATGGTATATTATAATTATACACTGAAAATAATTTCTTAGGTATCTATTTCTGTTGACTATTTAAACGACTTTTCAAATACTACATTGGTACATCACTAATTCCCTGTTCTACTTCTTACAACGTGGCTGTAGTCATGATTTGCAGTCAGTGTTTATATTGTAAAGTTTATCAAGATCTGTTTCAAATTCTGTAGATAACTTACTGTGTTTGTTTTTTTAGATAAACACAGCAATACATTTTCATTAGCTATAATTGATGGACTGAGCTCAAATTATTTTGAGACAATTTCAAGTTTACATTTGCACAAGCATTCAGTGAACACTTACTTTTGTTTTAAGAAACATCTTTTCACAGTAAAAGATTTTTGTATACATTGACTACTAAAAATTAGAGGGGAAACTAGTGACAAATTTCTGAAGCTTCGGGACCAGAATTAGATTTTACCCCAAAATATATTGAAACAATAAAAAGTCACCTGTCTGATGGAGTTTATGCTGCCATTGCTGAGTATCCAGGAACTGAAAAACAGATATGAATTCCTCACCGGAGCAAGAGGGAGCATCAACAAGCTCAGCAACAGTATAACAACTTAATTAATTGAAGTTGACAGTGTTTTTAACCCAAAGATCACAAAAATACAAAGTGAATTGTTGGTAGAAACCAAAAATCACATGGAAAAACGCCGTAACCTCAAGCCACCACCAACAACAACAATAGAAAAGATCATAGCAACCGAATTGAACAAAACTATCCAAAAGAAATGAAGAGAAGACAAAAAAAGATACACTACAGCAATCATTGAAATCCTTCTCAAAAAACATAGGGGCTTCCAAACTATTCAAGATTGTTTTTTACTGATTTTATCGAAACTAAAAAATAATTTTTTCAGTATCAAATTTTTATATCACTCAGAGTTTTCTTTGCCAATCTAAAGTGATTGGCAAGTTTTCAGGGGGGGCAAGCTCATCCTTTAAGAACAAAAAAATCCCATTAGTGCTGAAGATAAAGCTATACAACCAATGCATCGCCCCGATGGTCACCTACGGAGCTGAAACATGGAACCTAACCAAAAGATTGACTGACCCTAAAACTGAAAACTGTGCAACAAGCACAGGAAAGAATCATGCTCTACCTGAGAGATCATAAGACAGCACAGTATATTAGAGAAAAGACCGCACTCCAAGATATCATGGAAACCATTGAAAAACTCTAATGGCAATGGGTTGGACATGCTGCAAGAATAGCAGACAACCACTGGACATCATGACTCATAACATGGATCACCAGAGATCATATGCGAAATTGTGACTGACAAAAAGCAAGATGGCATGGCAAACTAGACAAATTCAGAAAGAACTGGCTCCACAACGCCCATGATAGAAAAGTCTGGTAAATCTTGAGGACGCTAAAAGGTGACGATGATGTAAGATAATTTTCCATTTCTATTAATTCGCAAGTCTTTTTGAATATTCATGCTTTTAGGCATCTTTGAATCAAGACAAAACTTTAGGCTAATGAAAAGACTGGCCACTGCATTTTCGTTCTCCAGAAACCTAATTAAATAAGATGATTAGCACGTATTATGCTAATTGCACATTAGGGCCATTAGGTAATTTAATTAGTAACCGCAACGACCCAATCGAGCTGATTTGATGAAGAAGCAGAACACTGCAGGTATTTGTATTCAATATCACCATTACTAATCACCCTTTTAAAGTTGTTGGACGTAGGCCTTCCCCCAGGTCTGCCAGCTTTTTCGCTCCCAATCAGCATAGTGCCAAAACATTCTGAATTGTCCAGATCATTACACCATTTTATTTTTTGTCAGCTACAGTTTTGCTAATGAGTGATCCCCACTGAATCATAATGTTCAGCGATTGTCTGATATTCTTGCAACTTTGTCTGACATTATTGTAACATTGTCTGACATTCTTGCGACTTTGTCTGATATTCTTGCAACTTTATCTGACATTATTGTAACATTGTCTGACATTCTTACAACTTTTCTGACATTCTTGCAACTTTGTCTGACATTATTATAACATTGTCTGACATTATTGTAACATTGTCTGACATTCTTGCAACTTTGATATTCTTGCAACATTGTCTGATATTCTTGCAACATTATCAGATAATCTTGCAACATTATCGAATATTCTTGCAACATCGTCTGATAATTTTGCAACATTATCGAATATTCTTGCAACATTATCAGATATTCTTGCAACATTGTCTGCCCATTGTTATTCAAGTTTATTAATGGCATCTAGAAAAACTCTGAAACCTTTTTGTTCTCTAAAATATTATACTGTTTTGTGATCTTAACATGATTTTTCCTGTGCATGCTGCACGGTTCTTCATTCGAGAACAAATTTCTTGGTCGGCAATCAGAGGATTTATCAGTTGTAGACCCTTCTTGTTTTTGAAGATCAAACATGCTCTGCAAAAAGCTGGCCAACATAAGGCGATTCTTTGCTTGATCAATGTATTTAATCTTTTAAAATCAACAGATGACTTATCAAAATATTCCAGAGGATACAACAGTACCCAATTAAGTACCAAACTGATAGAACAGCACTGCAATCAGACCAAACAGTACCTCAGTAAGTACCAAACTGACTGAACAGTACGATGCAAGTACCAGACTAAGTACCTAAAAACAGAACCATACCACACTAAGTATCAAATTGACTGAATAGAACCCAACCAAGTACTAAATAATGGTGCAGTTTCACATTTGGTACCAAAAGACTGAACTGTACACAAGTTGGTAAAACATTTGACAAGTGGATAGAAAAACTTGAAATCAAGTCCTAAAACATACATTCACTTTTTTCCGGGAAGAAATCTATTTGATCAGCAGTTTTAATCCGATCTTTTCAACTTCATTCTGGACCTGTCGTCTGCATTTTCAATTTGGTTTAAAAGTCTTTAATTGTATTACTACAAAGCCAGATTTGCCTGCCACAGTATTTTATTACACGAATAACAATCAACATAATCATTAATGATTCACTAATGATGACTTTATGCTGTGAAGCAAAATGTCAGATTTTTATTGAAATATTTTTAACACAGAACTTTTTTAAAAACTCTCTGTCATTTATTTATAATTCATCACAAAGGAAACAAGAATAATTGCACATGTTACTAATGAGGATTAATTCTGCATACATTTGTCCTGGAATTTAAAATTTTTGCTCTTTTCAGTTTTTTGGAGTGCATCTGAATATTCTAACAAGCCTGAAAGTCAGACCGTAGATGCACTAGCTCAATCTTTAATACTTTTAAAAGTTCCTTCCTTTAGTAAACCCATTCCTTTCAAAGCTTCCATCTTTAAAAGCCCTTCACTCTAGAAGCATCTCCATTCAACAACCCCTTCCTGTAAAATTTTGTTCTGTGACTTGTGGCTAATCGCAACAAAAAAGAGCTAGATCAAACTCTGAAGTAACTAAATAGACAAGTTTTATTACAGTACATCAGTCAGTCAGTCAGTCAGTGATGGCAATCAGTACTAGAGATGCTTGCGTATCTAAAAATTCAGATGAAGTTGATCAAAATTAATCCACACATATAATGATTACTGATGTATAAGTGTTTTCTGTCGAGCTAATATTGTAGTAAATTAGAATTTCATTCAAGCAACAGATGGGTTTCTCTTCTATGTTCTGATAACATAATGATAAAATGTTATTCTTGCGATACCAAATACAAACATTTCTCTTCCATAGAAGGAGTAAAAGAGAATGCTTCAAGGAGATGATGTGAGGTGTTTTCTATGTTGATTTGTCAGAATGTCTGTAAGTTACATTTGAAAAGATATTTTTTGAATGATCATTAATGTAGATTCAGATTATGTTGGAACTTGTTACAATGTTTGGATTTTTTTTTTAATTGGAGGAGAAAAGCCATTGATGTTTCAAATCATTTTTCCGAATATGAAAATTTTGAAAAGCCTGTTAATCAGACAGACTACATAAAAGACATTAAGGATTTTCAAGTTGAACTGTTTTCCGTAGAGAACTGATTGATAATTGAGACCCAAGTAATTCTTTGAAATACTTTTGGAGAAAAACAAACCGGTAGCCTTATGGTAATAAAATACAACGGACTTTTCATTTTGATGGTTATCATCATTATGAGGTCTGTCTGGATAGTATAAAGCCATTTTGAATATCCTGAGAATCGATTATACAGCATTAATGAACAAGAGTAAGAATGAAAAATGCTGTTTACGTTTGAATGAGAGCAGTAAACCTTCACTATAACTGTCATTCATTCATTCATTATTCCTCCCTGATGAGTCTAGAGCTTAAAAAATTATATGAAGTTGTGGAAAATCACACAAATATAGAGCAATAGCAAAAGTAATCAATAATAAGAGATGTGTTAGCTTCATTTGTCTTGGCATATTATAGTTAATGCAGATATAGATACATTCCATAGATGATAAATTACTTATCAACAAAATTATATGCTTTAATTGCAGAAATATATACGTGAGAGTAATGATGTTATCTTAGTTGTCAACACCTGTGGAATTTCCACAGGTTCAGCAAGTTTATTTTAATACGCTCAAGCAAAAAAAGTGTTAGTTGAGATTAAAAGCACTCCATGATAAAAAAGTAGAAAAAATGATCGAGTTCAAATTTTTAAACAGCCAATCAACAAACTATACAGATAGAAATTCAAAGATCAATCCAGCCACATTATGATTTGGCTGAGTTAAAAAAGATATCAACATCCACTGTTTGAAACTTGATAGTATGATTATGACCTCCAGCTATCCGTTTTGATTTTCAATACTCGGCAGGTATGGCAAATAACTCAGCATCTCAGTCAATAAAAGAACAACCGTAATGTCGGAATTGGAAGTCATATGAAGGAAAATTCCGTCAAAGAATAAATATGGTCAAAATAAATTCTATTTAGGACATCTCTGGCGTTTCATGCCGGAAAACAACTAAAATGGAGAACAAAAAAATAGAAAAAGCATCTCGATTCTGAATGTTAATAATAAACCCATCAAAATAAGGCCAAAAAGGTTTTCTCCCAAAAGATCATTTTTAGAAGGGGTGTAGTGGAGTACTGATGCCAATTTTCAAGTCTGTAGACAAAACGATATTGCCATGAGCACTGGAACACACAAAAACATGCACATGTAAAAAGGAAAGAACCCCACCACTATTGGTGTCTACGGTTGTCCACTTCACTCAAGGGGGAGGGAAGTCGTTATGGTGGTGAATGGCACTAAAAAAGTGAAAGTATTGTGCATGACTTAATTTACTTAGCTTCTTATATTTTATCTTTACCTAAAGCGATGATAATGTTAATCATTTACAAAAAATAGTTGATTCAAGAATTAGATTATAAGTTCTTAGATTGTTGTTCGCTAATTTTACGTAAACTAAAAAATTCCAAACAATTTTTCCAGTATCAAATTTTTATATCACTCTTTGTTTTCTTTGCCAGTCTAAGGTGATTAGCTAACTTTTGGTGGGTCAAGCTCAACCTTCAAGAACAAGAAAATCCCACTAGTGCAGAAAAGAAGAGTACACAACCAATGCATCCTCCTGATAGTCACCTATGGAGCTGAAACATGGAACCTTAGCAGAAGACTGACCCTTTAACGGACAATTGTGCAACGTACACAAAAGAGAATGATGCTCAGTATAACATGAAGAGATCACGAGACAGTATAGTATAATCAAGGAATGATAGGAGTCAGAGATATCATTGAATCCATTAGAAAAGGAAAAAAAAAAAGAGTCCAAAAAAAAAAATAGGAGTCCAAAATATTAAAGGAAAAATAGGAGTCCAAAATATCATAGAATCCATGAAAAACCTTGAATGGCAATGGGCTGGTCATGTTGTGAGAATGGCAAACAACTGCTGGACATTACTACTCACAACATGGATATCAAGATATTGTACGTGAAAATGTGACAGGCAAAATAGGAGATGGCATGACAAACTAAACAAGTTCAAAAAGTATTGGCTCCTCAACATCCATAGTAGAAAGGTCTGGCAAATCACATGCAAAGCGGGCCCAACAAAATATAAGATGGCAAGGCAAACTAGATAAGTCCAGGAGATACTGGCTCCTTAATGGGAATTCTGGCAAATCTTGGGGAAGGTCGATGTCCAACGACGTTGGCTAAGAGGCCGATGATGATGAGTTTCCTTCACATATTTTCTTGGATGTTCAAAATCTTTGATAGAATAAACACTTGAGAAACAATTTATCTCTTTTTGCTAATGATACAAAATGGATCATGCATAACATCAGGAGAAATAGGACCAAAATAATCAAAAACAAAAGGAAATTTAGTCACAGGTGAATGGAATTCTGTGATAAATTCTTTAGGTTGAATGACACAGAAATAGTTTTAAAAGCACTGCTTTACAGGTATGGCTTCCAGTCCAGATCTAAGAAGAGATTTCCACTTGTGGCTTCATTGTAGGAGCCAAGAATGAGTCTTTTCCAACCTGAGAATCCTATCTCTTATGCATGGTTTCCTTGCTTCCTTTTTGGCACAGCGCCAAAAACCAACATACCACTGTCGAGAAGCTGAGTTTCCTGTTTCTGGAGCAGCTAAACTATTTCCGGTAGAGCAAGGACGTTTCTTATTGTATACCTATGTTACAAATTTCTGATACATACAACTGTCAGGCCTTCGAAATTCTACTCCTCCATAATTAATCAAATGAATAGTCTCACCTCAACTACACCTGAAGATGTTAGAATAAGAAATAAAACAGAAATACATGGAGGTATGGAGTGGCCTAACAGTTACCAGTACAGAAAACAGAGTTGGCAAACCTTGTTCGAGTTTTGGTCGAGGCTATTCACATTCACTTCAGACTAGGCCTCTTCAGAAAGACATGAACCCACTTTTCCCCAGCTATGGATAAACAGCAAGTTAGTAGGAACCCTTTGGCCCTATAAGGTAGTGCATCGAAGAGACGGTTACTCTGACAGAAATAACCTACACTTTGGAAGTTGCAACAGCTACCAACTCCGCCCCATGTAAACCTACTTGCTAATGAAACTGTAGCAGAGTGGTTGCAACCCTATGCTCAACAGGAGGAATAAACAAAGCAAATATATCATTCATAAAGGAATAGCAGTGAGTGAGAGAGTGAACAAACATACTAAGTTTGGACAATTCAACCTCTACATTTTTATCTTCAGTATAGTCATGATAAAAAGAGTTCAGATCGTCCGAGACACAGTTGGTATGTTAATGATTCTTCTCAGAGTTGAAAAAGTTAGAGAACGAACAAGGTGTTGTTAGTCACTCAGTAGGAACCAACACAAAACCAATGGATTTTTGGCAGTTAGCTGTGATGGGGGTAAACAATTATGAAATTGGAATAATGGATAATCAATAAGTTGCTACTCTCATCTTTTGTCAGGCAGTGATCACTAAAAAAGCCTGAATTTTCAAAAATGTGCATTCAAACTAAGGAATCAATTTATCCAGAGTTTACATTGCAAATTGAACTCCCCCTCTGCCTAAGAAGGAATTTAGGGGGATGAGGAGAATTTGAAGAAAAAAAAAGAAAAGTTTTTTCCTAGAGATATTTACAAGTAATTGCTTGAATTTTTAGCTCACTGAGGTTAGTATGCATGATACATACATACATATATACATAGTAAGCCATACCAATTTGAAAACTGAAAGAAAACTATGTTGACAGAGAAATATATCTTGAAGAATGGGGAAAACATTTAGATTAAAATTCTAATGACAGGCCATGCATTTGAGTAATCCTAAATAAACTTGCAGGAATTTTCAGCTTGTTGCTGTCGGAGGCCTAAACAGGGCTTTTAACCCTAATAAAAAATCATGACTCTTCCGAGGATACCTTAATTCAACACCTCTGACTGCAATGCACGAGTTCAGCTACTTGGAGGTCACATGCAGGATCAGACTTTTAGTATTAGATAAATAGGAAGATAGATACATAGATAGATGGCAATCAGTTCATTAATGGGGTAAGCATTAATGCAGACCCAAAATAATCATTGATCAGTTGTAAATTGTGGTGGGACCATAACAATGTAAGAGACATAACTGATTGCATTTAGGCAAAGAAGGGGTCATCTAAAAAGAAGAATATCAGCAGGTGAAATAGGGGATCAGCACAAAGATAAGACACTCCATCTTGGTAACAGACAGTCGTTGTTCATACATTTTATGCTTAATATAGAATTCATGAAAAAAACTCATTGGCTTGTTGTTTTCACCCACATGTCCAAATTAATAGTACAACAAAAATCACCCGGACTCTTTGGCATTTTTCAGCTCAGCACATTTTTGGCAGCTTTAATTCAATAGAATCATACTTTTAGTATTGTATAGATAGATAGATGGAAACCAAATCATGATCATTAGGGTGAGCAGAACCACAGAGCCCCACAATAATTTGAGGGGGGTGGGGATTTTCAAAAAGAATTTGCTAAAAACATGATCTCAGTCCCGTTAGTGTACACAGACTATTTCATGGGGAGATGTTGAAAGGTTCCTGAGTTGCGCTGGTAGACTAACAAACGGTGGATTATAGTATACAACTAGCAGGGATTCCTGACATTGCCTGTGAAAAATAGAACTGCAAAATAAACAACACACAGAAAAATATGTTCTTCATTTCCTCCAACCCAATAGAATGAACGCAATAAATTCATTTACACAGAAACCTAATCTTTAAATCCAATCTGCACTGTTTACTCACTGCCATAGAATGATTGCCTAGTTATGATTTTTTTTAAATCAACCAAAAATTAAGATGAAGGGAAATAGTAGAGAAAAAAATAATAATGGTTAAAAATACTCTGGAAAATGGCAGAGGTAAAATGCTAAGTATGATAATTACTTACAATTTTTTTTTTAAAACCAACGTGATTCTGCAGTAACATAGAGTTATGTGTCCCAACATTTCATCCCTCCACCAGCTTCCCTTTCCACTTACTTTTTGTGATTGTGAAAAGAGAAAAGGTAGAGGGAGAACCAAAACATTCATATGCTACTTTACCTACTGTTATGAGCTGTTTCATAGTTGAAAAAGCAATATATGACAAAAAAACATCCAAACTGGTATGAGAATAGATTTTAATGAAAGAAATATGTGTGCCATTCATGGGAGGAAAGAATAACTGAAATGCTGGTCTGAAAATTAATTTTTTCTGACTTATAGAACCAAACATTGGCTAGAAAATGACCTCAAATGACCTATGTGAAAAGACATTTTTTTTTAATTCTCCATGCCCAATATCAGGTCAATAGGCCGCATAGTTTTTGCAGAGAAGAGGTATGAACAAACAAACAAAAGATTATATATTAGTATAGATATAATCTAATATAGATTATATACTGATTTACTCAGATGGGTCATAATCTTGGTTGCTACAGCTACAAGGCTGTTGTACCCTCCAGCCCTCTTCAGGTGTCTATAGTAGTTGGTAAACTTCTTGGAAATTCAAACCGAACCCTTTATTCGATTTAAGGCGGTATATTGTTCTCATCACACCATTCGTGCTTGAGGATAACTTATATCAGTCAATTCTTTCTAGTTAATTCATCCTTATTTGGTCACTTGAACCAAAGTATGTAACTTTTTTGCACAACCCAACCAAAGGATAGAACAAGTGAATAAGAGTGTTGGTTAAGTATGTCTGGTAACTTGGTGGTTGTGGGTTCAATCCCCACGTGAGGCTGTGCAAAAAAGCCATATACTCTGGTTCATCTGAACTTCAGCTGATTTTGATTTGCAGAGCTTAAGTTTCCTGTCAGCCGACTAACATCAATCATAACGTAATTAATTTTGGATGACCAAAATTGACATTAGAAACAGTCTAAAATCTGCCTTTAAGCACTCAAAAGTAATTTTTATCATTTTCCAACTAACCTTCAGCTATTTTTTGCAATTAAAACCAAAATTACCACCAAGAAATTATCTAGAAACTTTTATGCAACCAACATCTTTTGACAGCATGCCATGTTGAGAGTGATCAATTACAAAAATTTGAAAAAGGGGTGATCAATAGAGAAGTTACTTCTCCCACCTTTTGTTGGACAATGCTCAAGCGAACAATCACTTTAGGTTGGCAAGCTTTCGGTAGAACAAGCTCAGACTTGAACGACAAGAAAGTCCCATTAGTCCTAAAAGGAAAGGTATACAACCAATGCATTCTACCAATAGTCACCTATGAAGCTGAAACAAGGGACCTAACCAAAAGATTAACCCTCAAACTCAGAACCATACAACATCCACAGATATTAATCACACTCAACCTCACATGGAGAGATCACAAGACAGCATAATATAATGGAGGAATGATAGGAGTCAGAGATATCACTGAATCCATTAGAAAACTTAAATGGCAATGGGCTGGTCATGCGACAAGATTGGCAGACAATTGCTGTATATCATGACTCACAACATGGATCCCCAGAGATCATATGCAAAACTGTGACCGGCAGAAAATAGGATGGCATAACACCTAACCAAGTTCAAAAAATACTAGCTTCATAATGCCCATAATAGAGAGGTCTGGCAAATCTTGGGGAAGGTGTATGTCCAATACCTGATACTAAAACACCGATGATGATGATCACTAAAAAAGTCTGAATTTTCAAAAAATAAGTGATACAAACTAAAGGATCAATTTAGTATAAACTTACATTGCAAACTGAACCCTATACCTAAAGAAGTATAAAGGAGGGGAATTTTCAGCAATCAAATAAAAGTTTTTCTGTAGACTTGATAAGGAGTGAATATTTAAATTTCCAGCTCTCTGTATCCATTGGAGCAGCCAGTGTATGTGATAGATATGTACAGTCAGCCAGCCAGACCAACTTGGGAACTGAAAAAAAACCTATGTTGACAGTTTTGGTTGACGATTTTTAGTATCTGAATTATTGCGGTGATTATCACAACAATTTGTACTTTATTTGGATATATTTTGGGGTTAGACAAGTGAAATATAAAAAGCATATCTCGTCTACACTCTTTGATATGAACAGAAACATAGTGCGACATGTTTGGTGCATTACAAAGTAATTAATTCAGGTTCTACATATTCATATATTATATATATATAAGAGGGTGTATCAATAAGTCCATAGTTTTATCCACACATAGTATTTGCATTTTTATCTGAAATTTCATTGTATAATGTTCAATTTATGAAATTGATATTCACCAGTGAATTGAGAACCATGACAAGAAAGGAGATAATGCTGAAAAACAAATGTTTGTAGTACAAAATGAAGACTTTTTTCATCATCAGGCTGTGAAATTATCAATGTATGCCCGAGTGAATGTGTTTGTGAGCATGTTTGTTTTAGATTTTTTTTAAATGTATTCTTATAATTGCTCACAAAATTATTACCAAGTCAATTTTATCAATTTGAAAAAAAAAAAAGAAAGCTTATCCAGAATATGAGAGCAGACAAAAATCTGCCAAACATTCTTTTAAAAATTCTGGTAAACAATCACTCTCTCGGAGAGGATAGGATTAAACAACAAAACAGGTCTTGTTAGTAGAATAAAAAGAGTCACAAGACTAATGTCTTTTGGGCAGCATGCTGTGTTGGGGGAGGGGTGATCAATTAAGAAATCGGAAAGGGGAGACCAATGAATAAGTTACTTCTCTCGCCTTGCAAAAGAATGCATGAATGCTACTGGACACAAACGAAGGAATCGATTCAGCATTAACTTACATTGCAAATGGAAATCCTAACTAAACCTATTCAGAGATGGAATTTTTTTTCAAATGTCTTTTTTTTTGTTGCACATAATGATAAGTAGATATTTAAATTTTCAGCCCTATAACTCCATTGATGCTGCCTTTACCCATCATACAAGCACAGCGAGCCAGCCAAACCAACTTAAAAACTGAAGAACCCTATGTTGACTGTTTCGGAGACTGTTTCGGTTGACAGTTTCTAATAAACAGAATCAAGTGCACATTCTGGTTTGTAAATAAAAAAATTGGTAACCTACTAATATATTTTTAAAAGAGCAAACCAAGGTAAAAGATATCATGCAAGTAATTAAACAACAAAAATGGAGATGGGATTGAAACAAAACGAAGAGGGAAGGATAAATGGTGTGAATGGTTAAAAGATTGGTACCAAAGGGATAGCAAACACAGTAGGAGAAGTCCAGGCACGAGATAACACAGGTATGGAAGAAGCTGGGAAAGGCCTTTGTCCAGCAGTGAATTAATAATGGCTGCTGCTACTGCTGATGATGATGATGATACATATATAAGACAGATCTTCATATTTTAATAAACCTATTAAAATTAATTGAATAGTAACAGATATACAACTACAAAATATATAAAAATACTTGTGAGAGCCGTGGAAATCCCATGGTTAATTTAAATACTTTAAAACATAAAATATGCAGACGAAAACATATATTATTTCAAAGAGTATAAAATTTAATACTTCATGAAAAATACAAAAATATATTATATGTATATCAGTAATAAATAAATAACGGAAGTAGAACTGTGAAACAAGAAAAAAAGTCACACCATTCATTGTATAAAGGGATTGGAATAATTTATGTAAATTTTTTTTTTTAAATGGAAAGCAAAATGTGTGAATTTGCAGTGGTGTACCCAAAGAGATCTTGAGATTTGGGGGCCTGGAGGGGCTTGCTTTCTTGAGGGGCCCCCTCCAACAATTAGTGAGTTTGGATGAAAAAGGGAAATTTCTATCAGGTAAACATGTACTATCATTTAATTGGAGAAAAACAATCCCAAAGGCTGAATTATTATTTGTGCAATTCATGTATGTACAAATATACAAGTGATATAGTATAATGACAGTAGAAAAACTATGGTTGAACTTTAACTTATATAGCTTTAGGGAGCCACCTTCCATTAAGGGCCCGGAGGGGTAGGGGGGCATTTTCAAACAGCCTCCCTCTCCCTCAGCTATGTCTCTGGTAAAGGAATGTTTTTACTTGAAAAACTTCAGATCAGACCTTTCTCATCACTTTTTTTTAAGAAAAACTGTACATATTAGTTTTTCTAAATGAAAAAGCAAAGAGGACTCGGTCTATTTGAAATATTTCATGTCAGTTTCACTATTTTTACACCAGCCTCTGGTTGCTTTGTTTGAGTTTATCAAACATTTCAGAGAAATTTGCCAGCCCATTCAGAAAAAAATATGCTCTAAAATGCAAAAATTCCTGTCAAGTTGTTTGTTCTGCTGAAGAACAGCATGTTCCATTTTTTTTGTATTTTTTTTTATCATTCACTCAAAAACTAGAAATGTTTTTAAACAAATCACAATAAAAGAAAATCAAAAGAATAAAAATCAAAACGTTTTTCCTGCCACAAAGGAGAGTGTTGTCTGTTTGGTCAATCCAGTTTTGTTTCAGAATTTTTAAAAACATTTGAATTTTACATCATATAAATACAAAATATATCTACAATTACAATTATCCATCTGATGAATATAACCAGGTAATGAATTCTGAAAAAGATTTTTAGTAGTACCTAAAAGTTTTCAACAAATATTTTTGAGGTACAGAGTAATTTTTTCAGCAGAGTTGAAAAATTTTTACCAAACTGAGTCACAAATATTTACATTAGCATCACACACACACAGACACACAGAGGGTTATTTTTAAAACTTAAGATTTCTAATAATTTAGGTTAGAGCATGGCATCTCAAAGTGGGGGTTGGGACCCTTCTCCAGGGGTTGTGTAGAGATTATTGAGAGTTGCGGAAATATTTGAAAATCTTTTTTTTAAAATAAATTATGTAATTATAG
>OY735211.1:47853852-47991352 GCA_963457665.1 Thysanoteuthis rhombus
TTTATTCAATAATCAAGGAATCAAGACAGAAAGAATCTATTGAGTATTGAGTTTGTCATTGAAACAGAAAAAAAAAAGAATATTGGAATGAGAAATGGTGGCCAAATCTAATTCTTACCATTTGGCAGATTATTCGACAAGCACGTCTCCAGTCCAACTGAAAAAAACAATCTGCACCAAGTTGAAAGAACAACTAATCTCAGACTTCAAAGACGAGTAACTCACATAAAAACTATAAAGCACTTAGAGAGTGCGTACATCTGCCAACGCCATTATCACTAAAAACTGATTGAATATCAGTTTATATGTAGGTACGATGTAGGGGAGATAACTATTGGAAAGACCTGGATCCACCTCAAAATGTAATCAATTCTTCCTTAGCTCACGGCCCACCCTTCCACAAAATGATATTCATTGAGAACTTTTCAAGATATTGTATGGGTTAGGGTTAGGCTTGGGCTTAGACAGACAGACGGGGAATCCGCATATCTTCGTTGGCGGAAGTAAAAAATTTGATGACTTGTACATATCACATAGAAATAAAAATGGTCGCTTGGAATTTTGAAATGTGGCAATGTTAATATTTAATCATCCTTTTTTTTTCCTCAAAATATTGTCTGCTTCATTTCCACACAATGCAACATAGTAAATAGACCAACAGCAAAAACAGAACACCAGACAAATTTTTTTGGTCTTTTTTTGTTTCTCCTAACCAAAAGCTAACGTCCATAATTTTAGTACAGAAGTCTAAGAAAAGTGAAAAAAAGAATTAAGTAGCATTTTCTTTTTGTCTCAGAAAAAAGATACTCAAAATGCTGGGTCATTTTTCATAGACACCATCACAAAAACAAAAACCCTTACCCAGAGGTGGTGCTAACAAAATAAACATACCAATTTACACAGGTAATAAAAATTTTAGCAGATTATTTCACAAAAGTTTTCAAAGCTTCACAGATATTGCTTTTATTAAAGTTTCACATTTGTTATTTTTTATATCTTATCCCACCATAATTTGGTATGTTAATCATTCTAGGATGTCAAGTCTTCGGCAGAGCAAGCTCCACCTTCAAGAACAAGAAAATCCAATTAGTCCTAAAATGATGAGTATACAACTAATGCATCGCCCCGATAGTCACCTATGGAGTTAAAACATGGAACCTAACTAAGAGACTGACCCTCAAACTGAGAACCATGCAACATGCACAAGAAAAAATCATGCTCAACCTCACATGGAGAGATCACAAGACAGCACAAGATATCAAGGAAACAACAGGAATATAAGATATCATAGAATCCATTAAAAAAACTCAAATGGCAATGGGCTGGTCATGTTGCAAGAATGGCAGACAACTGATGGACATCACGAATCACAACATGAATCCACAGAGATCATACATGCAACCTAAGCCGGTAGGATACAAGATGGAGAGACAAACTAGACAAGTTCAGAAAGTATTGGCTCCACAATGCCCATGATAGAGTGGTCTGGCAAATCTTGGGGAAGGTCTATGTCCAACAATATAAAAGACTGATGATGAAGAATATAAAAAATAATGTTCTCGTCAACTGAATATATGAAGAAGAGCAATAGATAGAATTTTTATATATCAATCATTTTACTCATTTAACTCTGGCAGGGAAACCAAACCTGATATCTTTCCACTTGACATAAAACTCAATCAGTTTTTCAAATATACCATCAGAGATACAAGATTTTAAAACATTGAAAAATAATATATATCCGTACCTTGCATAAATGAATCACCGTAACCTGTGTGCATAACCAGTGTAATTATCTAAAATTATCTAAAAAAAATTGATCTTCTATCTAAAATTATCTAAAAACAAAAAAGAAATACCAGCACAAGATTAAGGCATTGTTGGTCTAAAATCACCATTTAGATCCCAATTAATGCTTTTTTTTTTAAGAAAAAACAAACATTTAGATAGTGCCTTGGCATATACTCATGCAAATTTTCGAAGTTGTAGCCCTGAAGATGTGACCAGGAGTGCCCAGAGAAATACACACAGGCAAGAAAAGAGAGACGAATCTGAAGCCAATTCGGTTGGTTGGTCCAGTGGGTCATTTGTGGGGATATGATGATTCGATTAAAAAAGTAGACTTAGTTGTAGGATCCTTTCCCAGTATTAAAACATATTTATGCAAGAATACATACTTTTTTTTCTAAGAAATTTCACAGGTTGGTAATGCATAAAAATATTGATAAATTGAAAAAAAAAATGAAAATAATCCCAAGTTCCTGTAAAAAAGAGCATTAAGGTACAGCAAGCTCATATTTCCAGCTCTTTGGTCGATTCTTATTTCACAGAGTTGAGGAAGCAAAACTCCCCAAAATATAAAAACAGTTGTTTATATGAATGTCCTCGAATGAATATAGATTTGCACATTTTCCTAAAGGAATTGTCGCTAAGATATAAATAAAGTATAATTCACACACACACAGATTATATATATATACATAAATACATACATTCACCTTCAGTCTGTTCAGCAAATATCCACTCATTTTTAATATTTTACGAATCAGTCATGTGACCCATTTACCAACTACTCAGAGGGGACCTTACTGAGCATATATGAATTGACTCTCTGCTGTGTGTTTATTGAGGCAGAGGTGAGATGTTATTGAGTAAGCTTGTGTACTGTGTGACCCTTGCATTGACAATGACTGAGCAATTCATACTTTGTCTTGCACAAGGTTTTGTCAGTCTCCTTACGATCCAAATTTGGCTTTCTCCTGGAAGAGATAATACTGAGGAAGAAATTAAAGAGATTGTGACTGAGCAGCTGATGGTGATCCTGATACAAGGACCTTGAAGACTATTTTGAAAAGTGGAAGGCGTGCTGGTATTAGTGTGCAAGATAGGATGTGTTCTTTGAGAAGGAAGAAGAATGGGTTACTTTTTATATGTGAGGGTGTGTGTGTAAAAAGTAGATGTGTGTAAAAACTATATAAACTACCCAAACTAAACAGAGAGAGAGAGAGAGAGCAAAAAGAGCAAGCTTATCTCGAAGCCGTCAGAACAGAAAGAGAGAGAGATAGTTTTACCGCCACAGTTTAAATACTGTAAAGATAATGATCGGTTATCTTATTGGTACTTCTGAGTGACGTCAAAGAGGAAGCGACAAAGAAATTATCATTTCTACAGAGATTTACAACTGTGTGAGGAATTACAAGTAAATACCTGCCAAGGGCAGATAACTCCATATATGTGTAATTTTCTTAGCTGGAAAAAGTGGGCACTACAAGTACCCTCCCCCTCTTAGAGAGATTCTGAAATCTCTAAAATGAAAAAAAAATTAATAAATCTGAACAAAAAAGATAGGGAGACTGGCCAGGAAGAAAAGGCAAGTGATGAGAACACCATGACACCTCCCACCAGCTCTTATACAAAATAAAAGGGTCCTGTTCCAAATCCCCAAAGGTTACTGGATGTGATAGATACTGGAGAAAAGCCTAGGGGTACAATGGTCTAAACATTGTGGTAAAAACAACAAAGATCTAAATGGGGAAAGAAACATTACTCAAGATGATTTCTCTGTCTGTTTGTCCATGGAGGCACAAACATTTTCACAAAGGTGAAAGGAAGTAGAAATAGGAAAAACAAATGGTGCATGTATGCAAATTACTCTCAAAATTCACTCTCTTGTAATGACATCATTCATACAAGTGGATATGGAGACCTGAGAAGAAAGAGGATTCTAAAAAAATCGTATATATAAGGTATATTTCAGCAGATAAGGCGACCTTCAGATACGAGAACCTCAATATCAGAATTTTCTGGTTTTAGCTCAATTTAGAAACTGTTTTTCGATTTAGTTTATAACACAAGCCCATCGGGAGGGGGATGCTTCATGAGATGTCTTATTCACCGATGAATATACAGTACGTACTTCATAAGCTGAACTCTTCCTCTCTAAACCATAATTTCGATATCATTTTGAGAGAGCATGAGGTATAAGGTAAGCCTACTTGATATGACATTGTCTATTTCTTTCGATATTTTCAAACACTTTTCAGTCTATGTACAAAACCATGATTAATGACTGTGTCAAGACTTTCCCATTTATGAAAAAAAAGAGAACTCACTCTTAATGTCTATGTTCAGTCACTAAGAACATTATTTAAAATGGAAAAAAAGACTTTCTTCATGGAAGAATTGTCCTACATGCAACAACTGTGTCAGTTTAACCCCTTCTTTTCAGGAACTCTATTCCAAATTTTATGGTTAATATTGAACGGCTGAAAGTTCATAAGAGAATTACCTTTTCATAACAGCATCTGGCCTAGCCATAAAACAAATTTCTACTAAAATTCGGAACCTATCCGGCTCCAAACCAAATTGAACTTGACAAGACCAATGGATAGAAAACAGACATCCTAACAGAGACATCCGGACAAAGTGTTCAATTGGGGAAATTCCCTTGTTGGATACAAAAAGGAGTCTTAGATTTCGAAAGATCTACGAGAAACATTAGTTAGGATTTACTGTCATTATTTCTAATTCATCCTTCAATCATTTTTTTGCATGTTAATTTCTCATAAACAACAATGATCAAAACAGATCTCTTACTTTCTAAAATAAATATAAACTCATCTTGAAACAAGATGCTTAATCATTTCTTCCATAACTTTTTTAATGTTTTAGGTTAAGTTCAAAGTTGTGTCAGTATTTGTCGGTGAGAAGGCAGTTTGCTTTTATTGAAAATACATATAATCAAAACTGGTATGTCTTTAATGGTTAATGTTCCAGAGAAATTATGAATCAAACCTATCATTAAATTTTGCCAGTGATAAGCACTAATTTAGAGTCTATCAAATGAACTAGCCAAAACAAGAGCATAGATTTAGAATGTGCGAATGGTGTAACAGTCAACAGTATAGACCATTGAATCGGACTGAGGATGTTTACATTCACTTTGCACTAATGCCCTTGTGAGAGATGAATCTGTCTCTTCTCCAGCCCTAGTTGGGTGTAAAATAGCAAGGCAGACTTGGCTCTCTAGCCTTTGGAGGAAACCAGTCTAGGTGAAATGCAAAACTGAATTCAAAACCAAACGGAAGTGGATTGTGACTGATTCCTGTGCTCTAACCATCTAGTTATCAAGTTCATCTGTGCACAACCAAGGCCAATAACTTTTCGCAAAGCTCAGAGAGTGTGGTTTACATGTGCAATGCTTATATAGCCAGGAAGGGAACAATGATGACATGCATACACAAGTTTCTACAAGCTTATCATCAGTTTCCTGTTTCTAGCACATACCACTTTAGAATTATCCAAGGAACAGCCCTCAAATATTCTTTAAGTACTCCCTTATAATGCAGATGTTGAGATCAAAGACAACCATGGTATAACTTAATCAAGTATGCTTAACCAGTTTACTAGTGATTGACAGCATTGTTTTCATCACTTAATCAAATAAATTGAGAATAAAATACTATGTAAATATATCTTAATTGATTGCAAATTAAAGAACTCTAATATTTTAGTCAAAATAATCTAGTTTTTTGATGAAATTCTGTTTTTATTCACAATTTTCTAGATGAGTAGGTGATGAAATGAGCAAAAATGTTAACGTCCACCACCCAGCCGCCTTATATCACGGACGATGCTATAGCGATCCATCCTGCAATGAGGGACTCCTCTACACTGTTTTCCATTCCTTATACAAAATACCAAAAAAATGACAAAGTCAAATGTTTAATTATTGTTAATTAATTAAATTGCAAGTTTCTCCCTAATTAGCAGATTTCTCTGTCATTCCGTCAGAACCAATTAAAATTCGAGCATTAGGCTAATTACAGGAATGATGATGGAAAAATGAACCTTAAATGCATTTGAAATCAACTTTGAAACTCTTGAATAATGAAATTACATTTATTTTGAAGGATTTTTAAAACAAATGATTGATTTTATAAGTTGTATTCAATTCAGGAGGTGCGAGTGGCGTAGTGGTTGATGGTTCAGACAATGGAATCTGGGAGACAAGTTCAAACTCCAGGCGAGACTGTTCAATCACTTTCCACTAATGCCATTGGAAAAGGCTCGAATCCATCTCCTCTCCCTCCAGCTATGGCTAAAATAGCAGGGCAAACTGGGCTCTCGAACCATGGTTGGCAACCAGTGTAAGAGAAAGACAAACGTGAAGTGGAGCCCCCTTAAGGTAGTAGAATCCCAATCCACTTTCTTTTTGGACTACATCAGCAAGGCCTAGAGGGGGATTCTGTTGATTGGACATACCCGGATCTCCATACACTTTGCCCAGGTTTGCACTCTAAAGAGGTCATTCATATATTGTTCCATTGTCTATTGAGACATAAGGACACTTCATTCAATTGACATTGTCAGAAGATCATAGTTCAAACTAAATACAGTTTTCCCCAACAATTTGAAGGTGGAGCACTTCTATTACAGCATTTTGTGAGCTTGAATAATGTAAACAGAAGTAATTACCATTATTTTATAAGGAGAAAGTCAAATTATCAGACAGTGCTAATCTGTATTAGCCGTAACTGCATGCATGACAAAAGAACTGTAGTACTTGAATATGAAATCTTTAGTTATCGCTAACACAATTAAGTTTGGCTACATAAAGACTCTGAACCATTCCAGCTCCAAAAAGGAGTAAGACAAGGTGATACCAGCTCACCCAAACTCTTTAAAGCCTGCCTCAAGATGATTTTCCAAAACATGGACTGGGAAAATAGAGGAATCAAAAGAGACGGCAAATATCTGAGCAACCTTAGATTTGCAGACGACATCGTCCTTTTCGCAGAGAACCTACATGACCTCCAACTAATGCTAGATGATCTAAACAAAGAAAGCAAAAAAGTCGACCTACACATGAACTTCAGTAAGACAAAAATCATGTGCAATAATCATGTTGAGAATAAGAACATAACTGTCAAGATAGAAGATGCAAAACTCAGCAAGGTAGACCACTACATCTACCTAGGACAACGAATCTTCATGAGACCCTCAAAAGAGGAGGAAATCAAGCGAAGAATCACTTTGGAAAGGCAAGCCTTTGGCAGAGCAAGCTCAACTTTCCAAAACCAGATGATACCAATAATCCTAAAAAGAAGAGTATCGCGATGTCCATGATAGAGAACTGTGGCGAATCCTGGGGAAGGTCTATGTCCATCAGCGGACGTTAAAAGACTAATGATGATGATGACGGATGGTAATAGTCGATGTATAATACTTATTTTACAATCAAACTTTTACTATAGACTTTATGTCTGAAACAACACTGAAGTATGCAAAACCTGATAATGAATTTCAATCACACTTCTAAAGCCTAAC
Source organism: Thysanoteuthis rhombus (assembly GCA_963457665.1). Lineage (NCBI taxonomy): Eukaryota > Metazoa > Mollusca > Cephalopoda > Oegopsida > Thysanoteuthidae > Thysanoteuthis > Thysanoteuthis major. The sequence goes on from OY735211.1 coordinate 47,861,182, forward strand.
TCAGGTTGACTTGTTTTGCTAACATTTGCAAATCTCATACACAGAAACTACTAATATAGGAGCTGAAATGGGATGTATAGTTTTTGAATGATATTGTATAGAAAAAAGAATTCAGGTTTGTTCACCTTCAAGATTTTAATGAAGCAATGGTGTCTGACCATAGAGTAGCCAAGCTTGTAATTCCTAATGTCTTAATCATTAAATTGATTTTGTTTATTCATGTGATACACCTTGTTGAAGTACATTTCTTAATATCGAAAGTGATGCTCTGTGCTTAATAAGACGGTCTGCTAATTATCTATTGCTTTTACTCGACCCCTAAAACGTCGACAGAAATTAGGCCAAGTCATCAGCGGTTTGGATGGTGGGAAGTACAAGAGACTGCGGAATAAATGAGAGAGGAACAGAATGCATGCTGCTTCTATAATGTCACATTGCAAAACAAACACTGAACATTATTCCAAGTTTTCACCATTTTTCATGAACGCGAAAAAGTGACTTTGAGCCAACTTTTGAAAAGCAGGGTATGGCTGTTCATCTCTTGAGATGAATGCGGAGATCATGAGATTTTGGTGAGGAAACAGTATTACCCATCTTAGTGCTGCCCCGTTTGGTGCTTACCCGCCATAGCGCTCTCTTTCAAATATTTTTCCTAATAAAATTAGTAATGTTTAGTTTCCAAAATAAATAATGATTAAAGATAGCATCATGGACAGTATCCAAGATAAATGAGTCCCTAACACTTTGGTCGATTTGCCATACGTACGAGAATAAACACTGCACTGCACAATGATTTATAACGTAGCGATATACATTGACACCCAGTGATATTTCATCCACTCCAGAAGGTAGGTACCTAATGAGATACACTGATCTATTCCATCATGTTGAAGCTCAACAATGGCAACATGTAGTTTTAGCTAGCTTGATATCTATTGATGTTATGAAATAAGGACCCTATTTAGCAGTGCATGTTTTGAGAAGTTATCCAGAGCGCTAACCAAGGTATTACTGTATCTTTTTAATTTTCCAATTTAAGAGAAACTGATTCCTGTATTAACATTTTAAGGATACTATTTTGCTGTTTCTCTCTGTTGACATTGTTTGAAGCATCCTTTCCTATTGTAATTTTGAGATATGAATGTCGGAAGTTGGTTGGCTCATGCAGTGAATTCTTATCAAACAATATTTCACATTACAATTTACCTTTAACACTCAGTTTTTTTTTCAAGGGTGCCAAGATATTGTGCACCCAGTAACTTAGAAGGCCTGTAACTTAATTATAATTCTGAACATGGAGCACATACCCCACCAGGGAGCAATTTGAATACATTGGTGGGAAAATTAATGGATTGATTCCTAATTATGCAAAACTATCAATTCTTAATAATACAATATTATTAATTACTAATTTTATTCAAGATTCCACAGTAATAAATACTAACAGTGATTGCAAAAAGTATCTGATAATTTTCTAAAAGTTCATTTGTGAATACATTTTTATAAGTTCATTTTTACATCCTTATACAGCTCAATTGACAGTACTTGGACCAAAGATTAGAAAAATAAAATATTGAACCTTAACTAGTATTCAAAAGGAAATAATGAATCATAACTACCAATATATGCTTCTTTTCACCTCATAACAGTGGTGGTTTAATTAAGTTACCTAAATGAAAATGCTACCAGTATGGTTTGAGCCATAAATTCAAGATTTTCAAAAAAAGATTTAGAAATTCAAAAATTGGTCAGGTTGGTCACTAAATTGAAATTATCAAGTGACCAAAATCTTTAAACAGTATTCTGTGTTAAGGATGATCAATCTAAAAATTTGGAAAAGGGGTAATCAATGAATGAATTACTTCTTCTTCATTTTGTTGGGCAGTGATTACTATAAAAGACAGAATTTTCAACAAAAAAAATAACAAACGTGAAAGCATGTGGCTTGATACAAACTAAGGGATCAATTCAAAATAAACTAATATTGAGCCCCACCCCCTCAAAAAATCTATGGCTGGAGATGTGGATGGTTAAAAAAACAAAATGCATTTTCCTACTCATTGGTATAAAATTTCAAGTTTCTGCTATGAACAGTTAGGGCTGGGCGAAGTCCTGGTACATAGATAGATGAATATATATAACAGGATACAACAACATTCAGTCTGTTGTGGGGATTGAAATGTTATGTATAAACATCAGAAATCATTGTTTCAAATTCTGTCAATTTTGAAGATGTATAAAGATATTGAAATGAAATTTTTAAAATGAATCATACTTTCTGCATTCACACCAACTCTTTAACTTTGAGGTATATAAGCAATAAGATAATTGCAGTATTAAGACTTAATTTCACAAAGAAGAGATGACAAAAAAATTTAGTAAGTACCCTACAGATTATATATTAGTATTTTCAATAATAAATTAGTTTCTCTATCGATATTTATTCACTTGAGACGAGTAGAGTTAATCAAGCACAAAAATGTAAGATTTGGCTGAAAGCATAGAAGTTAATTATACATATGCAAAAGCAAATGAGATGTGGTCCTTTTTAACGCATTATATATCATAACATTACTGGTGACCAGTTTATCATAAACTTACATTTGAAATTGGACTCCTCTACTAAAAACCTATTTTGGGAGGGAATTTAAAAAAAAATAAAAAAAGACATAATAAGGAGTAAATATTCAAATTCTCAGCCCTCTAGCTCCATTGGTGTGGACTGTATACATAATACATAAATAGCCAACCAGTTTGCCAGTCAGACCATATTGTGACAGTTTTGGTTGATAGTTTCTAGTAATTATTGTCGTAAAACAAGAAAATACAGACACCAACTTGAGAGGAGTTTTTTAAATGGATAGATGATGAGAAATAAAGTTATTCATGCTTAGATCGGTTGAAAAAAAAAGCTTGGGGAAAAAAAAAAAAATCTGAATTATCAAGAAATTAAGCATGAAAAGACCTTCAATCAATCATCAGCAGACAACTGAAATTTCAGTCTTTGCTATGTCTGAACTATGGGCCCTTCCACTAAAAGATACAGACAACTTTTTCTGCTTGTTTCTATGTTTCTTTGTCAACAAGTGGAATAATCTATTGCTTACAAATAAAACAAAGTATTCGGCTTTTTTTGCACTACCTTGTATAATCAAAGTTATCACCACATTTAGAAGAATGCAACTGAGCTGCTCCTTCCATAGTTAATTGATTAAACATATATGTCTCATGTCTTAGAGGATCTTATGCTCACACGATCAGTATATATATATATATATATATATATATATATATATATATATATATTATTGTGTCATCCACAGATAGCTGTTTTGTTGTATTAAAACTCTTCAGCGTGGCTATAGACAATCCATTATTCCATCCAGTACCACGAGGCAGGATTGAAACCTTCGCTTCAGACATATATATATATATATATATATACATACATACATACATACACACACACATATATATATATATATATATATATATATATATATATATATATATATATATATTCTTCAGTTTTTTTTCCCCTGTTTTACATATACTTTATTACAGTACCATGTATATATATTTTCTCTTGTTGGAATCATCAGTTGTTTACCATGTAACTATTTTCTTGTATTTGAAAACAAAACATTATGTTAACATGGTTCCCTCGCAGTGTTGATCAAACTCCACCTCCTTTCAAACTATGATTTCAATATATAGCTTATGTTACACACATACACATATATATATATATATATATATATATATATATATATATATATAGTCTTTGAAACTTTGCACCTCACTGTTGAAAAAGAATCTTCCTTTTAGACTGTTCATAAATAAACAGTTCCAAATCATCTTAGGATATTGTTAAACAAGTCAGTTATTTTCCAATTGTTGTCAATGTACTATATTCAGGGTATTCTGTGTTTTATACAGAATTTGATTTTATAGGTATTATTCAAATTAGGGTTCTAATGTTATACATACATATACAGGGTCAATCAGTCAGTAGGTTATCTCCCTTAGAGAACAATTTCCCTTTTCCCCTGTGGAGCAGGCATTGCGCCAAATGATAGATTTTCTAAAGGAAAGGAGAAAAGCTCAAAGGGACAAAAAGCAAAGAGTATCTGATAAATCAGGGGAAAATGTCAGAGAAAAAACCAAACTTTGGAAAGAACAGAAGTTTCAAGTGGAACTTCAATCAGACAAAATGCTAAAATATAGATATGAAGAAAAGATAATGGCTGCCTTGGTTTTTTGTCTCAATATATATTATAATTATATGATTTTTCCTGAGAACATGATACGGAACAAATGAGTAAGTGGATAACAATGTTGATTAGACACATCTAGCGACCTGCCAGATGCTAGCAAGCTCAATCCCAGGGTACAGAAAAAAAAATGCTGAAAAATCATACATGCTTGTTCAGTTGAAGACGCAGACAAGCGACACCATAAGGACATATTAGCTGGAAAGAATAGCTGATACAAGATATCCACTCTGACATGGACAGTGGAAAATGAACAATCTACTTCTGGGGATTGAATGAAATGTTCGGTTCATAATTCCCTGAAAGTTACCGAGTCAGACTGACACCAGAAAAAGGCTTGAAGGTGTAAAGGTCGAAATGTTGTGGCAATGATAACCAAGATCGAGATACTAATACAAAATAGTATATCATAATGATATGATTTCTGGGTCTTTAGGGGTTTGTTACTGTAACACAGAAATACGGGTGGGGTTTTCAGCTAGTTCCTACAGAGGGACTAAATAGGGACTTTGTCCCAAACAAGAGATCAAAACTGTTTATCCTAGGAATACCCTTATTCAATACTTCTAGTTATAGATCATTATCATTCCGGAGAGTGTGAATGCAGACCTCACACAATTACTTCTTTCATAAATTTTCAAAAACTAACTTGCTAAAAGCATCAACCTAAGTCCTATTAATACAAACAGAAAATTTCATGGGGATATATAGTGTGGTTCCTGAGTAATGCTGTCATATACAGATAGATAAACATTTTGTGAGTTATGGTAGGATTTACATTTAATCTGCAAAAAATGCAATTACATTAGTACATATATCACTTTTAGCGTTATTCTCTATGACGCAGAATAAAAAGACATTTCTTGTCAATATCTTATTGATTTTTATTTTGCCAAAATTCAAACTAAAATGAAAACTGCATTAAAAAAAACAACTTGTAGCATGTTTTTCTTGTAAGGAATAAAATCAAATGTAAACAGTCAAAGATGAGTGACAGAAAGGTATTAGTAATTTGTGTGCAAATCACATATTCTATATGTTAGTCATTGGTGCACTCACTAAGAGCAAGCTAAGAAAAGCTATCACAAAAGAGCTAAGACCCTGAAAGAGCTACTACAATAAAAGAGGTAAGAGCCTGAAAGAGCTAGCCCTCACAAAAGAGCAAAGACCCAGACACAGCTAGCTATGATAAAAGAGTCAAGAGCCTGTAAGAGCTAGATATCACAAAAGAGCAAAGACCCTGACTGAGCTACGTATGATGAAAGAGCTAAGAGCCTGAAAGAGCTAGCTATCACAAAAGAGCTAAGACCCTAACACAAAAAAGCAAAGACTGACAGAGCTAGCTATGATAAAAGAGCTAAGACCCTGACACAGCTAGCTATAATAAAAGAGTCAAAAGCCTGTAAGAGCTAGCTATCACAAAACAGCAAAGACCCTGACTGAGCTACTTATGATGAAAGAGCTTAGAGCCTGAAAGAGCTAGCTATCACAAAAGAGCAAAGACCCTGACTGAGCTACCTATGATGAAAGAGCTAAGAGCCTGAAAGAGCTAGCTATCACAAAAGACCTAAGACCCTGACACAGCTAGCTATCACAAAAAAAGCAATGACTGACAGAGCTAGTTATGATAAAAGAGCTAAGACCCTGACACAGCTAGCTATGATAAAAGAGCTAAGAGCTTAAAAGAGCTAGCTATCACAAAAGAGCTAAGACCCTGAAAGAGCTTGCTACAAAAAGCTACAACAAGAAAAAGCTACGACAGAAAAACTAGCCACAAAATAGTGACAGCATAACCACTAAGAAACTGAACGAGTAAGTTACAACAGAAGTTCCAAGGCCTTGAAATAGCTTGCCTCAAAAGAGCTATCTACAAAAGAGCTACAAGAGCCGAGACCCTAAAAGAGATAGTCACAAAAGAGTTGGCAATAAAAATAAAAGTTGACAAAAAAGCCAAGTGATGATTGATGATACTTTTTTGAGCTAACCATACGGAGAACTAGATGACATTTGATGATACTTTAACTAACTTGGATTAGGGTTTTGCAAATTTTTTTTGCAAATATGTGTGTACATATGTATATTCTTGTCAGTCAATGTTCCTTTTTTCATATTAGTGTTTTCATTCCATATTGCAACATATATATATATATATATATATATATATATATATATATATATATACACGGATGTACATCTGCATGACTTCATAGTCATTTTCAGAATAGTTTGATTGTGTCCTTAGTTCTTTCCTGCATAGCCTATATCATACTAGTCTCGTCTATTCCTTAACTAAAAAAAATTGCTATTAGTAGTCACCTACCTCTTTCGTGGCAGGCTTTTTAAATACTCTTTTTCATGGTTAGCACTTCCAGGGTCATCTCTTTCCTCATAGCTTTTTTCATAGCTCTTATTGTTAGCCCTTTCAGGTTCTTAGCTCTTTTGTCTAAATTTTTATGGCCAACTTTTTCAGGGTCTTAGTTCTTTTGTTAAAGTTTTTTATGGCCACCTCTTTCAGGATCTTAGCTCTTTTCTCATAGCTTCTTTGGTCTTAGCTCTTTTCTTTAGGCATAACCATTTGTCATTAAAGAAACTTCCATGTACCAATTAGCAGCAGGAGGATGTCATCAATCTTGCAGCAAACAAAATACAATGGCAAGATTAAGGAGAAACTGATATTCCGAGGGAAATAAGGAATCAATTCTACCCATATATACCCATTCTCATCATGCAAATTTGGCACAAACTTAATTGTACCGTCCACTGAAAACTGGGAGGGGGGGAATTTTTTAAAAAAGGTAAAAATAATTTCACTACTCATTAAGGAGAGAATGTGTGTAAAATTTAAAGTTTCTACTCAGAGTGCTTAGAGCTGGGTGAAGTCCAGATAATCATATATATGTATTTATCTACGTGTAGGATCATATGAATGAATTAAACCAAGCAAAAGTGTTTAAACCAGTCTTTTGTAGGTATTGGTGATTCATAACAACAGCAACAATAACTATTACATGCATAACACACAAGATATATATGAAAAACTTTTTTTTTTCTCAATCACCTGGTGATCAATGTCTTTCGACAGCATGTCAATTTAATTAAAAATTTGGAAAAAGGAATAATCAGTGAATAGGTTACTTTTCTTAGCTTTTGTTTGGCACCAGAATGTCCAAATTATCAAAAAACAAGGATGAACATAATATAAGGGACCAATTTAGCATGAACTTACATTGAAAATGCCCCCCCCCCCCACTAAAACCTCATCTTGGAGGGAATTTTTTGAGGGAAAAAAACATTTTCCTCCAATCATTCTATTATGAATGGTTAGGGCTAGGTGAAGTCCAGATACATAGATACATTCATCATCAATCTTTCATTGACAGTCGTTAGATGTAGACCTTCCCCAGAATTTGCCAGACCTCTCTATCATGGGCATTGTGGAGCCAATATTTTTTTAACTTGACAAGTTCATCTCTCTATCTTGTACCCTGCAGGCCCCAGTTTCACATGTTTTCTATGGGGATCCGTATTCATATAAATGCTAGAACATATGAATAACCTTAACCGAACAACAGTATCTAAACCAGTATTGTGGGTAGCAGTGATTAAAAATTAAACTACACTGAAAAATAATTTCCAGACAGACGCCAAGAGTAGAATGAAATCCACTAAAATCGTACACTACACTCGAAAAGGAATGAATTAGTCAATTTTGTACAACAAAAACTGCTCAGATGTAACTGACAAAGTATGAGAAATCTTTTGGGAATCACAAGTATTGCAAAAAAAGAGAACTCTCTAATCATAGAAGGTAAACATTGGCCCTTTGCTATTTGGTGCTTCAGGCTTGCACACCCTTGATTTATAGGACGTAGAGGGAATTTAATGAGAGTTCCATGAAATGATTTATGTTTGCCATAGAATAGGAGGCTTTGTTAATCTAATTCATTGTTCCATTCTCCTCAAAGACTGGAGTTGAACTCTACACAAGGCTCATCATAATGATTTCACGGCTAAAAATCAAGAGTACATGAGACTGATTTACAGAAAGCCTAACATTGGTGAGCAAATCAAAATATGACACTTGCTGTTTCATGCTCTCGCCAATCACATTCAACATATTAGATTTCTAAAACAAACATGCAAGTCATGTCTCATTGGTAGATAAAATACAGATTAAACCTTTTTAGATCAGCATTCTGTGATCCGGCAACCTCTATGGTCTGGTACATTTTGAATCCACCATCATTAGTTTGTGAATCTACCACCAGAGAGGCGCTGCTAGCAATGCTAAGAAATCAAATTTTGTTTAAACTGCAGCTGAGTGTTTTGGTATCACTTCCATTCATTTCAAATATCTAGCTGTATTTTAGCCCTTCAAAATATCATTCAAGAGACCAACTAGAGTAAAAGATGATACAAGAGCTAAAAAGTATAAGTATAAAACATTATTAATGCTTGAAAAGATGGATTTACTGAAAAAATTAGAAGAAGAAACTTCAGTGAAGAGTTTTTGGGGAGTACCATAGAGTCAGGTTGTCTACTGTGCACAATCTAAAGAAGGAAAAATTTCACAAATTTTATGTTGAAAAAATGAGTCTCAAAAGTCAATTTGCGTAGTCTGACCATGGCCAGGTCTCGAGCTTCTCAGATTTAAGAGGTTCAACCTGTACTTCTTTTTACAGTCTTGGCTGACAACAACCTTGCATTACAACTCAATATTTTTTGTCATAGGAGTTGCACACTTCAAAGACAGGATAAACCTGGAGTTAACTTGGATATTCAGTTGAAAAATGTTCTATTCAAATTATTTTGATAGACTGTTTACATGGCAGACTTGAAACATGGAGCAGATATTGTCAGCTAAGCCTCAAGAGGAATGCATTTTAGGAAGAAAGTAAATTTTTAGAAACTTTTACATGATTTATGTGTTGCACATTTTGTTAATATCCACGTATTCAAAACATGACCAGAAGTTCAAGCGATATTTGTTAGTCTTTTTAGAATGAAGAGAAAAAATATCAATAATACATTAGACCGTCACTAATCCTGCTCCATTTGGATCTGAGAAGTCCAGGATTAGTGGAAATGCCAAATTACAGAAAGACTACTTCTAAACAATGGCTAACAACCCCATTATGCCTTTAAATTATCATGTAAATCAGTCCATTAGATATTAAGGGAACAGAAACATTAAATCTTGTCTTTTTTTCTTCATGAAACACTCTTACTTTTTCTTTCCCAATATCTCCAGATAGTTCAACATCTTCACTTACACGAAGCTCAACCACTTTATCAGCACTTAATCTAGTTTGGAACTTCTTCCGTATTCCATAGTTTTTCTCACATCTCTTTCTTTGAGCAACTATCGGCAAAAAATACATCAGCTTTTTCTTTGTTTCTTTATATTGTACATTGTTGAAGAGCAAATATTGTAACATTTGTACAAGCTTTCCGGTCATGCACTACTATCCAAGTCTTTCGAGAGATCAACCTTATCTTTAATCAATAATGTGCAGTGTTTTCTTTCACAGCACTTCCTTCATTCACTGAAATCATAACTGGTATCAAATAAGAGCAAATGATATTAACAAATGCAGAAAACAAGGAGGAATTGCTTGCCTGCATTTACAAGAGTTCGTTTCACAGGTGAGCAGAACTAGTGCAATTGAAACAATGTGCAGCTGGTTGGTAGGGTACCTTGGGAAATTACAAATTAGAGCCAAATTAGTCCATATTAGTATGATAAATATGACACTAGCTTTTTCATGCTCTTCTCTATCACATTCAACAAATTTGTTTGCTGAAATTGGTAGAAACTATGATGTATAAATTTATTTCATTACAATACTGGTGGAAGTAGTTTTTCTTCATTTGATTGCACTTTTCATTGTTGACTTTTGTAACAGTATATAATTACTGGAATTCGAGAAATGTTCACTAAGTTAAAGGTAAATTTCTGACGAGAATTGAAAATATGTCAAATATCCATATCTCACATAAATGAATCACCGTAGCCTGCTCTTATACCAGAAACGATTTTCTAAAAAAATTACCTAAAAAAAATACCAGCATGAGATTTTGGCATTGTTGGTCCAAAATGACCATAGGAACCCATAAAAGAAAAAACAAAAGAAGTTTCAAGAGAGTAACCCCAAGAATGTGACCAGGAGCACCTGGACACACACACACACACACACACACACACACACACACACACAGATGAGTAAAAAGAGAATCTATAGCCCATTTAGCAGTTTGGTTTGACAGGCCATTTGTGGGACTTGAGTGATTCAATCTTTAGACTCTGTTCAAAACCTGTGACATAGTTCGTAAAATTTTTGAAAGCCTCTGGCAATATTTGTTTCAATAATACAATTATTTGTTCCCAATTGATTAAAACAAAAATATTTTCATTTGTATCCAAGAATCGTGCACCTATTTTTGTTCTCCATAAGTTAGCGGTCATAACTGAACGCTCAGAATATGAGATGTTAAAAAAATATTTTAGCTTCCTAGATTATGAACACTTTTTCTTACATTTTATCATATTATTTTGAGAATTGTTTTTTCTTGAATTAAACGATGTAGTATGTTGTAGAAAATGAAAACAATATTTCTCCACCTCCACCGATCTCTCTATCCTTCCTTTCTAATGAGCGCTATTCACCTATTCAAATTTGGTTGGGACAAAAAACATTTTGGCATACATAGAACTGTCGACTTTTGTCGAAGTCAAAAACAGTATTGAGTGTAACACATAAATGAAGGGGAAACACGGATGTGTTTTGTTAAAATCAATGGGACTCAACATCTACACGTGTATACACACAAAACTCCATCGTCTCCTGAACATATTCAGTCCAGTAAATCAATATATGGGGGGTGAGGATAGTCAAGCATTTGACATCACAAAGACTGGGATGGGAGAGCCAATTCCAAACTCTGGCCGTGACAGGTTGTACTCAATTTGCACAAATACCCTTTGGAAAAGCATGAATCCATCTCTTCCCCCAGGCCAACGTAGGAGGATAAAGTCTACTATCCTCCACCCCTATGTCTCCTTGCTTGGGGAAGAGAGCCTTATATATATATCTTTGATGGGCCTAGCAAGCTGGATTATGATAGATTGCTGAAGGAAAGTAGAAGAGGACAGATAGAAGTAGCACAACTGTCATCTCCTCCTCTTCACGATACCTCGGGTATAAGTGGAGGAAAAAAATCAATGCATTCATTTCCTTAAGTAAAGTTAAGTGTGGATGAAAACCAGGTCACACATCAAAACCAGGCATTTCCATTTCTCACCCCTTGCCATCAAGGAAATTTCAAATTGTGTCAGAAGTATATTAAGAAAAATAGCTCCTGCATATTTACTTAATCGCAAATTGCATGCAAAATCCTGCATTAAGAGAAACATTGCATGTCGGCTGAAACCATTAATGTCAATATTTTCATGCAAAGATGGCTTCTATTCAAACTGTATCTTTGCCTGCAGATCACTTCTGAGCAGCATTCTAATGTTATACTGACTACTCATGAGGAAATATGAAGTGGCTAGCTGAGAGGCTAAAAAGGTGTTATCTCAGTAGCTTCCCCTATGAACAGAATATTCAATAAGTGAGCAGAGTTCTAATGTTACGTAGACCACTCCAGAGGAAATATAAAGTGGCAAACTGAGAGGCTAAAAAGGCCTTCATTCAAAGGATTTGAACTGCTCAAACAAACGAGAATATAGATAAACTTTGGCTCAAAAATGAGATATGTCTGATGAGACATTTTATCATATCAAAATAGTGTGGAAAGACATTGCTTCATGCATTGTAATATTAAGAATGTCATATTTTCAAGATTGAGACAATCAGACTATCATCGCATGATGTAAGACTTCTTTCTTACACTATTTCAGTGTCATTCATCCATGAGTCTTTATCATAAAACTCCATTTACCTGCAACTAAATTTTCTAATGCTTTTCATATTTCTCTTATTCCAAGCCAACAGAATGACTGCAAACTGTTCTAGCCACCAAACTCCCCAGATCTTAATCCCATTGAGCACTCATAGGATCATAGGATGTTAGATCAACAAGTTTGTTCTCCACCACATTGCAGCAGTTGAAGTAGGATTTGGTGTCAACATCCTGGCGCCAGATCCTACAGGAAGCCTTTACAGATCTGGCAGAGTCCATGCACTAAGAGATATTTCTCAGGCACATGGAGAGAAAAAAAAGTACAAGAAAGAAAGAAGACTATACAATGTTTATAACTAATAACTTCATATATATATTTACATATTCATAACTTTTTAATTACTCAATAAATCATATTGCATTTTGTAAGATATTTTTAATTTCATTTTCATTTCCATTCAGTTTCAGACATTTCAATGGGGATTAAGCCAGAAAATCAATTGGAAATAAATAGTTTTATTACAGGAACAATTGTCGACAAATGCTGTCAAAAATTGAATAAACAATGTTGCAGCTTATGAACAAAGTCTTTTCTTTTTCTTGTCTTTCTTGAAAAGCAACAAGAGGTCCTTCCAGACGTACTGTTCTGAGAGAGAAATCTTTTTTTTTCAACTTTACTCAAGCGTTACGCTGTTTAAAATATTCTATTAGGACAAACTTATGCAAAGAAATTTAAAATTCAATGAGAAAATTGTGCAACAATTTCATGGAAAGTAAATAAATACTTTGCAATTTTGTCATTATCATTCCAGAAGAAGAGATGAATTAGAAGCTTCACTCTAAAAGCTTTTCCTTCTAATTTCAGAGCTTAACATTTCACAAATTCTATTATTACAACATTTATCTCCATTTAAAAATCAATAAAATTCAGGAATATGGAAAAACAAAAACAAACATACGCTAACTTCCCCATTACCGTAGCTTCATTCAACACCATTTTGCTGTAACGTCATTGAGAAAAAAACTATACAATAACATAAAATATTTTAGTTGGAATTGCAAATAAAGTGATTTTTCTGACTTGACATAAGTTAGATAAGAAAAAAAACTACATAAGTTAGTCACGAAATTCCTTCACTACAATAAATTAAATAACCCTTATTTATATAAGTGTGTCTATGGTAAAATCGGTTTCACTTAATGTTGTTTCAGTTAAAGTTGTAGTTTTCAGGGACCTAACCATGACGTTAATGGGAAAATTTGTGTATACTAATAAATTTATGTGCACATTTATGTTGTTTAAGGAGACATCTGATAAAAGAGGTATTTTTTGCTTTCACTCATAATACAGTTGAAGTTGTAAACAGCATCTATATTAAAATCATCTGATTTCTGTATGTTGTTTGTATGTTTGTAACCATAACATGACAAAAACTCCATGTTATAGGTAGATTTTTGTTGTTGCAATACCATTCAAATGCGAATTATAAAGCAATTTCCCATCTAATTTGTAACTTGGTAATAATAGTGTGGGGTCAGTGTTCATAAACGCTTCTTTTGAAATTCATTATGATGTCTTTTAGCCTCTTTGTAACTCCTGGGACAAATATATCTCCAAGTTTCAATGATTGCTGGGATATATATGTCCGGTTGATCTCATGCAGAGGTCTACTGAGATGTATATGTCATTAAAAATAAAGTAAACGAGATTTTCCTGGCTATGTCATCATAGTATGAGACCTACGCAGAAATTAGTTTGTATTCCATGACTGAACAGGAAAGACACGGAGACTAGACCATCTATGTTTTTCACGGTATAGAAGTCCAATCGGACAAATGTATCCCATCATGATTTTGGTTCTTCTAAATAAAGAAAAAATTTTTATTTTATGAAAGAATGTTTTTTTCAAACAATGAATGTTTGTTTTTTTTAGAGCCTTTTGAAAATCCAGCATTAGGCAATGAAATAGGTAATTCTTGAAGAAGTTGAATTTAAAAATCAACTTCACAATCCTTCTGAGTATATACAGGTAAACAGTTGTACTTTTCAACTGGTAAGTACTGAAACCTCTCTTCTTCAGATTCTATATCTTTTGATGGAAGATGATACTGTGGTTATGACTGTGTCTGAATGATGCCTATCCTTTCTAAGCTGGCTTTTAGATGCATCGTGGTGTGCCCTCACGTGTGCCACTCATGTCTCTGAAGGAGGGATCTTTCATCTTTATTTGCTTTTTCAGACTTCTATCCTTGGTCGGTAGTACCATGTTGGACTTTGGGACTTCCCAGACATAGGGGATGAAGGTGATGAGTCTTCCCCTGACAAGCTGGCCAATGACATCTTGGCAGGGGGCTGGGGGAGGGATCTCTGTATGATCCCTGTCACATGAGACCTGGTATTCCCAGACGGTCACCCATCTAGGTACTCACCAGGTCCAACCTTGCTTAAATTTGTTGATCTTTAATCGATTAATCCTTAAACTTGATTTAAGTTCCAGTCTCTAATTTTTGTATCTTAAATTTCTCTTTTTTGAAATGAACTGAAGAAAAGAGTAATACCTCGGTTAGCTCTCTAGATACATTATCAACGAAACAGCGCTATATGAGGACATTAAAACATAGAATATATAGCCTGTCCAGAATATCCCTCTTTGCCTTGCTACTGCACTTCTACTCTGGGTCACTCTCATTATTTTAGAATATATGATGTCGTTGTTGAGCCTCAACAGATTTTGTGCTTGTTCTAATACTAATGAACAACACTTCTTTATCAATGATGATTTCTAAATTTAAAAAAAGGCCATTATGGATTTTGAGCAGGGGTATTTAAAATCACTAACTAGCTTTGCAACTCTTCCATATAGCGATGTGAGTTCACTTTTTTAATCTCCTTGATCGATTCTGAACAAAATTTCAAAAGGATAGAAAAAAATTTTTTTCTTCATTTAACAATTCAGTTTCATTGGAAAAAACGTTTTCAGAAATTCAGAACCCCAAAACCTGATTAAATGCATGCCTTGTTATGTTGATTGCAAAATATTTGTTACTTCTTACATGATGTTCCTGTTTCCAAGTCTCCAACCTAAGTGATTAGAAGTAAAATGGCTGTTTGTTCAAATACTTCTGACAGATACTGTACATCGTTACATAATAAATTATTTTGTTTGCATATTCTACAGCTTATTATGTTTCTTAATGGCACATTAAACAGAGTGCACAGTATACAATTATTTCTGAGGCTGTCCACGATGCTGTCTTCTATCATTCATTATTTATTTGGGAAAATTAACATTACTAAATTTATAATGGAAAACATTTGAAAAAGAGCTTTATAGTGAATCTGTGCTAAACGGGGTATTTATTGTATGTTTCTTCTTGGCTCCACAGACAATTGAGTCAGTTGCACACAAGTGATTATTTCAAGCAGTAACAACAAAACACATGCTTACTTGACAATAATCACTGCTGCCGACACCCACACATGTTTGTAAATGTCTGTCAAAGTCAATTTGAATGACTCTGGACCTGACTCCAAGAGAATGGTGAAAGTTTTGTTCTTGTATGCTGTCAGTGCAAATTAAGCAGAGGATATTTCACTGCAAACACTTGACGACAGACATTTTGGTGAACAAACAATTTGTCTTTTGCCAACTGCTAACAAAACTTCTTGACTAAGATGCATTTGGGTTCGCTGAGCTCGAATAAGTGAAAAGTCAAACCAATCACTGACATCTCTTGAAGTCAGGGCCAGCTCTAGAATTCCTGGCACCCCGGGCAAGCAGAATTTTGGCACCCTTCAAAGTGTGGTATTATCTTATTTATTTTTGTTTTACAGTGAGAAAAAATAATACATATGAATATGGTAACTGCCCGGCCCCCAGTAGTAAACTCCACAATGCAAATTTCACCTATGGTAAATTCCACCACACTTGGAAAAATTTGTCTTTTTTCATGTGAGCATTTGTTGAATGAGAGTTTATGTACACATATATGTCAAATATGCACATATATACACGTATGTATATAAACAGATACACATACATATATACATGCTCTATATGTACACATATGCCACAAATAGATTGCATAAGTATAGCTATATACACACAATATACTTATTCACAAACTACATATACTCACAACATTCTAACTACATAGTTATATTTTACGTACGCAAACATATACTTGGCCGCACAAAACATATATACGCAAATAGCAAGCGCATATGCATATACATGTACGCATACACATATATGACGAATACTTACACACATATGCAATGTACACATATGCAACATAAATAAACACATACACACATACCTTAAGCACACACATAGAATCACAGACACATATGTACACATATACCATACACACACAAGTTACATACACGCACAACATTCAGACTCATGCAACCTGTGTACGTACATTTGTTTACCATGTACGCACGCATACACTATCCACACTCATGCTGCTCATGCATACACACATTACATGGGTTTAAAGAGCATATGTGTACATTGCATGTATGCATAGGTATACGTGCGTGAAAATTTGTTATGTGTGTATATGTGTACATATCTCCATATGCCACACATGTATGCACATGAAAATGTGACTATTTTGTATATATGTGTGCATGTATGTGCATATGCATATTGTGGAGCAAGTATACACTTTAGTATGCAAAATGTAAGTATCAGATAAGTACAATCAGTGCTTACATGAAGTTTGCATATATGTATAGGAATATGTGTGCAAATATGGCATGTGTGTATATGATGTATGTGGGTGCATACGCAGAACATGTAGGACATGTTTGTAGTTAATATATGAGTGCATACATGTATACGACCTGTGTATGTATTTGTATAGTATATGTGTGGTATGTGTGCGCATGTACAAGATGTGTACATGCATATGCACACTTGCAGCAAATACAAATGAACAAAGAGAAATTTACACCTTGGTGGAATTTACCATGATTCAATTTACCTATGGTGGAATTTATCTAGAACCAAGAATACATATAGAGGTACTTTACAATAATGATTGATGCTAAATTATAAATAATTTCAATTACAAAACAACAATCAAATGAGCTTGTGAGAATTCCCTTTGCAAATTGTTTCACTTAGTTTCACCCCAACAAAATTTATTCAACAGTCAGATATTCGTAAAATAAATCTGACAACAGATCAGGGAATTTTCTTATTCCACCTGTTTCTATTCTATAATTCATTCTTTTTCCCTTTTGTATTTATTAAGTCTTACTGTCCCAAGCATCCCCTAGCACTAGACACCCTGGGCAACCACCTGTGTTGCTGGTACCTTGAGCTGGCTCTAATGGAAATGAACCTCCATAAATGAAGAGGATAGAAACTCAACTTGATTTGGATTTAACAGTTTCCTTTAAAACAAAAGAAGAAATGAAACTAAAATAGAGAAAAACCATAAAATATTCAATTTCGTAGAAATCAATCTATCATAAAACATCTAATAATAATCATAATGCAAACTTTAAGGAGGTTGCACATTAAGTTTTTGTTACATCATACAGTGTTTTTCAAACAACTCTAGAGTTATTCCACCTCAAGTCATCACTGCAAAATTTCATTCACCCATGACTAAATTTTCCAATGTTTTTTCATCATTTTCATCTTATTCTCCCCTGTAGATAATCCTATACAGAATTCATTTTCTATCGTGAGCCAGAAGCATAACTTGACTGATTTCTTAAGTGTTTATTTTATTCATGTTGTTAAACATCCTAAAATTGCATAAAAAGAAAACCAGGAGTGACAAAAAATTCAACAGAAAATCATTAAGATTTTTCTCATCTATGTACAGTTAGCAAACAACAATTCTAAGAACTTTGAATTCGATTCTTACAAGTAAAGTTATCTTATTATGCATGATTACCACAATAATTACTTTTTTCAAAAATAGAAAAATATAATTATCCGAGTAAATTAAGTCTTTCACCTCCCAAACAATTTCATTCACCCTCGGGTGAATCATTAACCAGTTTAAGAACCACTCTCATAGAAATTAATATTAAAAGTCAAAGAATTGAATCTTTTTATTAATAGATATAATTCATTATTACAAGAGGTCTTTGAACCCTTACCAACAATGATGTCTACCTAAGAAATTAGACTGATTGTCAAGTATGATTTCAGATTAGGACATAAAACTGCTCAAGCTGCTGATAATGTCAACAAATGTCTGACAAATGTCTGCAGTGCAAGCTATTCCACTTGGTTTGATAGGTTTGGGTCTGTAGTTGGAGCTTAATCAAAAGCTAAGCATTAGGTTATGGAAGACAATAATGGCAAGGTGGTATTTATTCAAACAAAACAAGAAAACGATATCCTAATTCTATTTAATTTTTTAATGAATGAAGCATTGTTAACAATAATTTTTGACAAATGTATCTTTCATCATAATTTTAGTTGATTTTCATTACAACCACTGAGTCTGCCAATCTATGACTGAATAAATGGCATGGATCAGAAATAAACTGACAGTGACAATGAAAAGCAACTAAAATCAAGATGAAAGAAAATACCAGTCAAAATTTATTAGCAGTTGACAATGTTTCATCTAATACAAAAGAAAATAAAATCAAGATAATATTACTCTTACTAATATATTACTCAGTGCAGTAGACAGATAGCCTGAGTGGTAGTGTTAAAGAGTGACTAAATTAAGGCATAAGAAAATACTAATAAAAAATCAATAATGGTTGACAACACAAGATAATTTTCTCTTTGAAGACGGAGTTTACACTGAGCACAATGAAGGCTGGTTAGCTGTAGTTGGAGATGACCTGTAGGATCTTCTTTCTCTTAGTTACTAATCTTTCAGATAGAGGGCATGACTGCTATCCGATACTCACTTACTTTTTAACAGCAAAGCATTGAGTAACATTTTTAAAGTATGATTAGTCAGTTGCCATCAGAACCTGGTATTTCCTGATGGTCACCCATCTAGGTGATCACCAGGCTCTATGTTACCTAACTTCAATGATCTTACGAGAACTGGTGTGTCCATCTTTTGACCATACTAATTTGTGTTAAGCAAAACAAGACAAAATAAATAAGAAAACTGCAGAAACTAATGTGACAGATTTTCACTGATTAGTCAGATATATCAGCCATTTTTTATTCCTCTGGAAATCTGGAAGAAATAATCACCAAAGATAAGTGATAAGACTGTAGAGCTTTCAATACAATGAAGGAAAACAGAGTTTGTGAAGAAAAGTGATGAAAGAGATTGAATGAAAAAAAATCCTGATGAAAAGTTGAATGAAAACAATTCCGTTCAATTTTATCTGATGATGTGATTGATGACTTGAAATAAAGATCTCACAAGGCATTTTGATTACGGAGATTCTATGGCAATAAGAATCCGAAAAAGCCAAAGGAAGGAAAGAAATAAGAAATAGACTCACAGTCATATAGATATCCCAATTCAATTAGCTAATCAAAGACAGGCCAAACACAAAAAGTAAACAATACTTATCGAGAGAAAATAGAAAATCTAAAAGACATTTCTGGAAATATATGTATATTCATATGTGCATTCCTTATATAAATATATATACACACACACAAACATATACACACATGAAAACATATACACACATATATATATATATATATATATATATATATATATATATATATATATTCCTTTCATAAAAAGAACGCAATCAAAGGAGATTATGATAACTTTTTCTTTTTATTCCTCATTTTCTTTTTTGTAATCAAACATTCAAAGTATCAGAGTTTGTTTTTTCCTTCTCAAGATATTCTGAGAGCTTTGATCGTTTTCTTTAAATTATCCATACAAGATATTGAATACAGTACAGATTTATTCTTATATTCATACTTAATGTAATATAAGTACGGAAATAGATGGACCAAATTTTGAAAAGAGTCGTCTGATCAACCTGTCAATTTCCAGACTAAAAATTCTACAAACTCACTTGGAGGAAAAATAAAATAATCATGGCATTACCCTATTAACTGCTAATGACGTAAATTTTTGTCATTACAGTTCTACAGCTAACTCAATGAAATTTGTTTTAGTGTGAATGATGGCAACTCAGTTCTCTTTAAATGAAACATTTGCAATGAACAAGGCATTTTATCTTGCAATGAATACCCAGCAATGAACAAGAGCTTTTATCAAACAAAGGATAACTATTACACTTGCCACCTTCCACAGTTGATGAGTTTAGAATCTCTATAGCACTTGGCTATCATGAAAGAAAATGCATGCATAGAATCAAGTACACCTGGAATAACCCAAATATGAATACCTTCCTATATCATCTTATACATATAAACAGCAAGTGTCACAAAATTTGTTGGCTAATTTGTCTGTTCAACTCAGTGGAAACAGAAGATGTAGCAGCTAAAGTCTGACCAACTGTTGATGCTTTCCATCTGTGTTTGAGTTATTTCTCAGTGATTGTCTTGACAAGTCAAAAAAAAAATTCATAGCCCCAATTGGCTTTCACTTGAGCTTTATTTTCCATTTTTCTTTCTCTCAAGCTCAAACTGAGTTAAAACTTCATTTGCTGGAGGTAAATGAAAATTTTACAATGTTTTATTTTTGGAAGGGATATTTTAAAAATTAAGCACCCCAAAAGAATATATATCTATATCTATCTATCTATTTATATATATATATATATATGTTTGCATTGTGGATGCGAAGTATCTCACAGAATGTAGATGAACATGAAAATTGGAAGGTGAGGAGAAAAACTCAGGAGATAGGTGTTATATCTTTAAAAAAATTTTGATATATAATACCCATCTCCTAAATTTTCCTCTTCACCTTCAAATTGTCATTTTTATACATATATAGATATATATATATTCAGCGGCAGTGCAAGGTCTGACTGCACCCCCTACAATCATTTTTTAGAATTTTCAGGGTTTATCTGATATATTGTACCTTTAGAGCATTCCATCCCGAAGTTGCAGTATTTATGGGTCCAAAGTGCCACCTCTGATATATTTTAAAACAATGTTTAAAAATAGCAATATTCTAAAATATTATTCTATCCATAAGTAACATAAAAAAATCAGGGAACTATTCTAGTTATTAGCATAAACTACATGCACACACACACACACACACATATATATATATATACATATATATATGTATATATATATATATATATATATATATATATATATATATATATATATATATATATATATATATATATATATATATATATTGGATTCAAATGCATCTTTTTTGCCTAGGGATGCCTGATAAACACTCTGCTGGAATGGAGGGTTGGTTTGATCTTCTGCTCAGACAGTAATCAGGGCTGGATGTTTACCAGGCCTCCCAAAATAAAAGAGACACAAGTTCAAATCTCACAAGGAGATTATTCCTAATTTCCAATCCATGCTATCTGCATACTGCCGTAAATCAATGGCCAAGTCAAGCTGGGATAAAAAGCAACTAAAAAATTCAATGTGAGACAAAATAGTAGCCAGAAATTTATACAGTAATCCCTCCTTAAAACACAGGTATCAGGGTCCAAGAAAGACAGCCGCATCATAGCTGAACATCAGCTAATCATGAGTCAATTATGAGTGCCAAAACAAGTTCACTGGTGAAAAAAAAAGGCATTGTTTTCATCCAAAAACCAAAGAAGTTATGCCTTACACCATGTAAATATAGGCTGATTGATTGCAAATTGAATAAATTTAATATTTTAGTCATACTGAGGAAGTCTTTTGATGAAATTCTGATTTTTCTCATGGTTTTTTTAGAGACGAGTAGGTAATGATTTAGGAAAAATCTTGGGTTCACCTCTCCCCAGCCTTATATTGTGAACCGCACTATATCGAGAAACTTGTTCAAGTACAAAGATTTGCATAAGACGCCACATTACCTAATTGATTCTTGTTTGGTTTCGATATATTTGGCACATGTGTTTATAATCTGCTTACCCCAAGCAAGGAAACAGAATCGTTATTCATTATTGTCATGAGAGACATGGTGCTTTTCTATGAGATACGGGCAATCCTGGTCGATATGAGTTACTGAAATCACTTTAATTGGAAATGTGTGACTCTCCGCATAATTTATACCGTCCAAATAAAGATTCATGTCCAATACTACAATTCAAATTCTTTTTGAAACTCTCAATATTTTGGATTTTATTTATGCCAGAAACCATTTTTTCTTATAAATCTATTTATACTTGTAAATATATATGAATATGCATTAATTTGTTACACATACTACTGAGACATATATATGTAGGTGTGTGTGTGCATTGTGAACGAATAAAAATAAAAATATATATATATATATATATATATATATACATTCATACATACACACACACACATTTGTGAATATATATATATATTTATACATATATACATATATATATATATACACACACACACAGAGACATTTGTGAATATTTGTGAATATATATATATATATATATATATATATATATATATATATATACACATACACACAGACATTTGTGAATATTTGTGAATATATATATATATATATATATATATATATATATATATATATATACACATACACACAGACATTTGTGAATATTTGTGAATATATATATATATATATATACACACACAGACATTTGTGAATATTTGTGAATATATATATATATATACACACACACAGACATTTGTGAATATTTGTGAATATATATATATATATATACACACACATTTGTGATATATATATATATATATATATATATATATATATATATATATATATATGAGAATATCTGTGAATATATATATAAATACACACACATCCATTCTTGAATGACTATATGTGACTATTTCAAGAGGAAAAAGATAATAAAAAGAATTCAAAGAAACATATATTTGAATAGAGAAAATGTTTTAACCATTCCACATTTATCCATATCATCAAAAATGAAAAATGGTGTAATACAGCCAGATCTGAATCTAGAGATTGACAAATATAAAAAAAGAAAACAATGTTTTTTTTGGTTTTCCATCTGAATGATTGTTTGCTTTTCCCAAAAGCTTATTTTCATACGAGAATGTAACTGCATGAACAGAAATAATCGGGTTAAAAGAAAATAATTGCTGTGTTTATGCTTTACTGCATAGCATGAAGAACAATTCACAATAACAAGAAAATTTTGTTTCGATTGTTTTTGTTAACAAGAACAAATTTCATTAGTTTATTATTTATTTTTATTATTAGACAAAGTATTGCAACCCGTTATTTCTTTATTCATTCTTGCTACTTAATACTTTAATCTTCATTTTTTTCTAGTTGTTTTCATCCCAAAGTCAGAGTTTAAAAGGTGAGATTTGAATTCTGCTGGCCATGGGAGCTTCCGTTGCAGAGTCGTCAAAGAAACTGGGCATAAACCAGGCTTCCCTCTTGCAAGAGGGATGTGAGTTATAACCTCAACGGAAGCTTAATTTTCATTTCCTATCCCAGCTGTTCATTCACTGACAGTCCGTGTTGAGTTGAGTGATAAAAACAACTAAATAAATTAACATGAAGGCAAAAAAGTGGTAAAAAATTTTTTCTTTTCTTCCAATCAAATTTCATTAGTTCAGATTTTTAAAAAAAATTTAATAAATCCATCCCCGATCTTTCTTTGGTACAGAGTAGTGGTCAAACAAATTGACAAAAAAGAAAATATCATCCACATAATTCTTTCAATTAAAAAAAATAGCTGGTCTGGTTAGTCACTCAAAAGACATTGTCATCTGACCAAATTCTTCTGACAACATGCTTTGTTAGGGGTGATCAATTGAAAATTGGCAAAGGTAGTGATCAATGGATAAGTTACCTCACTCACATTTTGTAAGGGCAGTGATCACTTAGAAATAGTCCAAAATTTCAGAAAATAAGTGTGAATGCTGCTGGACACAAACTGTGGGGCCAATTTAGCAGAAATTCACATTACTAATCGATCCCCCTCCCCATTAAAAACCCACTTGGGGGATGGGGAATTTCCAAAATTAAGGAGTAAAGAGATGGAATTTTCAGCTAACTTTTTTCAGACTGACTTGAAAACTGAAGAAACCTATATTTATAGTTTTGGTCGACCGTTTCTAAAAACATATCCATATTAGTTAGTTCATCAATACATTGATTAGGTTTGTGATATGAGGTCTTTTTAATGTGGACAAATCTTACAGAAATGCATGAAACACTTCAGTATTTGCAGGTGCAACATGGTCAGTGGAATCAACATCAAGTTCTAACTCTGGCTGAGACATTCTGAGTGAAAGGCATGAATCCATCTCTTCTCCCATCCCAGCTATGGTTTAATAGCAAGGCACACTGAGCTCTCCAGCTTTGGTTGGCAAGCCTAGACAATGGGCAACTATAGTTCAATATGCACTAATGTTCTAGTGAAAGGCATGAATCCATCTCTTCTCCCATCCCAGCTATGGTTTAATAGCAAGGCAGACTGAGCTGTCCAGCTTTAGTTGGCAAGCCTAGACAATGGGTAACACAGAATTTAAACCACTCGCCAGTCACAAGCTCGGTAGAGATAGAGGGTTAGTAACTCCATCCCATAAAACATACTTGCTACAGTAACCGCAGCAGATGGGTTATAGCCCTATTTCTCAATGAAGAGTCTTCAGGAATAAGCAACAATAAACACTTCAGGATAAACCAAAACCAGGAAAATATGCTCCAAGTCTCTCCTTAAGGTGCAATTAAGACATTTTTTTTCACCTATATTCAGGAATATTCGGAGAAGAAACTTGAGTATAGAGTAATGATTTATTTTGGAGTATACTAGAGCAGAAAATGTATGGAATTATCCTGGACCTCACCTGATCAATTCTTTCAAAACTGCATAAGAAGTTCAAAGAACCTGTCATGGTTTTCAACAGACAACTTAGCAAAAGTTAAAGGTTAAGGGTTAATGCTCTGTCAAATTGACATGGCAATTCCCAAGTGAATTTTCCCCCCAAAATGAAGAGCATGGAAAATAAATAGGAAGATGAGTAAGATTATTATTTCTGAATTTAGTTTTTCAAGTGGCAGAGTTTTTAAATTGCATGAAAACAATCTAAAGTACAATCCTTACATTTTCAGATAAAGTTGGTTTCAGTCAATCAAATGAATGAACAGGTAAACCTATAGAATAAGTAAAAAGTGTGGATGTATCTTGAATCATGTAATGATACACTTCAACAGACGTATGTCTCACAGCCTGAGATATGCACTAGATCAGGTGTTCTCAGAGTGTCAGGTCACATCCCCTGCATACCCAGGTTTCTTCTATTCCTCCCCCATTTTCAATCTTCATCAAGTCATTTTTTCACCATTTTGCTTTCCATCATATCTTTCTCCTCAGATTGAAATGCCTCCCCTTTGAATGTCAGTACAGAAGAGTATTACTGAGGCAGTAAATGCTTATTCTGATTATTGAAACCACTATACTTCCTTAACGAGGATAGTCCAGGACCTCAACTCATTCTAAACAACGCACTGTGGTAATCAAAAAAAAACATCACAAGAAAAAGAAAATATTTTCCAGACAGATTTTGAAACTGAGAATAAAAACTGAGACTAAGATGAATGGCTTACAAAGGTATTTAGAGGATGACCACTCACTGAAATTCATCCAAGCCCCATAACTGTCCATATCAAGTTTCTGTAGATGGGTCCAAGGTCATAATACCAAAGCATTTGATGTAGTGTGATAGTTCTATATTTTTTCTTATAAATTATGTCCATCTTACACACCAGTGTTATCATCATCATCAGTCTTCCAACGTCCGTCATTGGACATAGACCTTCCCCAGGATTCGCCACACTTCTCTATCATAGGCGTCAGAGAGCAAGTACTTTCTGAATTCGTCCAGTTTATCTCTCCATCTAATATTCTGCCAGCCTTGGTTGCGCATGTGATCTTGGGGAATCCATGTCATGAGTCACGATGTCCATCGGTTGTCTGCCATTCTTCCAACATGGCCAGCCCACTGCCATTTGAGATTTTCAATGGATTCTATGATGTCCCTAGTGTATACAACATCTATTTATATAATACACCATGTGTATGTCCATATTTTTTATCTGTAACATTTGCCAAGGTATAAGAGATAACTATCAAATGCCTTTTTGAACAGAACCTTCAGGAACTCCAACTAATGCTAGACAAACTGAACAAAGGAAGCAAGAAAGTTGGTCTTCACATGAACTCCAATAAAACCAATGTCATGTACAACAAACTTGTCAGAAATAAACACACAAGGATCAAAATCAGAAACACAAAACTGAAGAAAGTAGACTACTACATCTACCAAGGATAACAAAACTCTCTGTAATATTCAAAAGAGAAAGTCAAGCAAAGAATCACTAGAATCATGCAAGCCTTCAGTAAAGCAAGCTCAACCTTGAAGAACAAGAAAATCCCATTAGCTCAAAAAAGAAGTGTATACAACCAATGCACCCTGATAGTCACCTATGGAGCTGAAACATGGAATTTAACTAAGAGACAGACCTACAAACTGAGAAGCATGCAACGTGCACATGAAAGAATCATGCTCAACATTACATGGAGAGATCACGAGACAGCACAGTATATGTAGGAGAATACTGTCTACACCTTGTAGAGTGATAGCATCAATGAAAATCCTATTAGTCCTAAAAAGAAGGGTCTACAACCAATACATCCTCCCGATAGTCACCTATGGAGCTGATACCTAACCAAGAGACTGAACTTTAAACTGAGAAGCACACAATGAGTACATAAGAGAATCATGCTCAACCTCACATGGTGAGATCACAAGACAGCACAGTATATTAGGGAAAAAACAGTCCAAGTTATCAAAGAATCATAGCTCAGTGTGGGACAAGAGCCATACAACGTGCACAAGGACTGATCATGCTTAGCATCACATAAAGAGACCACAAAACAGTACAGTATGTCAAAGAAAAAAAAAAGTCTGAGACATCATAGAACCCATTAGGAAACACAAATGGCAACGGGCAGGTCATGTTGCAAGAATGACAGTCAACTGATGGATATCACCACTCACAACACAGACCCTCAGGATCATTCTGGTTGAATTTATAAGAAAAATGCAGAGCAGCAGTGTTTTTCGAGATTTTTTCAAGTAAAATGATATTGCAAAATTATCCAAAAACTTTCATCATTTTTAGGTGGCATCAGCAAACAAGTTCATAAATTAAAATGCCAAAATTCCGTCTCCAGAAATTTAGTGGATAGAAGGTTAAATTTTCACCAGAGGAGGAAAAAAATGAGACTGACAATAAAATCCAATGAAAAAAAAAAGACCAGACAGTAAGTATTAGAACCTTCACTTTTTTTTTTCAAATCGACTTCTTGAAACTTCGAGAAGATGAAATATATTTTTGTGGTGAGACTCATGGGCTATTTTTTCTTTTTTTCAATTCAGCATGGGAAAATATAAACATGTAATAAACTTTAAATCAAGTAACATTATGTGGGAAAATAAATTATTTTTTACACCCCAAGGAGTTAGATACAAACCAGTCCTATTTTATTGCTGCTTCAAGGAAAAGAAATAAAAATGCTGATTTCTTTTGCACAAGTGCTTCAAGAAAGTGTTTGGTATTAAAAGATTGCCTGGGTGGGAGCCTTAAGTTATGTCTCAAGTAGAACAAGATTATGTCTTTTTTTTCTTTTTTCTGCTTTTTTTAACTTCTTCCAACAAAGTTGGAAGAGGTATGTATATTCACCAGTGTCTGTCTGTCCACATGACGTCTCCTAAACATTTCAATGAATTTCAATGAAACTTCATCAAATAATGACAATGGAAGAATTGATTGAATTTGCGATGGATCTAAGATTTGTTGTCAATTAAGAGATATTTTTATTAGTCTGCAAGGAAAAAGGTCAGAACAAATTTAATGAATGGCTAGCTTTAATTTTCAAGGGAAGTAACTAAATATAGGTACATCTAAAATTCTCTCCCTTTATATATTTTTTTCATTTAGTTTCTTGGCCAAGGTATACACTTTCTGAGTGCTTTGTATTTTTTTTTATCAACCACACCAGAAGATGCTATCACTTCCAGAATCAGCATTCCCATCAAAGTACTATCATCATACTTATACTAGTCCATGACCTATCGCTTTGCTGATGGTTATCATTTCTACAAATAAAAATGTATCTAATATTAGGTTAGAAAAAACTTTCATATATATATATATATATATATATATATATATATATCACACATCCACATAATTTGCATGACATTTCCTGTTTATTGAGTGTCATGAAAACCTTGTATCAGATTCAAGTGACTCATTGATTTCTCTTTTCAATAGTGACATATGTCAACAGGAAAAATTTCATCTTAAGACCAGATCTGAATTGGTTAACAGCATTTGTAAGGAATTAATTGACCCAAAGAGAGTTTTTAAAGAGAGATTAACAATATTTATAAAAAAGAAAGAAAATTATTATCTTAATAACAGGGGGTGGATAAATAAGAGAGAGAAAGCATTGGTAAAGATAGAGAGGTACAATACAGAGAATGGTCAAAGAAAGAAGAATTTTTTTTTCTTTTTAGACCTCAAACTACGTCATATCATTCCATTTTTGAAAATCAATTCTCAAGATAAAAATATAGGAAGTATAAGAAAGAAAGAAAGAAAGAGAGCAAAGTATTATGTTTACACTTCAGATATAGAATGCTGTCTGAATTACAATTATTAACATAATTGTAGAGGGTTTGATGCAGAATAAAGACAAAGAAATTAAGTTTTTCTACAAAGTTTAGTATACCTCTACGAGGGCGCTATTAATTGCACGTAGCAAATCTAGATAAAATTCAATTTGACATTACTTGGCACCAAACTTTGTACAATTATATAAATACAGCAATACCTTTGAATAGTGCAGTTTTGATCTGTTTGGCTTTTGATGGAATAACATAATTGTATTACTGTACAAATCAATATAACTAAGCTGAAAAGACACATTGAATTATAATAAGACCCTGAATAGTGTGGTTTTGTATGGAATAGAAAACTTTGGGACAAACCAACTGCACTAATCGAGGTATAAATGTATTAATATTTTTGATAGATATGTAGAAATGATTTATGGACACTCTGTATATTTTTATAGTTTTGATTTCCTCTAAGAGAAAACTTGTTGATCTTTCTTTGGAAGATTAACTTATCCTGTTAGCTGATAAGAAAAATCTTTTTAAAAATTCTGTTTTTCTCTGTCTCAGTCCACTGGGTCCAAACCTCTCCCGCAAGTTAGCTTACCAAAACAAGAGAACCAGTCACTTAATAATAAACAAATTATAGATCACTGGAAGTGTTTTTTCCTATTGAATATCAGTTCATGACCTATTACTCAAGTCATGATTATCATATGTGTATGTTAACCTATTATTTCTTCGAGACAACATTTCCTCTCTCCCATTATGATGCCTGTGCATTCTGCTTAATCGGGTTAATCAATTCAAAATAAAAACCTCCCTAGTTAATAGAAGCGTGATAGACGAGGCTCTTATTATATATTTCAAAACAAAGACAAGGCTCTAACTTCCTATGCTCAGTGCTCATCCAAGCTACTGCTGCTAATGGTGGCTGATGTTGCCTGGCAACAATAGGCTATAAGTGTGACAGATAAGGCTCTTATTATAAATATGACTTTGTGCTGTCAACCCCTCGCGAACTGAATCGTTTTTCTCTGTACTAACACCAAGTCACAGCAATATAAAATCATGGCCTCCATCAATTACCTCTCCACTAGAGACTATTATGATTTGTTCATCAGTCATCCTCTTGAGATTTCAAAAAAACAATTATCATCTAGTTGTAAACCAAGTCAGTACTAGTTTTTCTAACCAAACCAAAGTTTTTTCACATGCTGAACTACAAGACATAGTTTGTTTTTTTTTTCTTTTGGAGGACTTCCATTCATTGCAACTCATCTAAGCCCCATAACCGTCCATATTGAACTTTGGTAGATGACCTCCAAGTCATGATATCAGTGCCCAAGATGAAATGTTATATTAGCATAGTCTTTTTAATAGATTATATTTTTGTCTTATATACCATCGAGTACGGTATTAAATATATAACATCATTATTTATGAATATTACACAATAAAAATGGAAAACTAACAAGTGTATCCATATGAACATAAATATGTTTGTGTGTGGATATTCAGGTATACATTTGGCCATGTTCATACATAGATAATTTTTTTTTTAAATAGTGATGTATAAGGGATAAAGTTGATACTAAATAACTTCTGTAATATTGTGAAATTGATTGAAAAGTGAAATTAAATTCATGAAAAAAGTAATTCCTCAAGAAAAAAAAATCAAATATTTGAAGTCCAGCAAATTATTTACTATTCAATTCTAATATGCATTTATTTTCACACCACAGAAAGTTTGCAACAAAAAAAAAGAAGAAAATCAAACAGTTAGAACCAAATAAAACTCATATAACTTTTTTTTTAATTTTTCTATTTGGCTTCCGTTTTGGGACGGGATAAAAAATAGATGATTCTGACAATGAACAAAAGCAGCAGACATCTTGTTGATGTCATGGCATGATTTCTGCTTCAATCAAACAAATAAAACTCTGAATGTCACTTAAAAATTCTGTTCATATTTGGTACTACACTTACAAGGAACTCTAACCCTTCCCATACTGAATTTATTTCTAATTTTTACCAGATTATCAACTTAATATGATCATGATAATAATTTCAGATAATCATTTGATAAAAAGAAATGTTTGTTACACAAAAAAAGAGTGAAAACAAAACAAAAAAATGAGCAAAGAAAATAAGTATGAAATTTTTACATTTGTTCCTTAGGGTGGTGATTTTAAATTCAATATTTCAGGATTTCATAAAGAGAAGAATCTTCAATTAGAAACTAAATTATCTTGTTTTCATTTGGCAAAATATTCATCATCTTCTCAAATAACTTTCTTAATCAATAAGTGAATAAAAGAAAAAATATTCAATTTTGTTCTGTCCGTCCTATGGGGTAAAATATCTACCAAATATCCTCATTTTCACTTACTTTGTTTCCTGGACAAAACCACTTTCAGATAACAAACAATTTTCCAATTTAAACATCCAATTTCTATACCATTCAACATTTATTAATTCAAATGTCTCTGAAGTATTTTCATTATTTCTCCATTCTGATAGTCATACCAAGCCTATATATATATAGTATACATACATATATATATATATATACATACATGTATATATATATATATATATATACATACATACATGTATATATATATATATATATATACACATACATACATACATATATATATATATATACATACATACATGTATATATATATATATATATATACATACATACATACATATATACATATATATATATATATATGCACACAGTACCAGTCATAAGTATTTGAATAAGCCATTTTACTTCTAATCACCAGAATTTGAGAGGGATTTTTTGTATATAAATCATTATTGATGAGGTACTGCTCAGGAATATTTGAACAAGCACATAATCTGTTTTTATTTCCTGAGATTGCAGGGTCTATCATGGATTTTAGGCAGGGAGGAATCAAAATCAAAATCAACTAACTTGTTAGACAACTCTTTCATATAGCAATGAGAGTTCAATTTTTTAATCTCCTGGTTCAATTCTGACCAAGATTTCCATTTGACAAACTCATTCTACTTAAAAACAATTTCCAGAGATTTAGCATTCACAACCACAAAACCTGATTAAATGCTTACCTTGTTGTGTTGATTGCAAAAGATTTGTTTCTTCTTGCTTGATGTTCTTATTTCAATTCTCGAAAACAAGTAATTACAAGCAAAATGTCTGCGTGTTCAAATACTTATGACAAGTACGGTATATATATATATATATATATATATATATATATATATATATATATATATATATATATATATAAGCATACATACATATATAATCCTAGAAATGACAGATTGCAAAGCCAAAAGCACTCGTTTGAATACTTTTAACAAGTACTATATATATATATATATATGTATGTATATAATCTTGGAAATGGCTGATTGTTAAGCCAAAAGAATTCGTTCAAATACTTATGACAAAATGTAAAAATATGTTTACAAAAGAAAAAGGTTGAGAGTAAATACTAATGTACTGAGCATAAAGTGGCCTTTTATGTAGATTTTCTAATTGAATCATTGGTGTACATTCTTTTTCACTAATTTTACAGAATCACACATATTTCCTCCTGTATCTTACAAGTGACCTGATACTGGCTGCAACAGGTAAAAATAATCCTGGCTTTTGCTTTCCCATTCATTAAGGTGAGTCCAATACAAGACAAGCCGAGATAGGAAATTTGACTTGACAGAATTGAACAGGAATTTCAATCTAAGATGAAGTCTAAGAAATGCATGCAGGAATCTGAGTTCACAAATAAAAAGCCTTTCCATCATACAGGGAGTGTCTCACTACTCAATAGAATGAGTCTAGAGGCATTCAAGAAGATCATCATTAACCATTATGTCTGTTGCTACACAATGACATTTCCCAGTTCCTCCAATGACAACCATGATAACACTAACCTCTGCCATGTCCTACCGGCATATCTTTCTATCTTATTCCTATATCTTTTCCTACTGTGTTTGCTGTCCCTTTAGCACCAATCGGTGAACCTTTTGCTCCATCTGTTGTCCTTCCTTCTTGGTTTGTTGTGAAAAGATGTACCCCACCCCATGCCACATTTCAGCTTTGTAGCCCACAAATGCTTCAATTGGCTCAAACTGACCTCTGGGGACCCTCAATGATCTCCAAGCTCAACCTCAAATAGACCATAACTTCCATTGTGAAAAGATGTATCCCTATGCCAAATTTTATCTTCTCCGAGGTGTAAAATGGCCTACAAAGTGGGAC
Organism: Thysanoteuthis rhombus; assembly: GCA_963457665.1. Lineage (NCBI taxonomy): Eukaryota > Metazoa > Mollusca > Cephalopoda > Oegopsida > Thysanoteuthidae > Thysanoteuthis > Thysanoteuthis major. The sequence goes on from OY735211.1 coordinate 47,894,331, forward strand.
AGACAGACAAACATTTAGTTTTTATATATCAAGATATTCACTGAATGCTTTCCAGCCCATCATTATATGTTGTTTTATCTCACTTTCATTGTCTTTCACTAACTTTATCACCTAACCTAGGCAGACGTATTCCGTAACCTCTTCTAAGTCTTCACCCTCTGTTCTTATGGTCTTTTTCAGGACTTTATAGTTGAACATTATTTTTGTCTCTGTTTTGCTCATCGTTAACCCTATTTTAAGATTTTCCCTACTTAGAACTTTGTAACTCGTCTGGAGTTTTCTGATATTATTGAAATGTCTGTTATCAGCTAATCTTAATGGTCCAAATAGTCTATACATATGTTTACTCCAATTTTTTCCTAATCAGTTTTTCGAAGAAAGGTGCTTCTGTTATAAAATGTAACCGAATCAGAGTAGTTAGAAAGTTATGTTTTCAAAATTAGAATTAACAATACAGAAAGAAAACCACCTCAATAGCTAAGAGTTAATCAGGTGAGAGGCTGCGATGGATATACACTAAGCTTCACTTCATCTAACCTGTTGCTAAATTTGAGGAATGAGAAACAAGGACAGCTGTTCCCATGGAAATATAATCATTGTGGCAATTGTGGATTTTATAGAGCCCAATGCCCAAGATGGACTACCTTACAGAACAAAAGAGTGCCAACTGCCCTGATACTTACTCATAGCCCAAGAAGAAGTAGATTTATGCTTTTCTCAAGGGCAATAGTGTAAAGTGAACAAAAACTCTGGCAGCCAGTTTGCACTCAGTTTATAGAATCCATTTTCCATGCTGTTAACCATTAGGCTACCCATACCTCAAAACATCTAATGCTGGTGAGAAATACACAACTATCTTAACCAACAGGCATGCACTAAAAACAAAGTGCAGCTTAGTCTAACACAGAGGTGTATGAGGAAGATTATGTTTTACCAATCTCTCAAGTGGGGAGGGCCTGCCTAACTTGATATAGGCTAGTATGTCAGAAAAATATATTTGTCGAAAATTACCCAATACATGTATATCTGTACCTCAAATGAAAAGAATCACCATTGCCTGCATGTGTACCAGAATTGAATATCTAAAGAAATTATCTGAAATTATCGTTAAAAAATAGATCTATTATCTAAAATGAAGAGATCCTAATAATTTAAGAATATACCAGCACAAGCTAGTTGATCCAAAATGACAATAGAGACCCCAAAAAGCACTTTTTTAAAAAACACAAGAGAACGTTTTCAGATGGTGCCTAGTGGTGTACTCATGCCAAATCTCAAGGTTGTAGCCCCAAAAATGTGATACACACACACAAGCAAAGTGAGAAGACTCCGTCGCCCAGTTGACTGTTTTTTCTGGCTATCCTGGAGGCTACAGTGATCAATAAAAAACTAAAGTATTACAGATTTTATAAGAAATAAATTGATTGTAAGACTTGTTTGAAATTAATCCTAATTTCCTACCTTCAATCTCCAAAATCCCTTGGAAAAATGTGGTCTGTCTGGAGAGGACCCAGCATTTAATATTAAGGAAAAAACTAGTCAACATAGGACAATGGAGCCTTGGTTCCCTTCAAAGTACGCCATTCAGGACTTCACACACTTACACTAGTTTTTCAAAACAGTCTACAAAACACTTTTTGGGATCACTATCACCTGCCTTGTTGCATTCCCTTAAATCTTATCCACTGTCCATTTCAGTTTTGGGAAAGCCAAAAGTTACAGCGAACTAAATCTAGACTATATGGGGGCTAGACAAACCTGGGTGAAGTAATGTTTGGACAAAAACACTGAACAAGAGGTGAAGAGTCTACTCACTCAATCATTGTAAATGCAATGATCCCACAGTGCACAATGGCATCTCAGTAACATCATGCTCACTCAGTGGTGACTGAATAACCCAACATAAGAGTGTCTGTTCATGCATGTGCAGTTAGGTCCCAAGTTACATCAATGCCACACACCCGATTCTTGAATTTTTTAAAAAATGTTTATTGAAAGGTAATTGAATTTACTCCAGTGGAAAAGTCTTTTGTTGGAAATGGTAGGTAGCGAATATTTTTATGAGCAAAATTGTTACCTTTACACGGAAAAGTCCATTGTAACAGACAGACAGACAGAAAAAAAACCCACAGCTGATCACTATAGTAGATTGAGAAAGAAAAGTCATTTCAGCCCCTTATTGGCTTCAGTTCTCGTGAGTTTGCCGTTAATATCCCAAACTATTTAACCTCTGATTTCCAGAGACCAAATTTGGCAATTTTATAAATAAGCTCTCAAAATTAACAGAAAGAAGCCTTACAAATCATATATTTTTGGAAAACTTGTGATTTGTTCTGCCAGGGAGCACCACAAAATTATACAAACAAAGTTACCTCTAATGGTTCCATCTCTTAGGGGAGGTATACTTTTGTATATAGCAAATACCGAATGTGTATTCACCCTGATATGAGAGAAAAGCATTCAGGATTATCACATCCTCTCACAACTGTAAATAGAATGGGTAATAGTTCAAGCTCAGATAGAAGCCAGACTTTTATGATCACAGATTTTAAAAAGGTTTCGTAGGTCAGGATTCGATCCACTGCAGAATTATACCAAAGACTTTTAAAATAATACTCAATGCCTCTCTACAAAACACTCAGTACAAGAACTAGGATTTAAGGAACTTCTCCTTGGGGCAAAGGGGTTATGGCCAAAGTTAAGCAACATCAAGCCTGGTCAATATCTAGATGGGTGACTATTCAGAAAACCAGATGCCATAAGCAGAACAAAACTTTGACACACCTGCCAAGCCAGAAGTGGGTCTTACCAGCGATTCCCCAAGAGTACCGAACCCTTCGACACACCCAATGTAGGTATAAGCAGAGAACGATGATGCATACATAAACTCACACACAGCGTGAGAGAGAAAAGCATAAGAAGGAAAAGAACTGGTAATGGATGGTACAGGGTATCATTTGAGTGATTACACCTATTTTTACCATGGAGATACCAGAAGTAGATTGCTGTAAGAGATTTTTCTTTCATAGGAAACCAACACTGTTTTTTTTTTCTGAGGCTACCGGATGAGCAATATACCAAACTAAACCAAGCAGGAAACATAAGAAAAATATTACTAAAAAAAAAAATCATCAAAAAAAAAAAATTCAACCTGACAGGCATTTTTGGAAGTTGGCAAAAATTTGTTTGGTAACTTTTAATTGGAAAAATAGAAAAAGAATGAAAGCACCTTCAATTTGAATTTCAAAATTTATACAGATCATCGGACCATGGACAACAAAATGAACATGATAAATGTGTTACAGAGGCAGAATTAGAAAAATCTATATTGACAAGTAGAAAGAGCAAAGTGTGTATAAATACACATATTCAAACACACACACACATGCACATCTTCAATATAAAATCAATTCCCGATTTGTAGAGCTATAAAATTAAATCTCTCAGTTTTTGTCTCAAATTTTGTTAGACGGAATGTTTTGATCATTGTATATGGTTTAGTGGGACTATTTTCCTCATCTATGTCGCTCATTTTTTCCACAACGTTTCAGCCTCCTTCAGGTGTTAAATGAAATTGTTACATTCCAGAACAAAAGAAAACCAGAAGGTACATGACTAAACCTCATACAATGATCAAAATCTCTCAAGTAAGATATTTTTCATGTTCTATATGAAGACTTTTACAAGCATCTCATTCCAAATTTGTATACCCTTCTTCCAGAGTGGACAGAGTGAACATTTAAAAACACTTGAAATCAGTCTTCAAATATTAACATGAATGCTGGTATATGAGTCAATTATTGAATTTTCTCTCAAAACTACACAAATGTTATACTGCATCCAATGCGCTAATATTATCACAAGGGTAGCCGTCTACCGAAGCTCAATATGAACAGTTTGGGGGCTTTGATAAGTTGCAATGAGAGTGGTACTCCGCCAAATATCCTTATAAACCATTTGTCTCATAGCCTGGCACATACAGTATTTTTGAGTATCAGCTATACTTTGAATAAGGCTAAAATGTAAGATTTTGCTCAGCAAGACATTCACAAGTAAAAGCCATTCTTTTTCCTATTCATTGTATTTCTCAGTATCGTATTGTTTTCAAGTTTTTTTTTCTTTATCAAAAAAGATATAATAAAGATTCCCATGATAGAGTAGCAACATTTTCTTTGGTAAACGATAAAATAGCTAAAAATGAAATAAAATGTTATTCTATGCATAAACAGAGTAAAGTGAACTGAAAAAATGTAAAAAATGTACATTTATTCAAATCTATTTTTTTAATTTTTATCTTTCACTTCCAAATGCTGAGATACTAATAAAAGAAAAAAAAAGGAGAAAGATGATGCAATTCGTTATCTTGTAAAAATCCACAAAAAAAACAAAAAAACAAACCAGTAAACACGTAGTCAATCATAGTACATAAAAATAAGAATCAACATTGCTGGCAACAGAAATAATTAGCTCGATAGATGTGAAGAGACCGAGGTAAACAGTTAACCCATGAACTGCGAATGATTGAAATTTCAATCATTACAGTAATAACTTTTACTCTTTACCACCTGCCACAGTTAATGATTGAGTTAAACTTAGTTCAGGCACAAGGCAAAATCAGTGGGACACCCAGTGAGGCTCAAACTCATTACAGGTACCCAAGACAGACAGAAATTAAACTGAAATTGATTGATAGTTGCAGAGAGGCACTAAACAGCACTCAGAGAGCGTATGCCTCAGCCAACGCCATACATTAACTAAAAACTGAATGAAAGTCATTTCATATACAGTTACGATTAAGGGGAGATAACAGCAAAAAATTTCCAGGAACCCCCCACCAAAAAAAATGTTATCAATTCTCCCCCTTAGCCCACGGCCCACCATTCAACAAAATGTCATTGAAATTCATTGAGTGCTTTTGGAGATATTGTGTGGTCAAATAGATTGAAGGACAAACATGAGCGGCTTACAACTGTAGGAACACATGGGAATGACATTCGTTTACTAGGGTAAGGAACAGCGACCCATCACTTTCTATATGCTACTAAAATTCTCTACTTGAACAATTCACTGATAGAAAAAAAGCCAGTATATGTCCAAATACACATCTCTGAAATAGGTTAAATTTCAGAAGTTTTCTCGAGGGGGTTGGCTCAAAGCAGGCAGCCCTACATTCCTCTTACTTCTTTTTTTTTTTTAGCACTACACCATTATGCATACGTCTTCCATGTTTGACGGCAGAGGTAGATATGGAGAGAAAGCATTTTTTCAGAAAGAACAAATCTTTTTTCGGCAAGAAGGAAATTAAAGAGGATAAATGGACTGAAAGAGAAAAAACATTAGAATTGCAAATATTGATGCTTAAGTGGATGAAGCAACAGCAGCTGTTTGGAGTGCAGCAGCAACACAGTAGCTTTAAGGGAAGAGAAGGTAGCAAAGGCAGATGTTTTAATAATATAAATATGGAAAAGATGATTGGGTCAGGGCCAAAATAGAAAAAAAACAACAAATCAACTACATAGAATTAGAATCAGATTTTGTTATATTCTCCAGCATAGAACCCTGTAAGCTGTAGGCGTGTGCGCATGTTACAGTAAAATTGTGAAACTAGCGATATCGTGAAATCCCTGAACATTTCAGTATTTTCATAAGATCCCTAGTTTCCCAATCATATTAGTAATGGTTGACAAACTTCTGATGTTCACCATTAGTACTGTAATGAGTTCAATCCTCACTGGATGCCCCATTTCTGTGGTCAAACTAAGCTAAAGCATAGTGTATATACACCATAAATACTGAAGCAGAATATACTTAATCTATATCAGCATCAGAAATTTGTTAACCATGATTACACTGAATATGAAATTAGGGATTTCCTGAAATTATTGAAATATTCAGGGATTCCATGAAATTCTTAGTTTCTCAATCTGACTCTTAAACATACATTTTTCAACCAGGGCACAGAGGAAAATAATGTATGCATTAAAAGGTTAGTTAACTAAATTAGATAGTAATTAATCATCATAACCATAATTATAATTTTCAAAGATAATCTTTACTCACCACCACAGTCAATAACTGAACTAGCATAGCGTCAAAATTTTGAGTAAAAAAAAAAAAAATTCCATCAAAAAATATGGTCAGAATAAAGTCTATTTATGACATCACTGGTGGTTTCTATTGAAAAACATCCAAAGTGGAATATAAAAAAAAAAAGCATTAAACACATCTAGACTTGAGAAAACCTTGATTTTATTAATAAACCTGTCTGAAAGATATCAAAAAAGTTTTTTCTTCTGAAAATCAAAAACACAGTTTTGTCTGTGGACAAAACGATATGGCCAGGAGCACTCGAACACATAAATACACACACATGAAAAAGAAGAGAACCCTTTACCACCAATGTGGCTATGGTTGTTCAATAGTGATACTTATTAAAAATAATCTTAGCTAACCATTTCTGTTAACTAGTTGGTTTTTCAAACATCACATATATACATCACTTATTTCATGTTTAGTGTGTACACTAAGGCTAAACATTAAGTTTACAGAAATGTATTTAAAATTCTGTAGATAGCTTACCGAGTTTTTATTCTAAAAAATATTGATTCACTGTGACCGATTTCAAAAGTGCACACATACTTTAGCAATCTTTGCAATAACACATAGGGGAAATTTTTAATTAGGTATTTTAGAATCGGCAAATTGGAATGGCCAAAAAGGGCTAGTTTTGTCTTTGCTGTTGCCGCTGCAAATTACAAATGAAAGCAGAAAAACTTGAACATTAAAAACAGTTTCAAGATGAAACTGTATTTTATTAAATCTAATTATAAAGGATATAATCTAGTGTGGGGGTTAGTGTTTAGGGTTTGGGTTGCAATTGACGACAATAAAAGATTAAATATTTTCTCCAAAATTGTACCACTAAGATGGATATACAGTTGAAATTATCAAAAACTGATTTTTCTTTGTCATTTTGGAGTGTGTTTCTCCGTTCAAACTCATGTAAATAGGAAGTTTACAGTTTCCTATTTTGTTCCGCTTTGTCTACAATTTTTAATCTCAAATTCACTCAATTTAGTCCGTTTTTTAAAATATCTTACTACTTTTAGCCATTCAAAATGACCGGGCCTTGATAAGTTATTGCAAAGATTGTCCATACATATGTCACAGGAAAAAAATAGCACATCATAAGATTTTTGCACACAGTAACTACTAAAAATCAGAGGATACATTGTTTACAAGTGCAGATTACAAAAAAAAAGAAAATTTATATCTTTTGTGAAAGAACAGATTCTTACTACAAATTGAATATACATGAGGTCTGTCCAGGAAGTATTAAACCATTTGATACAGTAGGCCTTCACTAATCTAGCATCATTGGGACCTGAAGAGTGTCGGATAAGTGAAAATACTGAATCATAGAAGCTAGTTAACAATAGCTAACAAATTCATCGTACCTTTAAATTTCATGTAAATCACTCCAACTTAGGGGGCAGAAATATTAAATCTACTTGTTTCTTCGTGAAAAATTCTTGCTTGCTCTTTCAGCATGACTCCAGACAGTTCAACCGTCCCTATTCTAGGCTTAAATCACTTATCAACATTTCATCTAGTTCTAAACTTCTTCCATCTTTCATTGTTTTCCCCACACACACCTGATTCTTTGAGCCAATATCAGCAAAAAAAATTGAAATTTTTCTTTTAGTTTCTTTATATCATACACTATTGAAGAAACACTGTTGTAACACTTGCACAAGCTTTTCACTGAAACATCACTGTCCAATTCCTCTCCAAGGTTCAATCTTATCTTTAATCAATAATGTGCAGTGTTTTTGCTCGACAGCAGGCGATGCACTTGCTTTATTCACTGAACAAATTATATCAATATAGAAAAATAAGCAGGAATTGTTTGCCTGGGTTCACAGGAGTGCATTAATAGGTGAATAGTACTATTCTGTGCAGCAGGTTGATGTGGTATCTATGAAATTTTGAATTTGCAGTGGTACAGGAAATCTGAAATCAGAACCGAATTCAGTGAGGAAGCTGATTATAGGTAGTAGGATTAGTGAAGGTCTACTGTATTAACAAATTAAGATTTGGAAAAAAAACAGTCCAAGGGCAATGATGCTCTAGTCCCCTTCAAAGTTTTCTCTTTGGGACCACACATATATATCCCTGTATCCCTTCTACTTTTCAAAACAGTCTGTCAAGTCTTGCTTTGGGATCACTATCAGCTGCCTTGTTGCATTCTCTTTAATCTTGTCTACAATGTGTGATCTTTTCGAGAAAAGTCAGGAGTTGTAGGGATTTAAATCTGGACTGCGGGGGGGGGGGCAGATAGATTGAGCGATCCACTGTTCTGCCAAAATACTTTGCACGAGACGGAGAATGAGTCATTATATCATTGTGAAAGTGACGGTCACAAAGTACACAAGTTTTCTTAATAGGCGTCTCACTGCTAGATGAGTTACCCCATATGAAAGGGTCAGTTAACACACATACAGTAGGGTCCCTTGGTTGTCAACTAATATCAAGGCCATGCAATCAGTTCTCTGATGTCCAAAATGGCTGGATACTTCCAGGAGAGATCTCATGTAATATTATAATGCCTCATTTTATGAATGATTTGCATTGGTAATTCCTTGAAATATTAATGCTTTCTAAAAATAATGATTTTTTTATAAATGATAATTGTTTTTAAATCTAAGAAAGCAGAAGATAATAAAAAACAAATGTAAAAAGATATTTAGTGAGAATAAAAAGACATTAACGGATTTAGCAGAGGCCAAAACCTGTCTGGTTGATAACACAGATTTGAAAAGATTAATCCTAAAAAAAAACAGGCTTCTCTTTTAAAATTGGCCAATCAAAATTGACTGGAGACGTATTAGCTGTCTGGTTGCTTTTTCAATGGGCGATTTTCTTGGGCTTTCTATCTTTAGATTAGTTTACCAATACCGTGAAGAAATGATGGCAGTATTGAAATAATTTTGCTATTGTACTGTACTTATAAAATATCAAAAACATTATGGTACTCCACATTTTCTTTACATTCAATCAGAATGAACCAAGATTTTCTCATACACTTGCAATAAATGGATGAAGAAGACTACTCTATGATCAATATTTGATAGTTATTTCCCTTGACAAATCTTACAAACAAAAATATAGACATACACATGGCATATTATATAAATTGATTAGAAATTAAACCAAAATTAGATACGAATAGTCCTACAAATTTAATTATTTTTCAAAAAGCTGTCTTACTTAATAAACAATTTACATCATATCAATCATCATGTCAGTGGATCTGTTCATCTGTCGGTTACTCTTGAAAAAATTTTTTTAAATCACATTGAAAAAGGTATGGATGGAGAAGAAACTCTGAGAATGGAATCACAACTCAAATACTGAGAAAGAGCGTGAAGAGAGAGAGAGACAAGCAGGGCAGACTCGCTTAGAAGAGAATGGCTGAACTTGACCGTTGAGAAAAAGAAAGCAAGAAAGTAAAACAGGTGGAATTGAAGTCACTTCCAAGTGTCTGTAAGTGAAATGGTTGCTGCCATGAGTTTTTTCAGGTACCACAGTGCTTTAGATTTCCACCCCCAGGTATACCATTAGCAAAGTGACTGGAATTTTACTCGTACACACTATTTTCTTGCACATTGAATGGCCCCAACAAGGACCATGAAGTATCATTTCTTCAGTATTAACAAAATTGTTTTCTTTTATTTTTTTAACTTCCTATACTTTTGGACACAAGATGTCATTTTGATTACACCTCTCATAGAGAGAGGGCTCAATAATGGATTCGATTTTAAAATAAAACTTACTAGCTGAAAACCCACCCAATTGGCAGTATTTGATCTAGTTCCTGCAGAAAGCCTAAATATAAATGGGGCTTTTGGCCCCTAACGAGTTGTTTGGTTGAGTTACCAGACTTCATACAGTTTGGTAGGGGAAGGTCTCAAATTCAGATAACTCAATGATAGATCAAGTAAGTCACTCAATAGAAACTATCATGAGACCAGCATTTTTTGGCAGCATGCTGTGTTGAGGGTGATCAATGAAAAAATTGGAAAAAGAAGAGATCAATGAATGAATTACTTTTCTCGCCTTTTGATGAGCATTGATCAGTGACACAGGGCAAATTTTCAAAAAACAAGCATGAATGCCGTCTGACACTAACTTAGAAACCAATTTAGCATAAACTTACTAGGTGGATCAAACAACCCACTAAAAACCGATGGGGGAGGTTGTTTTCGAAAAACAAACGAAGTTTTTTTTTGACATATTAAGGAGGAAATGTCCAAATTTTCAGCCCTCTGGCTCCATTGGCACAACGTGTACACACAACACATGCACAGCCAGTTTAATTGTTGGCTTCCTAACATTTTGATTGAATTTTGGTAGGATTAAAAGAAGGCTAGTGAGGTAGAATCAGGACTATGAGATCTGTTCCTCTAAACATCTTAATGAATCACACCAAAGAAAAATCTTGAAGAGCAAGACTTGAGAAAATTGGAAGAAAAACATTTTTTTAAAACTTCCACTTATGTTCAAGATGTCATAGGGAGGTGGGGACAGTCTTTGCATAATTCCATCCATCCATATTTTTGTTCTCTTTTGTTTTACTATAGCAATAAGTTCCACCTTGCTAGACCCAGGTTAGCTTCACCACTGCCCTGCTATCCATACATTCTACTCATTGCCAGCCTTTCACAATCCTGGACAAGGAGTTGGACTATCCCAGTTCGAATTCAGAGTTGTCTCTCTCCTAGACTGGTAGCCAAGCAAGGGTGAAGATCCAAGTGTTCCCTGCTATTCACCCATAGCTGGGAAGAGAAGAGATGGATTCATGCCTTTTAGTGCAAAGCGAACACAAACTGTCTCAGCAGTTTGAAGTCTGTTCACCAATTCAATTTTTCACACTGTGAACTGTTAAAAAAAAAAATATGGCGATGATCATAAATGAAGTTTTTTTCTTCTGTAAAACACTTTATCTGATTTTCCACTCTTCACGACAGGCAATGGGATTTGCGTGTTCCTAATTGAGGGTATGGCAGAAACACCCAAGTCCCATGGCCTGTCCATCACAGAGGCAAATCACCAAGCCATCAACCGCCATCCCCACCCACCCTAAGACACCGTGCAGTACTTAGGGAAGAATAAAAGAGAAAACTACTGATTTTTTAACTTTGAAATTAAAACTTTAAAACGTGTTTCAAACTTCAATTTTCCTGGGCACCCCACGAAGATCTCAGGTATTTATCAGCTGTAACATGGAATCTTCACAATTGATTATCAAACTCTTTCCTTTGCAGACATTAGAAAGGTGATGCCTGCCATCCATCTCGGGTCGATTGTATTTGTTAGAAGACAAATCAAAGAGAATTTACAAGAAATATTAAATATCATACTGAAACCCTGTGAGGTTGTTGTGCAGACATGGTTAGAGAGAGTAGGGCGTAAGGCCTACAAATGGCAAAAAATAAAAACCATCTACTTATTTAATATGCTACATGTATGTCAATATATTCATGTAATATTTGTCAAGAGAGATAACTATTAAATGCTGATAGAATGATAGAGTAGTCTCCCGTAGGTTTTTTTTTTTTTTTTTTGCAAAAATGTAAAAAATCTGGATTCAGTCTCGTTGAATAAAACAAGAAATCGCAAAACCACATGAAGTTTTTAATACTGCGATTGTGAAATTATATAAATACTGTCATCATTTTTTGACGGCGTAGTTAAATTAGTAGTAACATAAACAGCACCAACTACATTTGCTCAATTCACCCAAGATTAGTATATACTAGTTGAACATGGAAATTCCACAGGCGTTAACTGAGATTATCCATTAGATTATGCCTCTGCTCATCTTCATCCTTTGCCTCACACTTCTTATTCTCTTCCTTAACCCTTTCACTCCTTGTGGCTCATCTGTGTTTTGATCTAAATCTCATGTAAGCATGAATAAGTTTCATACACAAAAATCTACCGAACCACCCCAAGTAAACTTCCTTTTTTTCTGACCTCTATCTTCCTAACCTCTTATTGAATTAATTTCTTCGCTTTTTTCCATTCCTACACCCTTATCAAAATACCTCATTTTTTTTCTCATGTCACTACTCAAAGCGCAATATCCAAACACAGGAAAAACAAGCAGAATAATATTATAGATGAGTACAACTTAGTTGTAGAGGAACAAATTAGTAACCATGATTTGATAGATTAACTCAAAGAGAAAACAGCAGAATATAAAATGTCACTCGCCTTGACATTTATTGACTACCAAAAAAATTCTGATACGGTGGAAATTCATCAAAGCAATCAAACAACAAGGCGGAGACTAAGTTTATGTCAAAATTTCACAGAATAACTATCAATAAATAGGTAAAGTATCACATCTCTTAAGGGACAAACTCCAATAGAGATGGAGTATGATGACCAGTCACAAAATCCTGGTTTCTGCTGCGTACGTCAGCTTAGCGATCCTTGCAAGTTCAAGTCAAGTTTTTATGACCAGCCCCTAGACAGGATGCTAGTCTAAAAAAGGGAGACTTCCACCCTAATCACACAGCTCGATTAGCTGCACCGGGGAATTTGCCCTGATGAAACATTTTTCACACTCCCCGCTCATTCCGAAAAACAAACCCAGGACCTTCTGCATGTGAGGCAGATGTGCTACCCATGACACTATCTGAGCGGACCATAACTACCAATAAAGAAGCTCTTATATCTGACAACACAAAAACTCAAAGCCCTAAGGAGTAAAAAAGGGCGACATTAACTCAACAAAACTCTTCAAAGCTTGCCTCGCAGTGGTCTCCAGGAACTCAAATGCGATAAATAAAGGAATCAAAATTGATTGCAATGGCAATGGGCAGGCCATGTTGCAGGAATGACAGACAACCAATGGACATCACGATTTATAACATGGACCCCCTGAGATCACATGCAAAACCAAGGCCGACAAAATACAAAATAGAGAGATGAACTAGACTTATTTAGAAAATACTGGCTCCGCAACGCGCACGATAGAGAAGTGTGGCAAATTCTGGGAAAGGTCTATGTTCAATGACAGATATTAAAAGACTGATTATGATGATGATGATGATGATGATCTAAGTAACCTCAGATTTGTTGACGACATTATCCTTTATCTATGATCTCCATACAATGATATATAAACTGAATAGAGAAAGCAAGAAGCAAGGTGGTCTTCACATAAAATTCAATAAAATATCATGCGCAACTTATACAACTAGGACAAAAACACAACTACCAGAATTGAAAATGCAGAGATAAAGAATGTAGATTTCTACATCTACCCAGGACAACAAATTTCCATGGAATCTTCAGAAGTAAAAGAAATCAGAGGAAAAATCACTGGCAAGTTTTCAGCAGAGCAAGAATTTCCAAAAACATCTTTCGGACTGAAACGTAAACATTGTTTAATGGTGCTGCCAACCGAAAACTCATATCTCATTTTGAATGACATTTTCTATTTCCAACTGAAATCACTTTAACCGACCAGAATCCTGACATCAATATCTGGCTGGTTAATGAGAAAAATGGCGTACAATTTCTTTCAAAGACAATATCCTGTAAAGCTGCAAGCAAAAGTTGGAAAAATACAAAGATTTGAAATGCAAGTGTAAGAGAAACAGATGGCCGTATAATATATTTCCCATCAAAGTTTGATGCCATGATTCAAAGAATGAATAAGTAAGTAAGCTACAGCTTCAGCCATTCCTGTTTGGGCTCCACATAACGCATTACCACTTACAGAGCCTGTTTGAGATATGTGAAGTAAACATAAAATGTCTCAGCCGGAGTTTGAACTCTGATTGCCGAGTCCATTCTCCATTCCGTTGATCACTTGGCCACTCTGCACCTCCTCAAGAATGTTTAACGAGAATGTATGAAAAGAAAATGTTGCCAAGTTATAGAACTGGGCAGAAACTTCATCCAGGTTGTGACAATCATATTCAAAGCAAAAGGACTCAAAGTCAAGCGACCAAGTCTCAAGACATTGTGAGCTATTCCTGGATTAATGGCGATAATCATATTAGGTTGTTATACATGGGATGTTTTTTTTTCACATCATAGGAAATAAAGCTAAAAGTGAAATATCTATTTATGTAATTTCATTTTTAGCAGTTTCAATGTAAATAGGGATATAATTTGTTATTATTGGAGGTTTTTCAGCCCTTAACAGTAATGGCATATACCCAAGAAGTTGGACTAATTTTCAAGTTCGATTCCAAATCAGAACTTAATGTCACTCAAGCTGCTGATAATGTCAACAAAGCATTTGAAGTGGACACTACGACAGTGCAAATTGTTCAGTGTTGAAGAAACTAAGGTACCGTTGCCCTCGATAGGCTATTTTCTTTCATTAATATCAAATGGCTGGATACTTTCCTGACAAACCTCGTATATTACAAACACTTACACACACATTCATTTTCTAACATTAACATGTCCCAGCCCAAAGGTACATTATTACTGTTACATTTAACCTTGTAAACCTTTCCATTAATGTGTATTATTTCCTCTCAGAAAGAGTGAATGATTTTTGATCACGTGTGATATTCATCTACAGAAAGCAAGTTCAATGTCTGCAATTAATCAAGTTCTACTTTGTCAACATTTGACCCACAACTTCCAAACCATTTGTCATCAAAGAGAAGTCTTTTATCATTTCTTTCAATAATCAGACAGATTCTTTCATGGCGGCACACAAAGACATTTTCATCTTGAAGTTTGGTTTTCTCCATAAATCATAGAACAAAATAAAGCAAACAAATTTGGTTCAGTCGGGCGGGATTTTCAGCCATTTCCTCCATAAGGCATAAACAGGGCCTTTGACCCCAATAAAAGATCATGGATTTGAACTATGGATTTATCAAATCATACTTTATCTGAAAATGATCGTCATCATAAACTCTTGGATCATATTTAATTTTGATATCTGGGGGTGGGATTTCACAAAAGTGAATCATATAGATGGAAAAAATTGCTTTAATGTAACGGATATATCAGGTCGTTATAAATTGAATGTCGTGTTTTTTTTTTTTAACATCATAGAGAATAACACCAGACGTGAAAGATATACTAATGTAATAGTATTTTTGTTTATATTCAATGTAAATAGAAATAAATTCTTTGTTATTGGAGGTTTTTAAGCCATTAACAGCATTGATGTCAACGCAAAAAGTTAGACCAATTCACAAGTACTGATTTGAATTAGAATAGAATGCTACTCCAGCTACTGATAACATTAACAAAGTATTAGCAGTGAACATTTCAACAGTGCAAACTGTTCAGCATTGGTTCAAGCATAGAAATATGGATGGAAGTCCAAACCAGTTCTTAATGATGAATTATAGAGAGTAATAGCCAACAATCCACAAACAATGGTTTGAGCACTTCCTCGAGACTTGAAGACTTTAACAGCTAACATAAAACATCATTTCAAAGCAATAACGGACATTAAATTTGGAAAACTAGGGTGAACTTAAACTGAATAAAGCACTTCACAACAGTACCTGATCCTGAACTTCTCAACTGATTATATCTACGCTTGGAAAATCGGGATATGAAGTCTTACAGTATCCTCCATATTCACCTGATATTTCACCGACAGATTATCATCTTTTCAAGCATTTTGAACTTCATATCCATAATATTTTGTACTTTTACTTAAATTGTGATCACTGAACCTGAAGAATTTGAGATGAATGATTAAAGGATCATTTGAAAGAGGTTATGGCTTCAAATAGGTCATGTTTTCATTTAACGTTCACTTCTTTTTGTTTATCTCATGCTTTATCTTACTATTCAAAATAATGACTTTTCATATCAAACAACTTATTAATAGTCCTGAAACTTTGCCTGAACCAAGGGTCATCATGATGATGGAGACTTTGTTAAGAGTGCCAACTGCAGAAGCATTTCAGCAACATATGCATGAATAAGAGTTCAAACTTTGTTAAAGTCAAAATTGATTTGTCACAAGATCAGTATCTCATAAAATAATATTTCTTCAACTAGTTGCTTATGAGTGTTTTGTAGGGGCAAGATTGCCAAGTGGCTAAGAATTTGAAACACAAGATCTTATTCCAGGCAAAACAGTTTACATCACTTTCGCAAAAAACATCTTTAGAGAAGAGGCACGAATCCAACATTTCTAGCACTCAGTCCCATCCTTAATCATTTTGATCAGCTCATTCAGGCTTGACCTTTTTTTAAAAAGGGTTATAAAAGCAAGGACATAATGAACTGATTTAAGTTTTCTCATTTTCTATAAAAGCCCAAGAAATCATATATCATTTTGGAGGTTATAAGACATGGATTTCATTTATGGCAAGTGTAATGTGACCTCATTATATATTCAAATGTCCTCAGAATTTAAAGTGCACCTTCGTGCCCTCTTGGCCTGAATGAGTTCTTGTCAATGATATTATGCAATAGTAGAGAGTTCACAACCTAGTCAAGCATTCCACCCTAATCCTGTTTATATTATCCTCCATATAACTATTAAAAAAAATGACAGTTTATACATAACAACAAGATATAAGCAAACAGATGAACAGATAAAAAAAATGACCCAGTTTTTTATTTCTTCTGTTTGCTATTCAAAGATTGGAGTGAATAGAATTGAAAAGAATCAACTATTTTTGTGACTTTCCATAAAAAACTTTCCTTTTAATAAAACTTCTACACATGTGAATATTTCATTGTAGGTTACAGAGGATACATAAGAGATATTAGGTCAATTAGGAGTTGGATCCCAGACAACAGCTTGTAATCTAAGAACATCTTATTCATTGAAAATAAAACAGGAAACAAAACATATTATTAAAAGTGCATCAAGAATTATACAGGTTTCCCTTGCTATACAAGAGTAGATCATCCCCATAAAAACCTTTCATAACACACACTGATGTGAGCAGAAAAGCAATTACCATCAATTCAAATCCGAAAGAATTTTGAGCATTCCCAGACCCAAAAAATCGCAATGAAGGTAAGTAAGACTTAGTCATTACAGATCGGGGCTGGTAGGAGGTACAGGAGACTTGGATGAAGGAGAGAGAGAGGGAAAGAGTACAAACTACTTCTATAACAGCCTGCTGCAAAACAAATACTGAACACTATTTTCATTTTTTTCCATAGAAAGTGCACTTTCAAAAAGCATGGATTCCTGATATTTGTTTTTCCTCTAATAAGTCTCTTGGTCTGGGGTCGGCCAACAACATCCTACCCACAAACACTGGGGTACTACTATTCTTACTTTCCATGTTTTGAGAGATTTTTTATGTCTTTTTCAATAGATTCAGAAGATGCCTTGATTGAAATAAATTATCTCTAAATTAAGTTCATTCACTACTAACCGACAAGCTTGGTTAAGCATGAATGATTTTCAAGCATTCATTGATTTGAGGCAAAATATAGCTAGATATATTCAAATAGCTAATTTTCAAATCAAAAACTTTTCATGGCATTCATCAGACCTACCATCCATTATATAAGGGAGACTTTTCTGCAATTAGCATTTAATAGTTATTATCTCCTTTAACAAATGTTGCAGACAGAAAATATAGTCCATCACTCTGATATAGGTAAATTGCTACTACAAAGATTCAACTCCCTTACTATGTAAACAACATAAATGTTTTATCATAAATGCCTTTGGCTTTATCAGGCTTCATCGGTCAGTGAGTCCTGATAAACTATGTTCTAAGAATATAAACTAAAACATACTTAGACATAACTATCATTTCCAGTAAAACAAATGTTATGTACAACAAACAAGTCAAAGACAAAAACACAAAAATCCAAATTGAAAACACAGACCTGAAAAAAGTACATCAGTACATCTATCTAGGACAAGAAATATCCATGAAACCCTCAAAAGAAGAAGAAATCAAGTAAAGAATCACTCTAGGATGGTGAGCTTTTAGTAGAGCAAGCTCAACCTTTAAGAACAAGAAAATCTCAAAAAAAAGGCTCTACAACCAATGCATCTTCCCAATACTACCCTATGGAGCTGGAACATGGAACCTAACCAAGAGATTGACCCTCAAACTGAGAACCATGCAACGTGCACAAGAGAGAATCAAGCCCAACATTACATGGAGAGATCGCAAAACTGCATAGCATATGAGAGAAAAAACTAGAGTCAGGAAATCAATAGAATCCATTAGAAAACCAAATTTGCCATGGGCTGGTAACGTCACAAGACAGTCAGACAACCGCTGGACATTACAACTCACAACGTGCATCCCTAGTGATCATGTACCAAACTGTGACTGGCAAAATATAAAATGGCATGACAAAATAGCCAAATTCAGAGAGTATTGGCTGCGTGATACCAATGATAGATAGAGAGATCTGGCAAATCCTAGAGAAGATCTACATCCAACGACGGACACTAAAAAGCAGATGATGATGATGAATATTATCTCCATCCCCAGTTTCTGACAATCCACTTTTTTCTTCTATCTAAAATAGAAAACAGAAGACTTCCGCTCCACGGTATGTCCCCCTGATAACCCGTAGGTCAATAGGTTTACTACATTGACAAAAAATGTTGGGTGGTATCTTAATTTAAACTCTTCAAATAGTTTGGTGCAAACAGTTTTTTTCTTGATAATCTTATTTACAGAGCATTGCCCCCTTTTTATCTAAGATATTTTAAACCAGTGCTTCTTAAACTATTTCAATGTCATTCATTCTTGAGTCGGTATTACTAAATTTCATTCAACCGCAAATGAATCCCTTCATGAATTTTCATCATATTTGACTTATACTCCTTTGTACTTAGTTTCATGCAGAATTCATTTTTTGCTTTGTGAGTGAAAAACTTTAACTCATTTCTGGAGTGTTATTTTGTTTTTTGGTTTTGAACACAAAAAATAAGTGTAAATAAGGAGTGACAGAAAAATAGTGCAAGAAAATTATTAGGACTTTTCTTGTTTACATAAAGTTGGTCTTGCAACTTAAATTCTTAGAAGCAATGTTTTCTCATGGTGCATATTTACTAAAAAAAAATACTTCCTCGAAAATAGATACAAGTATCCGAGAAGATAAATCATTCCCTCTTCATGTTTCTTTTACTTCTTATTCATCGTTTTAGTTCCATTCACTGTCAAGATAATTTCATCCACTCTTGGATGAATCTTTCACCAGTTTAAGAAACACAGTTTTAAACTCCCAACGAACTAAATTATTGGAATTTGTTTTTCTTCTTCTCTCGTATTTCTGAATAATTCCTCTTTAAATTTTCATGCTGCTGTCATTTCCAGATTAACAAAATTACAAAAGTTCAAATTTTGAGCTTGGAAAAAATGATTAAGTTAAAATGAAGATAAAAATTTAACAAAAGGCAAAATAATTCCTAACTAGAATGCACTCAGAGAGCACATGCCCAAGGCAGTCCAAACTAACTAAAAACTGAATGAAAATCAGTTCATACATAGCTACAGTGTAGAGGAGGTAACTGAGTAAGTTTCAATTTTCCATATTTCAGACTATTGCTTTAATATATGAAGAAGTTTCTCTCAAATGAAAAAATTTTCTTGGTCCATTCCATCATTTATTCAATTCTTCCTTGTACTTATTTCGTAGTGCACACTCGCTCAAAATGTCATCGGAATTCATTGAGAACTTTTGGGGATATTGTGTAGACAACCATGAGTAAATCAAAATTTCAAGTGCTGGTTTATAATATAAAACGTTATACACAGGTGGCACTTTTTGATGTCATTTTATCGATATGAACTAATTGAAATAACTCAAACTTTCTAATTACCATAATAAATTTGACAACACATCTTCCTGATTTTTTCACTATTCCATCTTCATGTATTACTTACTAAGTAAATATCAAAAGATAGTAACAAGTCTCACCTGCCTGGCACCTTTGGTTGAAAAATAAACCTTTAGGCCTGTTACTCTGTTGAGTAAGTCTCAAAGAAAACTTTATATACCTAATAATAAAACTCAAGTGTGTATTTTTTCTTTCCAGTAGTTGATCTAAAATAACTTCACCTATTTAAAAGATGTAAACGAGCTTATGTGAAATGAGGAGACCTGTTTAGTTAACTAGTTCAGAAATTCCAGATGCCCTCAAGAAATTCAGGTCACTAAATACATCAGGGTTACCTTACACCAGGCCTAAACAACTCAAAAGCGACAAGGGCCACATTGATTGCAGAAAATTAGCCGTGGGCTGCAAATGTAAATTTTCAGACTAAATTACAATTTTTTCAATGTAGAAATTATGCGTATGTTATCTTTTATTATAAGAATTACTTATACTGGTACGTCCAGTAAGTCTTAGCTAGGTTTGTATATAAACCTAGCTCAGGCTTATGATAGGAACGAACATGAAATTCTGACGGGAAATTAATAACTTATTTTAAAAAACGTAATAAAGATTTTTCTAAATTTATTTATAAGCTACTTTTTAACTTTGTTTAAGATTAATCAAGCAATTTTTTCACCTAAAATTTTCATTAATTGTAATCTTGAGTTGGACTTGATATCAGTAATTACTTTTATCATCATCAGCCTTTTACAGCTCATCATTGGACACAGCCCTTTCCCAAGATTCGCCAGATCTCTCTATCTAAGACATTGCGGAGCTAATATTTTCTGAACACATCTATTTCGTAATGCCATCTTAAATTTTGCCAGCCACAGTTTTGCATATGATCTATGGGGATCCAAATTTTGAGTCGTGATGTTCATCAGTTATCTGACTTGGGGGGGAGGGGGAGGCTCAAAGCAGATTTTCACTATTTTCACAGTGGGTCCCTATCAGAATGCGCTTCAAGTGGCCTCTAGTTTATGCCAGTTTCTAAATATCGTAGGCTTGAAGCAGTGTGGTCCCTGTTGGAAATCACCTTCCAATTGGGACCACACTGTTATGATAGTGAAAAAGTTGGATCAAACTATAATTTGAGAATTCTAGATGTAATAGGCTTGGAAAATTAGCTTATCGTTTGTAGAGGTCATTTCTAGCGTAGAGCTTTGTGGGCTTTACTCTCAAACTGCTAATTTTGTTAGTGATATGTTAATCATGTTCGTGGAGGTTGTATTTTGATGGCATGGAGAAGTTATTGTCCAAATAATGCTTGATTTACTGCATTAGTACGTCGGTGGTCCCAAGCTTTGATACTTCTTGATGTGATGAATTTGTGGCAGATACTTAGATGATAATGTAATTGGTAGTTAAACTTATATCCTCTTGTGTTTTCACTAAGGGAGGGTATGAGCGAGTATTTGTTGGGCTTGCAGCTTTCACAGTAGGTATTAGTGTCAAGAAAACAAAAAAATTCATCTTTTTATTTCTTATTTTTGATCATTGTTAATGTTCAACTTTTTACTTTTTTCTCTCTTTTCAATTTCAAACTATATCATCCCGTTTTCAATTTTGAACAGTATTATGACAGCATCTTGTTTTCTTCCTGAAATAGAATTTAATTTGAGAATTTCCTGTCGTGAGACATTACAGTGGGATCCCTATTGGATTGCACCATTTGAAGTTTCACTGAAGCTAGTTTCTCATTATCATAGCAGTGGAGCCCCTTTCGGAATGTAACTTTTGTTGCTTTTAATTCAAGCCAGATTTTTACTATTGCAGTTGGGTCCCTACCGGAATGTACCTTCCAATAGAGAATGGTAAATTTTCAAATTGAAATACCATTTGTCATCATCAGCTTTTTAGCATCCTTTGTTGGACTTACTCCACCACCAATAACTTTTCTACCATGTCACACCATCTTATGTTTTGCTGGCCATTGTTTTGCATTTACCATCCATCATCATCAGTCTTTTAACGTCCGTTGTTGGACATAGACCTTCCCCAGGATTCGCCATAGTTCTCTATCATGGGCATCGTGGTACCAGTGTTTCCTGAATTTGTCTAGTTCATCTCTCCATCTTGTGTTCTGTCGGCCTCGGTTTCTCATGTGATCTCTGGTGATCCATGTTGTAAATTGTGATATCCATTGGTTGTCTTTCATTCTTGCTACATGATCAGCCCATTGTTATTTGAGTTTTCTAATAGATTCAATATTTTTTATTCCTGTTTTCTCTTATATACTGTGCTGTTTTAAGGTTCCTTTATATGATGTTGAGCATTATTCTCTCCCGTGCACATCGCTTGGCTCTGAGTTTGAGGGTCAACCTTTTAGTAAGGTCCCATGTTTCAGTTCCATAGACGACTATAACGGATTGATTGTACATCCTTCTTATCAGGACTAATGGGATTTTCTTTTTCTTGCTCAGCCAAAAGCTTACCGAACCAAATTGATTTTTTGCCTGAATATTTCTTCTTTTAAGGGTTTCATGAGGATTCATTATCCTCGATAGATATAGTGGTCTATTTGCTTCTGGTCTTTTGATTGCAGTGTTTTTGTCCTCAACATGTTTTTTGAACATGTCATTTGTTTTACTGAAATTCATGTGAAGACCAACCTTCTTGCTTTCTTCATTCAGTTTGCCAAGCATTATTTGGAGATCATGAAGGTTCTCATCAAAAAGGACAATGTGATCACCAAATCTGAGGTTTCTTAGATATTTGCTGTCTACTTTGATTCCTTTATTTTTCCCTGTCAAGGTTTTTATGAGATCATCTCAAGACAGGTTGTGAAGAGTTTGAGTGAGCTGGTATCACCTTGTCACACCCCTTTTTGGAGCTGAAAAAGTTCAGAATCTTCATGTCCCCTTCTAAAGGAACTGCTGTGTTGATAATGTTGCAAGATACATATTCAGGGTGCACACCTTGCTGTACGATAGCATCAATGACCTTTGGGATTTCCACTGAGTCAAAGTTGATAAATTCTGTAGCAAGTGGCATTTCATATTCTTTTGTTTTCTGTCCTAGTTGATTTTGCAAATGAAGAAGGTCAATGGTCAAGTAGCTTCTTCTAAAGCCAGCCTATCCCTGTGTTTGATTCTCATCAATTGTTTTGGTGATTTGGTCGGCAATAACTCTGATGAAAAGTTTATAGATGCCATTGAGTAAGCTTATGGGCCAGTAGTTGTTTAGATCTTTCGAGTTCCCTTTTTTATATAACAACTTTATGATTGCAGTGTTCTGGGACTTTACTTTATTTGTTGCTGAATAGAGTGGTTAGTTTCCAAATGATAACTTTACCAGCTTTTTTGAGCAGGTTGATGATGATGTTATCAGGTCCTGGGGCTTTTCTTCTTCTGTTGGCTGGATTGTATGCTTCACCTCCCTTGGAGTAACTACTGGGAAATCTTCAAACTTTGTGACTTGTATATCTTGTTCATTGTTCTGTGTTCCTTGTTTGGAGGAATAAAAGTTTTTGTGGGATTCTTGGGCATAATCGACAATTCAGTTCCTATCCATTGTTAAATCTCCATTTTCTTCGAGCACATTAGTTATTCGATTTTTCCTGCACTGGGAAATTTTCTAATAGTTCTGAAGCCCCTACCTTTTTCAAGAATGCTGTCATATATCTTTTATCTTCTTTTCATTCCTTTTGGATGGTTTTGTGTAGTTCAGTCGCTTCGATCTCATTGTTGTGGGTGGCTTTAGATTTCTGTGTTTTCACATAAGATTCTCCATTGATGTTCTTTTCTGGTTCACAGAGAAGTTCATATCTGTTTTTTAAGTTTGTGTTTGTAGGATTAAGTGAGCTCTTTTTGTACGCTGAGCAGTTGCAGTTTACAGCATTTCCCTGCATTCTCCAAATAAATTCAAATTTTACATCTTATTCTGTGGTCACTTCCTACATTGATTTGACTTGGGATATCTTTGCTAGTGTCGCTTTTGTCTACTAGGATGTAGTCAATTTCATTCTTGGTTTCATGAGTGGGGCTCACTTCAAGTCCATTTACAATTTGGTTTCTCCTTGAAGAAGGTGTTCATGATTTTAAACCCAATCTTATCTCTACCGTTACATGTTCTGTATTTGAACTTGCGGATGCAGCTCTCATTACCTTGTTCTACCTGAGTATTGAAGTCTCCCATAATGACATTGGAGCATTTTTTTGTATCTTGGAGCATGGAGATCAAGTCATCATAAAAGTTGTCTATCTCTTCCTTGGTGGAATGTGAAATGGGAATATAGACTTGAATGATGTTTGAATTTATCAATATGATTAAAGTGCATGGAATCTCACTATTTTGAAAACCTTTTGCAGATGTATGTTGTGCAGGCCAGCCTTAGATAAAGTTTTCCCTGACATTTTATACAAACAGGTACACCACAAATTCCCCCGATTCCTGACAACTGATGGTCTGATGCCTCTTTTAATCAAGAGAAAATTATGAGTGGACTCTTGAATTCTTCACAGCTCTCACACTAGTTCACTGGGTGGCTTCAGGTAGCATTGTGTATGGTTTTTTTGTCTGTTGAACTGAACATAAGACTATTGTCAACTCGATAAATTTTTCTTCCTTTTTTTTCATGGGTTATCGGGGGGGGGGTGATTAAATTTTGAGTGAATCCATGAATTTTACTTCGATTAACAGATATCTTATATTAATATACATGAACAGAGGTTAAAAACAAACTGTATTTAGAAATGCTGAATTTGAATTTTAAGGTAGTAACTCAATATTTCTACGTTTGAACATCTCTCACTTTTTTTAGATTTATATTCTCATTCAGCTTTAAGTGTAGGGCGTTGGCAGAAATATGCGCTCTCTGAGTGCTTTCCAGTTTTTAAAGGCATTGAAATATCATTAGAAATATTTTTCCCAGCCAGGAATTATAGCTATGATTTTTTCCTCTGATTTTCTTCTGCACATTAGCATACAATACATTAAAACTTTTTTCCAATGACTTTTTCCTACAACCTATTAAACTTGGTGAATAAGTTCACCGCATTCTTAAAATACATTCTTGTCAATCTCCTCTACAAAACTACTCCTTCCCCTGCCCAATCTTTTTTTTTTTTTTTTTAGTACATTAAAACTGCCTAACTGCGCAAACATGTGTTGGTGTCCATTTCAATTAATGTGAATTAATTACCTTTGTATGCAGATTTTCAAGTCCAAAGACTTAGCAATACAAAAATTACGAGAGTATCTTGCTCAAACGTGTAGTCAGTGATTGCATTTTTATTATAGTTTTTATAATTTACTTCTCCTTAAGAAAATCACAATTCAGTGGGGTGAGGCTTCTTGGCTTTTTGGCTAACAGCAAGGAGCAGTACCTGTGCTTAGCTAAGAGCAAAGTTTAGAATCTGTTCTCATCAATTGAAGTCATTAAATATGACATGTATTAAATATTAAGCTGATAAAAAGATATTACACTTTGCTCTCAGATAAGAACAGATACAGAACTTGGCTCTGAGCCAAAAAGCCTAGAAGTTGCATTCCTAATCAGACCACAGAATTGCAAATGTGCCATGTGTATTATTCACTTCTCAGTATGACCTTAAAACTTCTTTTGTCAATTCCTGCAAAGAGAATTTCATTTATATACCCGAACAAACCTTTTACAGTGTGTAGAAGAAAAGTGCAGAGTAAGACAAAAGGCCCTTGGTTTAATTAAATCATGACAGAAATATAAGTTATTGGTGACAGTATTTATTTTTTTTACTTTCCCGATTATTCTTAACTAAAGAAAAGCATTTACTTAGCCTCATATTCTAATCACACAGGTAAAGATCAATACCATGTTTCCTCTTAGTGTTACTGATCTATACTAGGTTCAATTGAGTGGTAGTAATCTTTGCTTGGTTAGAATAGGCTACAGCAAAATTCAAATACATCTTGGGTACATTCCAAGGCAGACCTGCATAGGCCCCGTTCTAAACTGGCACAGGCTGCATGATGTTTAAAAAATAAATGGAGTTGAATTAATTTTTGTAAAAACTTTTTTTCTGCAAATCCTTTAATACTCATCCTGGGGGGGGGGCAACCTTAACTAAGTCTTATTGGATGATGAATGGTGTTGATCTTTACTTCATACCATATTTTTAATTTCTAACATTTTTAAGGCATCAAAAATATAATGATAATACCACCAGCATCAATTTTGACGATAATGGTGATATGTTTTGTTTTATTTTATATCTAATGAGATACCTTTTAATGTAACCAAGGGGTGAAGGGTGCTTTGTATGGACACAATTTTTTATCTGGACATGATTTTTACCATGCATACTATATCATTGCAAATAAGTTTCATATAATATATTCCTGCTGACTGAGCTTAGTATATCTCTGAATTTTTGAGATGAGGTATTATTATTATTTCTATTGATATTCGGACCATCCTCATTTTGACAAAGGCCATAGAGTGCAACGGCTGAAACATTGTATGAAAAACAACAAAGATGAGGATGGTCCAAATATCAATAGAAATAATGACTGACCTTAGTTCGGCACAAAGCCAAATGGCAAGATAGTGGGTTCAGACGATTATGTTGCAGGTGAATATGGATTGCTTGTCTTCAAAATCAGCATTAGAAAAATACAATCTTTTTTTCTGGGTTAGTAAAGTACAAAAAACTGGGACTGCTAGTCAGAAACAGAGAACAATCAGAATACATTCTTCACGCGGTGTTCAATATCAAATCATGAAAAGCCCAGAATCTTGGAAAGAGCAATGTTAGGAATAATTTCAAGATAAACGAAGATCAGTACAGATCAGACAACAGACCAATGTGAAAGATATAGAAATAATTGACAAAGATGGAAATGGGTTAGACACATAGCAAGAAAGACGGATAATAGATGGAACAAAGGGTTAGTCAATTGGTGCCTAAGGAATAGCAAACACAGTAGATGGAGACCAAAGATCAGATGGAGAGATGAGATAGAAAAGTTTGCCACAAGACATGGTGGAGGTTAGCAGAGTCATGGTCGGCATGGACTTATGATGGCAACTGCTGATGATGATTTATAATTTTCTTTCAATTTTTCTCAACTTACCACTTACCTGGTTGCAGGTTTTTTTTCTGTTGCCCGAAAAAGGTACAAATGCCCAGTTCAAGGGGAAGGGGGTTTCTTTTCCCTATTACTCTTAGAGGGGTCGGATCAAGTTCATTACCTGATGCCCAAGGCATTCCAAATAAACAAAAAGTGTTGACAGAACAGGACAAATCCTGGAACCACCCACACATTCAAGTAAGGGTCCGCCACTTTAAACTCAACCTTGTGTCACATTCTAAATAAGATAAATAATTACTTCTAGCAACACCAACTTCATGCTCGCCATGTCAATTCGTAAGTACTGAGAAATAAGTGCATTATTTGTTGCAGGAGAAAAATAAGGAAGTTGTTAAGTGAAGGAAAAAGCACTCTTCACTCCATTAACCAAAATAAAATAAATTCCTTACAAAACTTCACCTCTTCCTACATCCACCTCCTTTTTTTTTTTTTTCTTAGTTTTGCTACAAAAGGAGTCTACAGAAATGCACAAACAAACTGTAAAGTCTAAAAGAAGCAACCCAAAGGTGCAGCAAGAGGTGGGGCAAGTGAGGACAGTTATCCATGGACGCAGGTGTGAAAGGACACAAAATTCCTATGGCCTATTAATTAATAATTATGCTCTTCCCTGTGATATAGAACAAATCATACCCCCGGCACTGTCCTCAACCCCCTTCCCCCCAGGCACCAAGAAGCCTTGCCAAACCACAATGTCCAAGATCAGGAGTCTTTTATTTGTTGATTAATCATAATTTTAAAGGTTACTTTGGAATTTGCAGTGACCACCCATGGTAATGCCAAATTTTTTGAATCTCAGCTTTTGGAGAGAGAAGGTTTTTAGGGTTAAGTTAAGGTTAGTCTATGGTTTTACATCTTCTGATGGGTTATTACAATTTCTGAGGTAATGAATAAAAAATATATTTCATTGGAGTCTCAAAACATTAAACATTTTGGTATGGAAGTACGGATCTATACGTTTTTTCATCTTTTCATTCTAAAGCCAGTTCCTTACATAGATGGATTATCTTAGTTTTAAGGCTATAAATTATCTTGGTTTCTTGACACCAGGACACAGAACACATATAACAATGGAGGTCATTTTTCATTGACTTACCATTTTATTTAATGTCAAGATCTAAATTTCAAAAAATTGACTGGTGTAATCTATGGGTGAAGTGGGCATACGCAGAGGGACAACATATACCTACTTCTCAATTTTCAGGTTTCTTGGCCCCAAAATTAAACCATTTTGTTTTTTTTTGTTTTTTTATACCCACTTGACCTCACAGAGCCCCAGAATCATCAGCTGTATGGGTTCACTCCACTAATCCCTGATGGAACTCTCACTGATCCACAAGCATAAATCCTTGAAACAGCCTTACCATATACCTCATTCTAAAGACCTATTTCCATCACTGGGTGTAATCTCTGTCAAACCTGTATGTATCTATTGACACATTTGGATTAATATTTACTCAATAAATTATTACAAGTACTCAACAAGCTCTTCAAACCTATAATTGTGAGAAAAAAAAACAACACAAATCATCTCTGTGATAGTCAATAAAGCAAAACCGTTTCCATACAAAGATTTTTTTGAATTCAAGAAGTCATCATTTAGTTTTTCATCAGCTGATGAAATAAAATAAAGAAGTATTCCAGTCAATTCATAAACAATTTATTTTTATGAAGTTTTATTAATTTTCATAAATTTACAAAAAAATGTTCGTAATTTTAATAATTTCTTACATTTCATAAATTTACAAAAGAATTTTCATAAATTTTATTAATTTTCATAAGATCTTTTAAAAAAATTTTCCAAGAATTAAAAAAAAAATCCGGGTGGTTTGAAGGTCTAACAGATTGATAGCACCTAAAATTCAAAAAATTATTCAACAAGAACGGTATTGCGACCTAAACCGAATCTTTACCAAATGAGAAACCTGTTAAAAAAAAAAAATTAATGTGTCTGCACACGTGACAAGAAAAGATGTCAAGATCAAAACGTAAACAATCACATCTGATGACGATTTTGGATGTTGCAATTATTAAAGCAATGGTCAAAATACTTTGAGACTCTGCGCCAAAAACACTTCAGTATTTTATTTCAACTTCATATTTGTCCTAATGGGGAGCGAAAAAGAGAAAATAGAAACAACAATTTTTCATTCATTCTTCTTTCTTCCCTAGAAACTTTCAAAACTAAGTCGAGAGAGGTGTGGTTAGATCACGTGATAAGCATGCCGTAAACACGGTTATTTAAACAACTTTAATAAACAAGAAAGCTCGCCTGCTTTAGCTGTTCTGTGATTTTCTAATTAAAATTCAAAAGCCTGAATTTTTTGTTATTCCCTAAGTTCTCTCAACTACTAGAAAGCTCTTATTATCAGTTACAATCAAAACGGGTGTGTACGTACTATTTTAGCTTTATATAGTGTAAACAAACAACTTTTCCAAATAAATACATATATCTCCGTTTTTTTAATTTTTTTTAAAGTAAACAAACATAATTTCTACATCAGAATTTTCTGCGATCTTTTTCTGACTAATGACACTAAGATTAGTACAATAATACTAACATGTTTCAAGTCTCGGGCGTTTTTATCAACCCATGTCGTCTTGTTGTCAAAAGTGGGTGGAAGTAATTCACTTTTCTTCAAAAAAATGACATAACAAATCAAAAAGGTCACATTTTAAGAAGAACAAAGAAAAAAAATCAAATGAAAGTTGAAGTACGTAAATGAAGCTTACATTTGTTTTGTTTCTACTCAAGAAACTGCGTTATTGAGGACTTTTTTCACACTTTTATTTACTTTGCATGGACTTTTAAAAAAAAAATAGACTAATTGGGCAAATGAAAGAGAGGAAGAGATGGACTGGATTTTAGATTTCAACAGGAATAAAAATGGGCCTGGTTATTAAGCCAATCATGAAAGATTAAATACCAACAATACATATATTATTTAAATTTTCAAACTAAAAATTCGATTTGAAATTTAATAAATAAGCTGGAGAGTTTTCAGCGTAAATAAACAAATCAATCAATGAATAATTGGGAAGTTGCGCAGGAAGTGCCATCCTAATTAATTATCTTAATTAATTCATGACAGGTGCAGGAGTTGTTTTTGTTTTGCTTTTTCACATAAATAATTCTTGGAAGTCTTCTTGGATGTCCAAATTGAATAAATTCCCTTAATTGTAAAGGAAAGGTCAATTCACATTGTTACATACACAATTGCTAATTGAATTTTACATAAATTCCACAAACCCTAATTAAATTTTTGTGGTAAAATTCACAAT
Organism: Thysanoteuthis rhombus; assembly: GCA_963457665.1. Lineage (NCBI taxonomy): Eukaryota > Metazoa > Mollusca > Cephalopoda > Oegopsida > Thysanoteuthidae > Thysanoteuthis > Thysanoteuthis major. The sequence goes on from OY735211.1 coordinate 47,924,566, forward strand.
ATTTTTTAACTAAAACCCCAAAATTAAATTCAAATATAAGTTTAATTAAGGTATTAAATAAGAAGCATTATGTGCGTGAACAAACTTCATATTTTACCTTGGATTATTTCGCTTATTGTGAAGTTATTCAGGTTAAAATAAGAACGGTACAACCAAGTCAATAAAAGACAATAAAGGTATTTATTTATACAGTTTTAGTAATTCATGAAAAGTTAGTTCAATCCACCACCCTCAGTGCGTGCTTTAAATTTATAAGTTAACTTTCCTCACAAAGTACGATGAAACCAACATACACATTTGGATAGATTCAGATACATTCATCTTTTAGGCACTACTCTGCCATGTTATCATGTCAAAATTTCTCTGGCACCATTTTAACTCCAAGTAAATAAAAGTATCTACAAAGTAAGTTTAGTAGTAGTAGGACTAGCAGTAAGTTTTGGCAACATGTACTTTACTACTTTCTTGTTTTCTGCACAAACTTCTCTCTTCTTTGCTTTACAGAGGTTCGTCGGGAAAGTTTGTTCGGCTGATTAATAAAAGATTTATTTCTTTAGGAAATCCCTCGAGTCTTGGGAAATGGTACATCTTTTTCTTTTTCTAATTCAATCTTTTACTTATTTTTGTTTCTTTCACGCTATCTGTAGAATTTCTGGGAGTAAAAACTACGGAGGTCTAACGTTTGTTATTTTATATTACGGAAGTCTACCTTACCTAGATTGCGATTTTGGATAAGTAAGTCGACTATTTCCCATTTTACGAGGCTAGAATAGTTCTAATAGAATTTTTTTTTTTTTTTCAATTTTCGGAGCATTCAATCCATTAGACCTTAGAACAGTTCGTTAAATTTGTTACTGACGTGAAATTTTCTATAAAGGTCTTACCATGGGATGGAGGTCAGATCTATTTACAATGTAATCTAATGCTGAACTGGGCGCTTGATTTCTGCCACTTTTATGGTTGTACAGACAGAAGTACGGCTAATATGAATTATCTCCTCCTTGATAAGGTTTTATTTTTCATGAATTCTCTTATTTATTTTGATTTTTTTTAAACATCACGTAGCTTATGCCATTTTTAACACGGGGTCATGTAAGCTGTACTTCAGTGAATATTTCCGTAAATATGGCGGAAAATAAGTACCCAGTTTAGGGTTACATAGTAAATAGAACCTGCCTCGAAAAACACAACATTTTTTTTTTTAACCAACAAATTTCCCGATGGTCCGAATGTCTAATGAATTGAAGGCACATGAAATTGAAAGAAAAACAATCTTCTACGAGAAGAGTTTTGGGTCCATAAATAAGAAAATTATCAATGTCTTAATTTTCTTGAATGCAAATGGATTAATAATATAATCTAACTTCTTGGTACCCCAAAAGTTAAGAAACATTGGTTAAAATAAAACAAAATGAAAAGTTATCATTCTTCACCTTCCTGTACCACACGATTAAAAAAAACTGCATTGAAGTTGTTTCCAGAACTCTTGAAAATTAATAACAGCTACTTACCGTCTAAAATATCCTACAAATCCCTAAAATAACTAATTAAAACTGTCATTCAGCTGAACTCAGTAAACTTCTGTAATTCTTGCACCGGAAGCCCAAATCAAATAATAAACTAAGCCATACATTTCAGTCGTCCACGCTTGACCATACATTAGTGCTGATATTGGGCTTCCATACTATCAAATGAGTCTCACGTTATCAAATCTCAACTTGATAATAAGGTTATTTTTTTTCTTATCATTTTACAAGCTATTCCAATCGATCTATGTTAATATGAATATATATATATGTGTGTATATAGTTGGTTACTACTAATATTAGCTCAAGACATTATAATAATTAAGTATAGAGAGATGATGATGACGATGATGATGATGATGTACTGCAGTGTGTGTGTAAATAAAGCGGCTTAAAAAGATTAGAAAGAGTAATAGATCTAATTATGTATCTGTTTGTGTATATGTGTGTGTGTGTACCCACCTTCATAGCGTGGTATTTTGACGTAGCTGCCTGTATATGGTGTAATAAAGTCCCTGGGTGGCTTGCCTGGTTACTATATAGAAGTAGTAAGTAACACTATATGGTAGTAATAGTAGTAGTAATAGTGATCGTGTAAGTAGTAGTGGTTGAAGAGGTACCCAGGGTGTCAACAGTCAGTAAAAAGTGAAGAGAGAAAAAGAGAGACAGAGAGAGAGAGAGATAGACGGGGGTCGGACGGATACATATGAATGGGGTTTAACAGCGGTACAACAGCCCGGGATGCTGCTATAGTCGATAATTATACAACAGTAACAGACACACCTTATCTCTTATTTCCTCATTTTCTGTTTTCTCTAACCCCAGCTATAACAGTGACACCACTTCGGGTGCCCGTCGGTACTGTTTCAAACATCGCCGAGTAAGTAGTTAGTGATGCGTGGAATCAAAGCAACGGTTGCTAGAGCCATAGACAGCACAAGGGTACTGCTTACTCTTTCATTCTCTTCACTTTTTCCTCTTTTTCCCTTGTCTCTCTTGTCACTTTCTAACAACTAGTTCCAGGGGAGCCGTACCCCCAGACTGCACCTCCTCATTACACTTGAAGGGGTTTGGTCAGGTATAGTACCGTCCTAAAAGAAACGGGATGATTTCAGGAACCACCCACTCACATGCGTCAGGGCCCAACACACTAAAACCGCCCTTTTGTCACATTCTGCCCTCTCTACCACTCATTACATCTTCTTCCTCTGTCTCATTCACTCTCCTTCCATCGACCTTTCTTCTTCTTCTTCTTCTTCTTCTTCTTCTTCTTCTTCTTCTTCTTCTTCTTCTTCTTCTTCTTCCCCTCCATGAGCGTCCGCTGCCATGTTTCCAGGGGGTGGGAATATTAGAAATGTTCTGGGAATTAGGGGCAAAAGTATATATTCTGGTGGGGGCGGGGAAGATATTTCCGGATGTCGGTTGTCAATTAAGAGACTAGGGAGTTCTAATCTGTGACTCGTCCCAAGCTGTCACTAAGCTTCACAGTGATCCTTTGATCCCCAGTCTCTAGAAGGTTCAAACTTTCAACCCCCTCGTCCTCGCTGAGAAAGCCTAATACAGTGGAATGATAGGAGTGAAGGGTCAAAGTTTTACTCTCTACTATTTCTCATTGCTTTTCTCTCTCTCTCTGTCTCTGTCTGTCTGTCTGTCTGTCTGTCTGTCTCTCTCTCTCTCTCTCTCTCTCTCTGTGACTTATCCCATGAGAAAACCGTCCCTCACAGCACAATGGTTAAAAAGTTGGTCTCGCAGACATAGTTCCCTCTCAGCTGTTTTAATAGCAGCACACTAAGGAATTTAACGTACGATCAAAGGGCTAATTACCTATATTATGAAATACTTATTTAATAATTATTATGCTATGTGTGAAGTTTTTTGCATTAAGCATTAGGATAGTTTGTCAACTGGCCTCATAATTTAATGAGCTTTGATTTAACCATTTCTGGCAACTTTCAGAACAATAATAATTTGTGCATCGGTGGTTGTTATTCAGTGCGCATTTATATCTGTTATGAATTAGATATGTTAAGTCTTTTTAAACTCCTTCGTCTCTTTTTATTTTACCCAAGAAAACTCATTCTCACAGCACAATGGTTAGCGAATTCGTCTCGTAGTTTTATTCACCACTGGGCACATCATTTATTACCGTCTTTAAAAAGAAGTGTGGTCCCCTCTACAGATTTAGAAGTTCGTATTCTATTTTCACATTTCATTCTCCGATGATTGTAGCTCGAATTACCCCTAGCCTTGATTAGGTACAACTGGAATGTTGGCAATGTTGGCGTATGGGATGCAAAAATAAAGCTGAACCAATTACTAGCTCTGGGGGAGGAACCAAACTTCTTTTTAGGGACCGCTTAACTTAATTTGTACCCGCAACTGTATTGTGTTCGAACTATTATTGTGGCTTTGATCCAGATTATGCAGGGCTCAGCAAATATAACCACTATTGGACACCTACTGTGATGATTAACAAGCTTCATTCTTGTGGGGGTAATTTATAAGTAGGATGGCCATCTCCCAACACCCGAAAAGGAGGACACTCTAGCCCAAGGTTCCCACCCTGGAATCTGCGGACCCTAGGTGTCTACGAAGTGGGCATTTTCCGAGCTTCCAAAAGAGGGGATATTACAGACTGAAAGAGAGGACTTGGAGAGATTGACTCTCTTAGAAATGTTGCTAATGATAAGTTGTAATTATATACAAGTTGTGTACGAGTAACAAATGGTGAGTATAAAATATACAAAATTCTCTGAAGAAATGTTGATTTGTGGAGTATCAATTCAATATATGAATGTTATCTTGTGGTAATTTTGGTGAAGAAAAAAAGATTTTCCGAACGAAATCGACGTTCGGTTGACTGACTGACTCTCTTTCAATTGTTGACTACGCGACTCTGCACTATGGCTCATCAGCAGTATGGACAAAGGCAACATATCATAAAAAGAAATACATTAAAAGTCAACAACCGTTAACGTATTTTTATTATACGTAGTTGCCGCTGGCTTTCCCTCTCAACTTTTATTCTATTTCCCTCTGCTCTAAGTATATCTGTGGTAATTTGAGTAGATTTTTTAGTCTGCCCCCCCCCCAAGGTGGACACATCAACGTCCGGTGCTCTTGTCACTGGACAATGTCCTTCCTAGAGAGTCGGACTGGCCACCCTATTTCCTCGTGTAGTGGGTTTGATCTCAATTTTGTGTTCTACAACTATAGTCTTGTGACATTCTAAGTTAAGCTTAGTAAAGGCACTTCGGTACAAGTAGCGCGGTCCTTAAAAGGCAGTGTGACCCCTTCTCCAGAGCTTGTGGTATCGCCTTATTCAAGTCTCCGATACTACAATGACAGTGGTCTCGTATTCAGAAATCCCCTACTTCTACCTTGGCACATCGGAAATGCTGGAGTCTTGATATGCAAAATAAATTATACTTACTCGCTCTGTAGGGAACGCACTTTTTAGTCGGGTCGGGGAGGGGAGACTTTCATTGACAAGATTAGATCACAAGACAGCATTATATATCGGGGGGGGGACAGGAGTCCGAGGTATCATAGAATCCATTAGAAAATTCAAATGGCGATGGGCTGCTTATGCTGCATGAATGGCAGACAACCGCTGGACATCACGACTCTCAACATGGATCCCCAGAAATCACATGTGCAAGGCTGACAGAATGAATGCTTGATGGAGAGGCGAACTATGCAAATTCAGAAAAGTATTGACTCTGCGACGCCCACGATAGAGAGAGGTGGCGAATCCTGAGGATAATCTTCATTCAACGACGGACGTTAAGAGAATGATGATGATGATGATGATGATGATGATGATGATGATGGTGGTGGTGGTGGTGGTGATGATGATGATGATGATGATGATGATGATGATGACGACGATGACGATGACGATGATGATGATGATGAACTAGTGACAGATTTTTCTCGGTATTTGGTTCAGTGATGTGTCGACTTGCGTCTGGGTTACGTTCTAGTTGGTGGTATGGACGCAACTCGATCTGGGCGTAAATTGATTATTTTTGAGTGAATCGAAATATAAGAATTGTTAATCATTAGATACCTTGGCACATACATATTTTACCTAAACCAAAATAAAAGTAACAAATGTCATAGGTTTCTTTCCCCAAGTCATTAGCTCAACCCAGCAAGGTGTCTTCTCTTTTACCTTGTCCTCCTCACCTTCCCCGTCCAGAGAATTAGAAACAAGCATGATGGCTACACCGCGTTCTCTTTAGCAAGGGAGATTTTCGTGATTCGCAGTTGAGCCATAGAACTACGATGACCGACATTCCCGTCATCCGCGGTTAATGGGTTTCAAGTTCACGAATACGTATCTACGATCGGACGTAAGTCGACGCATGTCTGGATTGTTTCTCGTTTATGGACGCAACATTAAACCTTGATGTACAGTTCTTTCTTTATTATCACTTTCTGGATTTACTCGAGTTAGCACTTGTTGCTTTTTTCTCAGATCGTCTCAGAAGCTTCGGAAACTTGCCCAGGCCAGAAGAGTGTTGGGAGAGCAGGTGGGTTACTTGTTTCAGTGGCTTCCGACAAAACTTGCCTGAAACTTTATATTTCCTACATTCCTCTCACTGACTTTTTTTTTATGACCCATTATTTTCTATTTTCTTTACCCTCAAGTTGATCTTGTCTTTTCTCTACTGACACAACCACGAAAACGTGAGTGAAATAAGAAAGAAAAAGAAAAGACAACACCCTAAACCAGTGATACTCGAACTTTATTGTATGACGACATACTAAGAAGTATTTTTGACTTACACACCGCACCAACTCTCTACGCCATTAAAATATGAGCTAAGTCTTACTGAAGGTGGTCCCGATTGAACGTCTCGTGACGTCACGCAGATGCGCGATCTGTCGAAATTTATGAAGCGAAGAAGTAACATGATTTATACATGTATATATACTTGTTTTTTTTGGGGGGGGGGTTCCATTAAAAATCTCAAATGGCAGTGGGCTAGCCATGTTGCGAGAATGGTGGACAACCGATGGACATCGCGACTCACAACATGGATCCTCCGAGATCACATGCGTAATCGAGGCCGGCAGAATATTAGATGGAGAGACGAGCTAGACAAGTTCAGGAAGTACTGGCTCCGCGACGCCCATGATAGAGAAGTGTGGCAAATCCTGGGGAAGGTCTATGTCCAACGACGGACGTTAAAAGACTGATGATGATGATGATATACTTATTTTCCTTTCATGAATTCTCATGTTCTTTTTTAATTGAGTGCCATTTTTAAACGCAGGTGGGAAATTTTCACACTCATGCCTGTAGTGATATCCGAATTGATTATTGTGATGATTATCTGTGCTGAAAATTACTACGCAAAAGACAAGTCCCTATAAATAGTGCTGGTAACGTCAATTCTTCTAGCCCTTAAAAATAGTGCTCAGCACTTCCTTTGACCTTGCAGTCTTGGGCCAGCTTTAAGCCAATTGGACTAATTATTCTCAATTGCCTCACAATGTACATACAACAACATACATCTAACACCAGATAGCAAGTTTTTTTTTTTCGGAGAACAGCAATGATTATAATTGTTATATTTTTGAGTCTCGTAGGTATCAGTTTGTCTTTTATAGCTTTACTCCTTCAAGAAGATAATTGGTCACGGATCCAAAGCTGTATAGGCTTAATTATGGCCGTATTTATCTAATGTCATACAGTTACTTCCCATGAAAAATTTGAGTAGTAAGTCAAGCACTTTTAATTAATCGCAGTTTCATGGTTTAATTTAACTTCTGTTTTGTATAAGAAAAATATATCACAATAATTGTCTCCCGAATTCTAAAAATGACATTTGAGTTTATTCATACTATTTATATTTTGAACTTTGTTTACTGACCTTGAAATAAATAATGTCAATTTCACTAATTATAGAACAGTGGGAAAATTTATTTCCCTGGCAAAGTTTGAAAGATAAATAAATAAACATACATGTAAGAGCTTTTAAATATTATTATGCTGACACTCTTATCTAATAGACAAAGAGGGCAAGTAATTGGTTTTGACTGGTTAAGGGGATATAAAACATATTGACTTTGGAGGGCACTCTACCAGAAGTGAGTGATCCCATTCCCAAAAGCTTATTCTTTTATAAGAAAGAAAGAAGACCCAAAACAGGCCCAAAATGGATTGCAGATAAGGCGATGGGATCTTAATTAAGAAATTGGACCATATGCAGCTGAATGGTAATGCTGGAGGCAACCTGGTCTCAGTAAAGAAGGCTCCACGGGGACAAGCAGTGCATCTGAGGAACATAGATATGTAGGCTTATACCAGAAGGAAGAAATGGAACTAACATGTATATAAGGTGCTGCAAAACCAATTTCCGTGATTCATGAACAAATACCAATTGTGTTCTACGGTGCACCGCAGACAATGGTTTCTTTTGTTTGTTTTTTAAGGGTCCTGCGGTTCCCGTAGATATGAGTAAAAGATTTGAGGATATCAGCAGGAAGTATTTGTTTGGCAGTAACAAGAATGGTAAAGTGAAGGCAAAGGAAGCCAAAAGAGAGAAGGAGTAAGGTGCATTAGATAAGCATTTCAATAAATCTATCTCAGAGTATACAGAAGAGCAAATGGAGCCACAACACAGAGAAAATGATGACACTGAAGGAAACCAGTCGGAAGAAGTTATGCAAGACAATCAAAGGGAAAATTTATGTAGTGAAAGTAATATCAGTCTCTGTGAGGCAAAGGAGAACTACAATCCAAAATCTGCCAGTCTTGTAGAATTATTCTGATTCAGCAACATGGCCAGAAATGATAAGTCAGAATGTCTGGGACTATTTAGTGAAAAAAAAACGACCACCTACAATCATTGTTGAAGATTTACCCAGGAATAAGAGTGGATCACGTTTTTCAAAATTTCACTGCACAAGAAAAATACCAAATGGCAAAAGATCACCCATGGCTAATATACTCTATATCAAGAGATGAAGTTTTATGATACTACTGCAAGCTTCTTGAAAATAACTCTGCAATTGCACTTGCAACTTGTGGTTTTGATAACTGGCCAGACATTTGTATAAAACAACCTGAGCATGAGAACTCCAAAAAGCATTTGCAAGATATGCTCAGTTGCAATGAACTGTGGTAAAGATTATCTGCTGGAAAGACTATTGATGAAATACAAGAAAAACTATTCAGACAAGAAGAAAACTGCTGGCATCAAGTTTTTTAAGTGACTGGTAACCACAGTACAGTTCCTGGCAGAAAGAAACTTGCCATTCCATGGATCTGAGGAATATATAGAAACACCACATAATAGAAATTCCCTTGGTGCTAATAAGTTGCTAATAAATTTTGATCCTCTAATGCAAGGTCATCTGCAAAAAAATCCAGAATAAGAAAATACATGATCATTATTTGAGAAAAAATATCTATTATGAACTTATTAATACAATGAGTAAAGCTGTTCTGCAAAGAATCATTTTACAAATCAAGGCTGCTAAGTATTTTGCAGTGATTCTCAACTGCACACCTGACATTGGTCATCAGGAGCACATGTCAATGGTAATTAGGTATGTAGATGATAGTGTGCAGTCGAATGTTCCAACAAGAGTATATGAACATTTCATCAAGTTTTTAGTAGTGGAAAGTAGCACAGGTGAAAATTTGTGTAACACTCATCAACATAAACTTGAAACCTCAGGGCCGGATGTTGAAAATATCTGTGGACAAGGCTACGATAATGGTGCCAATACAAAGGGACTCACCTGAAGTGTGCAGGCATGACTTCTAGAGAAGAATTCAAGAGCTTTCTTTACACCATGTGCATGACCTAAACCTATCCAGATGCAATGACTTTCTTTGGAACTCTGTAGAGTATTTATGCCGTTTTTGCATCATCTACAAAAAGATGGACTGATTTTAGAAAACAAGTGTGATAGGTCTGTCTGTAGAAGCTCTCTCCAAAACATGATGAGAATATAGAATGGAAAGTATTTAAGCTATATGGTAATAAACTGCTGAATTTTGTGATGCACTAGAAGAGATAGCAGAAAGCCCTGATGATGCTCAAGGAAAAAGGCAATACTGAATCGTTATTAAAGATTACAAGTTCCTAGTTTTCAGGCACTCCCTACTCTTTCAAGTAAATTTCATTAGTAAGAAACTTCAGAGTCATACTATGGATATTGCTACAGGGCTTTCTTCATTCCAAAAGCTTTGTAACTGGTTAAAGGCATACAGGGAAAAAGGTTTTGATAAAGCTTTGATTGATGCTAGTGAACCTGCCAAAGATCCAGATACTGAGCCTGTATTCAAGACTTAAAGTAATTGCTTATGCAAGAAGAGAAAATTGTTTGATCATGAATCTGCCGATCAACCTTTATCAGATCCAAAAACAGCTGTCAGAGGTCAATGTTTTAATCAAGTGATAGATGAAACTCTGCAAATTCTTGAGCCATGGTTTGAACAACTAAAAAAGCATCAAAATTTATTTTAATTCTTATGCAATCTTCAGGACTTGTCCAAGGACACTATAGGAGAATGTGCAGCAGATCTGGAAATGGTATAGACAGGCGTCAAGCTGGCACAGGAGAAAGAACAACTTAAAATCACAAAAACAGGCCAATATAGATTGTTATATGCCTTGTGAGGAAATGAATGCACTAAGGCCAATTCTGCCATCAGAGATTCAAAACTCCATGAAAATACTTTAATTCCTTGCTTGCAATGAAAGGACTTCTGCATTTTCAAAATTTGTTTATTGCTCTTTGGATTTTCTCAACAATTGCAGTGACTGAGGCATGAGGAGAAAACAGTTTTTCCAAGCTGAAACAGATCAAAACTTACTTGAGATCATCAATTCAGCTACAATGTTTGGAAAGTTTGACAATGATGTCCATAGAATCTAAAAGGAGCAGGAGTCTAAACTTTGACAAAATACTAAAAGACTTTGCAGAGTAAAAAGCAAGAAAGATAACTCTTTTAATCATAAGAACCAATAATGAAATGACTCATTTATAATTTGTTCATAATTTGTTTCCAACAATGCTGTTTACTTACATTTTTAATGCTTTTTCTAGACAAAAAATATAATTATCATTTTTAATAACTTTTTTCACAGTCACTAAAACATGTTGTTTTATAACTATTTACTTTTCCAAGGTTATTTACGCATTTTGTTTGTTTAATCCTCAACTTACATATCTACTATTTCATATTGAAATGTATTTTTGATCCATTTGGTCCATCTAATCACATTTAGATTGCTTCCATCCTACCGTAGAGATATAAAGTCTATTTTTATGTCTCTATGATTCCACAGACCTTGGATGTGAACCTGGAGGCATCTACCAGAAATACTCCCAATAGGGTCCTGCAACTCGTAAGGCCGGCCTTACTGGAGCCTAAAAAGAGCAACGACTTCCGTTTATAACCTTCTTACTCTGTGAGTCCCTTGGACCTTGTGGTCTAAGAGGAGCAGTTGCCTTGATATTCCTATTTGTGTTATTCCAAAAATGAAGGTAAAATTATTTGGTTTTACTTTGAAATTTTTTAACTTATAACCATCTGAAGTGATGCCAAAATATTACCCAAGAAAAGACGATTAGCAAAAAAATTATTTCATATTGTAAATAAATAAAAATGAATTTCCTCAACATACAAAGAAGGCAATGTTCCCATTTTATCATTATCCTTCACACGAAATACTCCATTAAGCCATATTCATATACCCATTTGGTTGAGCCTTTTAATATAAAACCTACAAATCCTACACTGGTGACCCCTCCTTGTTATTATTTATACTCACTATGTGACATCAGTAGAATTTCAATTGTGACCAACTTTACTAAGGTGTGCAAAATTTGAATATGCATTGGTATATAAACTTTTCTAGTTGTAATCGTACATAAGTATTACTGTAAATTGAAATACTTTAAAAATGAACTGATTTAGAAGGAAACATTTAATTAGTCAATGAACAAAACTTTTATATCAGCATACTGATATATACATACTATTCACCCCTTCCTTTCATCTGTCACTAAAAAGTTGAGATCTCACAAAATCTAGCGATAAAACCTCTAGGTTACCAATTATAAAAGTACACTAAGAATTTCGCCAGCTAATTTGGGAGCATCGAATTTATTCTGATATTGAAGAAGGCAGCTCTTAATTCAATTAAATTGACTAAATTGCACATAATTAGAAACCATGTAGAATGCTTGTTTTTAAAATGTCAGGGTTTGAGTCCTGCCAAATGATTTGTTTTGAAATTTTCAAAAAAGTCTTCTTTGTTTTTTAACTTCAAGATACTCAGGAGTGGGAAGGAGATAGCCAGGCTGGAGTGCGGCATATACTTACTTTTCAACCTCAATGTTTTATCCATCTTCACTGTCAACTCTTGTAGCCATTACCATATACCTAGTTTCATAAACCAAGCTTTACTTTTACCTTATTCCCAAAACCCATTCCCATCACTGCTGACACTGCAAAATGCAATGTTGTCTAAATCTTCTGAATAATAATAATCAACATGTTTGTCAGTCATCTGTCACACTTCTAAATTTAATGTTGGAAGGAGTGCAGGTAGAGGAAGGGTCCTGAGAATGGAATTGCAATGCAAAGACTGCAAAGAGAGCAAGGAAAGGGAGAAAAGGTAGGGGTTAAAACATGAAGATATTTACTAAAGATGAATTCCTGAATTCAACCGTTAAGAAAGAGGCATGAAGTTAAAATGAGGTGCAATTGAATTTGTTTTTGAATGTCTTTTAGTAGGGGATTTAGTGCTAGGGATGGTTGCTTCAGGCAACTACCATGAGTTATCTCCGAGAATATAGTGCCTTAGATTTCCTTCCCTCAGAATACTTTTAATGGAGCCGGGGGTCTTTTCAAAACTTAAGAGAATGTCCATGGTACAATAGATTAATGATTGATCAATTTCAAAATATTTTTCTAGAACTTTTTCATTTTATTATTTATCTGTATCATTAATATGTCTAACTGCTACCACCTCTATTTCTTATGTCATGCTTAAGATTACAGTGGAAAGAGAGTGAAAAGAGAAAGGTGGAGACACGAAATGCTGACTACTGATCGTTGAGAACAATCTCCACCAGCACTGCAATCCCGAACCCACCCAATGTAAAAGATGAATGGTGTCAAAGAGAAACTATACATGTTATCACTTAATTCAGTTGAAAATTCAAATAGAAAGGCGATTTTTCGTTTAATGTCAACAGAAGTTGCAGATTACTTTCACTTGGTGAAACAAATTATGGACAGATTGAAAAACATGCAATGGGCTAAAATTACAAAATATTTATTAATTCAAGAATTAATTTCACTAATTCAATATTTGATTTGATAATCACAAATGTAGTATTTAAGTTTAATCATGTGATATTTAATGACTACACCTGTCATTTCTCACAAGTTATCTGTTGGTTTTTATTCTTAGATTAAGTATTTTAATCCAATATTATATTAATTGTGACTACTTTTTACCTTCATTTTGATTTTTAGTCGTTTTTTTTTATCATAATTCAACTTGGACCCCTCACTTTATGCCAGAGTGATAGCTCGAATTGAATAGTGATGAAAAAAAAAATCAAAATGAAGGTAATAAGTTAGGAGGTTACATTACATGAGATCTGCTTTTGGAAAAAAAAATTGGACCTAGGTTAGGTTTGGTTACTGTGTGTTAAATCCTCCAATTATAATTAAAATTATCACAATTAGATGAAAAGAAATTAGTAAAACTAAGATAATGGAAAAAAGCAGTCATTAAGAATTAAAACTAGGATTTAGTTGAGTAGAAAACTTCATATCATTTCCATTCAAATTTTCAATGCAAAATGTTTAAGTGAAGACCAAGTATTCCAATGATAAAAATCTTGAAGTTTTCATGCAAAACTTTTGAAAAGATAGCATTTTGGAATGGGCTGACATTGGAAAATCTCTAGAATTATGAAATGGCTCTAATTTGTCCAATCTTGAAATATAATCATTTGAATTGATGGTTTCAAAGCTTTAGAACAATCAAGGACCCTTTCTATGATGAAATGTTCTGGTAGACCCTCATTTTTATCATTTAGTCTTTAGACTGTAATTAATGAACTACAATAATAAGCTATTTTTTAGCTTTAAAAAAGTCATACCTATCATAAATGGTTTACATTTGTTCGAATTCTATTGTATGGTACAGGTTTAGTGACTGCTTTATGCCTTCATCTCTGTTTTATCAGTCGCTTTTTTTATCTGGTTTTGATAATTTTAATTATGATTTATGATGCTTCCTCTAATTATAGCTTTAAAAATTGGTCTCAAAAAGTCTCACACTATACAAGTACATATGATAGTGAAAATTAATTCAACATTTTTTTTCTTATGAAGTTGTTTTGTTTTTTTCTCTGATCTTCTGATTTGTTCAAAGAATCCTAAAACAAGAAAAGTAGGGTGGCTATTAATTACAATAATGCCACCCTGTCACTTGGGTGGTTGTTTTCTTGCAAATGATTGAGGAGACAAGATGCACTGGCCATTCATTAGTTTAGACTCTGGTCACCAATTGGTTCTGTTGACAAAACAAAACTCTAATTGGAGACATCAATTCTAAATAGAGAAAGAACAATACCAGCTTTAAGTTATTATTTTATGTAAACTACAGTTGATAGATGGGTGTCTTTTAGCCTTATATCTTCTAAACCAGTGGTTCTCAACCTTTTTTACCCAGCCTTGACAGCTCAAAAATTTGATGTGCTGATTATTATGAAAATAAAACTATTTACTGTTGAAAAGGTAAAATATAATGTTGAATTCAGAAGTTGACCAAAATCTTGAGTTTTAAATCAAAGAGAAAAAATTTAAATCAACAAAAATGATTTCAACAACATGAAAAATTTCTAAGAGATTGAATATAACAAGATATGATAATACCTCTTTAAATTTACAATATCATCTAAAAATATAAGAAATTTTAATTTTCAACTTTGGTAATCTAGTGAGACCCTTGAGCCTGATGTTAACTACTAATGGCCTTGATTTCAACACAAAAATGACATTTTACCAAACACGAAAATATGAATGGTAACGATAAGTCTCTTTGCAAACTAGTTGAAATGTATTTAGTTTCTGTATCATCACATATCCACATCCTGGTTCCTTTTACTTTGAGTATAGTTTCAAGTTCTTTTCGATGCTCCATGTCCACTTCACATAGGTTCACTGGGGATGAACAATCAAATTAAGATGGAAAATAAATCAGATGTCTTTCAACCTTTTTATCTCCCTCTATAACCACCCTTCAATTGTAATGAACATGGATAAAATGGAAGAGGTTTCTCCTGTTTGAATGGGAGAAAATGGACAGTGTCTAAATTTTGAGAAATAGGATACAGAATCTTGCCATATCTTCCATTCATGCTTGAGATTTCTACAACAGATTATCATCTTTTGAAGCATTTCTAACTTCATATCCATAATCAAAAATAAATAAAAGTTTTAATAATGGGGAAACCATGATTTTTATAGAGATGGCATATTATCAGAGGAAAAGGTTATTGCTTAAATGGGTCATATCTCGGTTTAACATTAACCTTTTCATTGTTGTTTATAATATCTGTAATCTTACAATTGAAAAAAACATTTCATAAGTAGCAACCAAATAAATTTGTGGTACGTAGGAGGGTGCAGAATTGTTCTTCATGGTTAATCTCCTTGCACTATCTTCCCCATAACATACACACATTTTCGGCATTTTTTTGTTTAATTTTAGAATTAAATAGATTGACAAACTTTTACAGTCATTTGAATTGATTTCTCTGTTACACCTGGTTCTTGCCTTTCACAATTGCACATAGCTGGGGATTTGGGGGCATTTTAAGATAGATTCCCCTCCACCCCTTCAGATAACCCTATGATCTTGGACTTTTTGATCATCAGTCTAAAACTCTACCACTCAGTGGGACTATAAGACAGGTAACCTTTTTGATCTAGCCAGCCACATGGGACATTTTTCATATTTATTTAGGCCATTACATTCACTTCAAAAATGTATATCATATTACAAACAAATAAATTACAATTATTAAAACATTGATTTGTGAAGCTGGAACAGATGTAATTCTACAATATAGATTATAAAATTGACTTTCTGAGAAACATTATATAAGATTTTAAATAAATGCCTAGATTGACCATGGGTCACAAAAAATGTTGGTCTATGGTTGCCCATATGTGCTATAAGGTATGCAAATTCAAAGGTGTGGGAATCTTCTTTAATGAACAAACAACTTAGGCTCTGTGCAGGAAGAATGTCAGAATGTTAATCCTTGATCTATGAATTGAATTTTGTAAAGAGAGCTGTCATTGTAAAGATCACATCCTTTGAGAAGAATTGTCAAATACCCAAAAGCCGATATTAAAGTAAGTACATTTCTGGAAGCTGGTCTTGTTAAAAGTCTTGCTGGCAGCATGATAGCTAGTCTTCTTTTACAGGAGGAAACGTTCCTCTTCAGCTTGAGCCTTGAAAGCAAGTGAGAAGAGATCAATAAGTGATTGTTTTATGGCCAAATTGTATCAGACACACACCGGTTCTCATATGATCAACAAAATTAAGCAATGTCAAGCCTGGTCAGTATCTCAATGGGTGACTGTCTGCAAATATCATATACAGCTGGGGACCATTTAGAGAGCCTCCCATGGTAATCTAGTTAATCCTCTGGAGAGGAAAACCCTCCCCTCTAAACCCTCTGACTGGTCTGGTTATGAATGACAAGAAATGAATGAATGAACATGGGGTCTGGTGGAGGGAGAGGGCTCAGACAAGGTATTTGTGCCCCGCTCAATCAGACTCTCTCATCATTGATGGTAGGGTTTCAAAGTTGGAGCCGTATAGCCAATAAAGGATCATGGTTCAGTATAAATGTTTTATGTAATTCCAGCTTAATGTTCCCATATAAAAAGGTAGTATTATTATTTGTTTGTAACTGGGTTTGCTTCTGAATATATCCTTTTACTCCCCAACCGTGGAGAAGTAGCAGCAGACCCCCATATGAATGAATGAGTGATTTTGATTGACCAAAGGTGATAAGTAGAATGTGAAGAAGCAAAGTTGTTGCTGGTTGAATCGAGAAGAAGGTGTTGGTAGCCATTTGATGGATTCCATGGTATCTAATGAGTTGAAAGTGTGGGTAATTGGTGGATAGATTGGATGAGGCAGACATTAATCATCTACCAGCAAAGGAGAAGCTATTGGAAGTAACAATATGGCAGCATGTGTCTGTCATGACAACAGGCAGATACCTGGGGCAGCAAAAGAGGTTGAAGGTTGAGATTCAATTTGTGGCAACTTGAGAATGAAGTGTCTGGAGACAGTGATAATGCCTCCATAAGGAATTCTTGTACTTCTGATCTTATCAAGCCTGATGGAATGTCTTCTGGAACCATGATGAATATGAAATACCTGAAGATGGCAAACCGAACAAAATTTCATAATGCAAGTCTTAAAATTCTTATCTGGAATTGTAAAATGAGAAATTGCCTTACAGCATTCACCAGATAAGGTATATGCACCCGAAAGAGGCATTCTTGTCTTATAGGTGCATTTTCTTCTCTTTTAAGAATCATAAACCAAAGCTGTCGCCAAAACTCCCAAAATAGGTTTCTTCAGTCTCTTCTTTTGTGGAAAAAAAAGATTTTAGAAGTACATTTAACTATTGTACATATATTCATATTTCAGCTTGAGCTCTTCGTTTTCAATTTCCTATTAATGATTCCAACACATTGGATCCTTGTTTTGAGAAATGCTATGTTATACAAATAAATACTTACTTAGCTAAGCCTTGTCTGGCATGAGGCCATATGAATGGAGCACCTGAGGCAGATAAGCTTCACTAGTAATGGCATTTCAAACAAGTCACTGGCCATCACTTCATTGCAAGCACCCACATATTTACTCAACTTAGTGTACTCCTTACAAAGATACACAGCAACAACTTCAATTCCTGGTACCGTAGCACCAACAAACTCGAGATAAAAAAAATCTTTACTGTAAAAATCATACAACAGCATGAAATTCGATACTACACGTCTATTTTATGAAGTTTGAACAAACCAGTCTATATGCATTGAATTTCATATGAATTTCACCTTTGATCACAAAACATGCACAAATAAAACACACTTAATGACCCATTGTCAATTATTGTTGAAAGTTGAACTTCCTGTTTGGGTGTGTCGTGATGAATTCATTCATGCTTTTATGCGTGGTTGTGCAGCATGGAAGGGAGAGAGGAGAGAGTAACATACAGATATCTTGAATCATCACACCTGATCACCTGCTCCTCCTCCATATTTGTATATAGATGTTGGTTTTCTTGTCAAATGATAGACTTGAAGATTGTATCCTGTCTAAAGAAGCCAGATAAATTGATAGATGTTTTGTGGTAATATTTTTTCTCTTCCCATGAGCCAACTTTGGGTTGTTTGCTTATATGATATAGCCTGCATTCTCCTTGTTGGCCTAGTTAAATAGTAATTCTTATTTTCTCTTGCTCTAATATATCTATCTTTCTATCTATCTCTTGATCTATCTATCCAAGTCTGTTTATATCAGTTTTTCCAAGTCTGATCATATCTATCTATCTTCCAATCATATCTGATCATCTATCTTTCCGATCATATCTATCTACCCTTTCAAGTCTGACCACATCTATCTATCTATGCGTTCTTATCTTTTACAACATACCCCATACTTGATGGCATATGACAAACGTGGGCAAAAGAGAGGTTCCCTCAATTAAGTGGGAAATATTTAGGAAATACCAGTTGTCAACAGTAAAAGAGGTTACACATCAGCTTCAAGAACATCTTTACATCCATTTAATGAACACATCATCTGGCAATTATTGGATGCCAAAAAAGACACACGAGGTTAAAAAATTTGCTCCCTCATTTCAGCAGGAAAGATTCAAGAGATGCTGTTCACTTCTGGGAGTGAAGGCAAAATTTTGGATGGAAGAATTTCATCTTTCCATAAAAGTAGAAAAGATATGTTTTTTTTAGTAATTTTATTCATAAAAAGGACATCTTATACACCATTAGATATGGTATTCAATCACTCTACTTGTATCAATCTGTATTCGCTTGAATATATAACCTACTTATCTGTGTCTAGTCTATTTCTTGTTACCTTTTTTGTAGTTGTGATGTATTCTAGAGAGTATTCCATTTCTAATCACACATATAAACATATCTACAATGTTAGGAATAACAAGTTGATAATATTTATCCCAAGATACTGATGTGGGAAAATCCTAGTTCCAGGTCTGGACAGAAGTTCCATGCTAAGAGGCGGGTCAAAAAAAATTGTAAAATCTACAATAATCTACTTATATAGAACACCACATGATGGTCTATATTGAGTACAGAGCAATTGCAAAACTGTTTAAAAGCTGTCATCGTTTTTTTACTGTAAATTAGTGTTAAAATAAAACCAGTAAATAGACAATGTGAATGCCATTCAAGAGGGGAAAATAAGTCTTACTGCCAATCTTAAATCATACACCTGACAAGGGCTGAAGAATGGATAGGCAGAATCATTGTGTTGGCAATATCAAAGATGGGAAGAAGAGATTTGATTGTCCAAACAAAAGTTGGAATATAAATGTTCAAAGACAATATAACAAATGGGACAGAGCAGCGAGAAACTTTCCCTCCCTATTATTCTTGAGTCTCCAAAATGTTAATTAATGTTCAAAGGAATTCGGTCTTCGGCAGCAATCTTGTTCTGGTAATCAAAGACTCTTTAATAACCTTCAAGGAAGAGATTGAAAGAAGATTCAATAAGATTTTATGACTTCTGAAAATCTTTATTCATCTAAGATTTTGCTTTCAGCACCTCTTCAAATCAATTGGGACAAAAAGACTGAAAGGAGCTTCTCTGATGGCTTGCTGACAATATTTGCTGTCATCAAGAGGTCTTTGACAAAACTATATTGATATTCAATCCAACACACACACACACACGCACACACACTCACACACAAGCAAATTGAGTGGAGTTAAGAAAAAGTTCACTGCCCATTTATAACATCTCATGGTAGAATGCAGCCAGAGAACAATGACACACTTTACACTGGACAAAATTTTCACATGAAGAAGACTGGAGAATGAATCCGTCAAAACATGAAATAAACAAGTAAGGAGATAACAACAGCCCTAAAATTCACAGAGTAATAATATTTCATCTCAATGTGTCAGGTAAAAATCTCATCTTTCTTGTATAGGTTTCAATCAAGGGTTAAATGTAACAAAGAATCCAGCTATGTAATGAACAGTGTGACCTTTTTTGTTTCTTGGTCTGCAATAATGGACTTTTCCACTTGAAGATTACAATTTGACGGATAAAATATATCTCCAATCCACCATTTGTAACAATGGACTCTTCCACTTCAGGTCACTTTTATTGAATGAAATTGATCAGACTTAATCAATATCAACAGCTTTGAAGTAGTGAACTTTCGAGTCAAAATAAGATGTTTGAAAAACAGATGTCAACACTAAACAAACCGGTGTTGAATGAAATGAAACAGAAAGGAAGATGAAATATGAAAAAAAGGAATTTTCCTAACATATTGAATTTCTTCCACTTCTCTTTTATTTATATATCTGTGAATTTTTCACTTGAAATTACTAGTGTTGGAGGAGTTAAGTATAACTAATTCTGTAACAATGGAGTCGTCCCAGCAAAACCATTGTGCCTCCTTCATGTTTTTTTGTCATACTTACTACCTCTGTCGGCAAAAGTACTCCATGAATTACTAAGGAATTTTCTGGAAGGATGGACAATAGACTACAGAAAAAGGTTTGGAATTCTTGGGTGGATCCATGCACAATTACTTCCCCTGACAGTGATGTTTGCAGAGGTATGTGCTCTCTGAGTGCTTTCTCTATTGTGTATATATGCAAATGTTCAAATTAGGCCTTGAGACCCGAAATCTTCCATTTGAATGATTTGGAACAATATTTGGTTGATGGCTGTGTAAATAATTCAATCAATTTAGAAACACAGTTTGGCCTTAAGGAAGTATAGAAATCCATTTGTTTAAAATTCAATATACAAAATACACACAATCATAGATACATATTTATATTTTGAGGAGTTTGAAAAGGACATAATGCAAATGGAGTGTCTACATTCTGAGCAGAAATGAAATATAGCAAATTAAACAAAGTACCAAATTGCTATAACCATGAGAAATTTATTTTATGATATAAAAACATCTAGCTTTATCTTCCTCTCTCAGCATGTCCATACCTATCCATCTATCCATCTATATATCTCGATCTGTTCATATCAATCCATTATCTCAAACTGTTCATATCTATCTATCTCCCGACTGTGATTATCACCTATACATATACATTATTAAATCATATCATATATGTACATACATATTAATGATACATATATATTTTCATTTATATTAATACATCTGTTTTTACCTGTTCCCCTATCTACTTACAATGTTTATAATACTTCCTATCCTCCTCCAAGCAATAATTAATTTCACAAATTACATTACTACCAACAGATTCATCCATAGTTTTTATCCACCTACTTAGCTGCAGTCTCTTTGTATGTAATATGCTGGGTATTCTCAAAGGAACATTTTTTCTACTAGATATATTCAAGTATCAAAGTTATTATGACACCTGACTATTTTACTTTCTTTTTAGCCAAACTCTGTCAGGATGGTTGAATAGAAAAATGATCTTCCGAAACCTAGACAGGGAATATAATGGAATCAGATTAGACAGTGAATACCTAAGCAACCTTATATTTGCAGACAACATCGTCTTTTTTGCAGAGAACCTTTATGACCTCCATGTACCGGAGCCTATAAACACCCTAGTTATTTTTTCTTTTAGGTGATTATCAGTTATTCTCTTTATATTCATCTTCATTGGATGATTACATTATTTTTGGTAAGTTCAAAAAGACTCTGAGCTCTTTCAGCTGAAAAAGGGGATGTGACAAGGTGATACTAGCTCACCCAAACACAGCCTGCCAAAACCTAGACTGGGATAAAGGAAATCAGAATAGATGGAGAAAACCCAATCAACCTCAGATTTGCAGACAACATAGTCCTTTTTGTCTCATGACCCCCAAATAATGCTAGACAAACAGAATGAAGAAAGTAAGAAAGTTGGCCTCTACATGAACTTCAGTAAAACAAATGTGATGCAGAATGAACATGTTGGAGACAAAGACACAACAATCAAAATTGAAAACACAGAACTGGAGAAAGTAGACCACTACATCTACATAGGACACAAATCTCCTTGAAATCCTCAGAAGATGGAAGAAATCAAGCAAAGAAACATACTAGAATGATATGGTTTGGCCAGGGCAAACTCAACTCAACTTCCAAGAAAAAGAAAACCAAGCTATTGCTAAAAAGGAGGGTATAACTTGGAACCTTGCCAAAAGATTGGCTCTTAAATTGAGAACCCTGAGTCCACAGAAACTTTTTCAGGTAGCTTGGTGCAAAAGGATATATTCCTGGAAAAAAGATATACATCTAAAAGTCAATTGTCAGGTATGGGACTTGGGAGTGTTTAAGCTGTGAGCTGTCATTGATCGTAGTAACCCCTTGATCCCTGGTCTCTATACTTCCAACTTTCAAATCCCTTCGCCATCAGTGAGAGGGCTGATCCAAAAGGGGAAGGAGCTAATGAGGGGAGGTTAGCCCTATAGCTGCCCATGAATATGCCTGTCACAACCAGTATTTAGTCACTGACAACTTTTGGGTTTTTTTGGCAAAGCTTGGTCTTTCAAAATGCATGAGTTTAAGTATGAAGTAACTTGCTTTGTGGTCATGAGTTCAATCCCTGGGATGCACAGTGAAGAAGAAGAAAAAAAATGTATATATATATATATACTTTAGGTCAGTGGAAGAGGCAGAAAATTGATATTGCAAGGATGATTTAACTTGGAAGAATTAACTGATATAAGATATATTCTGGCATGGATAGTAGAAGGAGGACAATTTTTTTTTTTTTCTCTTGGCAGTGGGTTAACTTGAAGAAGTTACCATTGCTTCTAGTTTAGATGTGTACACAATCTTCAGACTGAATGCAGACATTACACATCAGTAGGACGAAGATGTCAAAAAGTGTTGGAGCAAGTGCACACCCTTGTTTTACACTTTTCTTCAATTAGAATGTTTCTGATGAAGAGCCACTTAAATGGCAATGGGCAGGTCATGTTGCAAGAATGGCAGACAACCAATGGACATCATGACTCACAACATGGATCCCCAGAAATCACATGCAAAACCGAGACCGGCAGAATACAAGATGAACTAGACAAATTTAGAAAATACTGGCTCCGTGATACCCATGACAAAGAAATGTGGCAGATCTTGGGGGTGGTCTATGTCCAGTGACGGACTTTGAAAGACTGATGATGATGTTGAAGAAGAAGAAGAAGAAGAAGAAGAAGAAGAAGAAGAAGAAGAAGTTTCTCCAAGATCCAAAAATTCTCTCACTCTCAAATGTCATAGTGCCAATACATTTTGAATTTCTCTAAATCGTAATACCATCTTATTTTTGTTGGCCACAATTTCACATATGATCTTGAACGATCCACATTGTAAGTCTAGATGATGTCAAGCATTCTTGCAAAATGGCTGGTCCATTACCATTTGAACTTCCTGGTTTTTATGATATCTCTGACACGTGTTTGCTTTCTGATATATTGTGCTGTCTTGTGATCTTTTCCGCACATGGTTCTTAGCTTGAGACCCTTATGTGACGGACTTTGAAAGACTGATGATGATGTTGAAGAAGAAGAAGAAGAAGAAGAAGAAGAAGAAGAAGAAGAAGAGCCATTATGCTGGATGACACTCTGCATGTCTTTACTAAAAGGTATCTTCATCCACAGGACACTCAATCCCCTGCAGCTGAGTAACAGGTCTCTTCTGCAGAGAACGTCGAAAGCTTAGGTGAGGTCAATGAAGGTGATATACAGTGGTTGCCTTTGCCCCATCCGAGTAAAAATGATAATTCCGCATCTTAGAAATTCAGACAAAAATTAGAATATAAGAGTTGAGTAAAAAAAAAAAAAAAAAAACTTTCAAGACAGAAGATTAAAATTTCCACAAGAATCTTGTCTTTTGCAAGTTGCAGGAAATAAATAATGCATTTTTTGTCAAAATGTAAATTTGCAAATGGAAAAGCCATCATTTAAAAGGGAAGAAAATGATTTTTACATTATTAAGATATTTTAATTACTTTCTTTCCTCCTTCTAAATTGTGAAGATATATTGTAGAATTTCTACAAGTCGTTCCAGTAATGGATAAGTCGCTATTTGAATAATAAAATTACCGTTTTTTTTTAGTATTATCAATATACATATACAACTTTGCGTTTTATTTCTAAATTCCAAAGATTTATTAGAATATGTCTGTCTTGCCAGTTAAAATAAAATTTGTCTGTAACAATCAAGATTATGCTCATTGACTCTGTTTCTCCTAATATTTAATTAATTTTAACTAGTTTTTACCTTCATCTTGATTTTTAGTTGTTTTTATCTCAATTTAGACTCAGGCTGTCATTCTATGGCTATGAGTAAACAGGGCAATCGGAAATAAAGAGTAAGTCTCCAGTGAGATGAAGATGAGAGGTCAAAATTAATAAAACATCTTGTTACAATACTTCATTTAATAAGAATAATTTTTTGTCCGAAGATTCTGCTTATAAGGAAGAAACCAATGTACTAATTGAATATCAATTTTATAAATGGAATACAGAAAAAAAAGCTGAGTAATGATTCCTGCATTCAGGCCAGAACAGATGGGTGGGGCAAGCGGGCCAGTTGCCATTGGCTCATGATTCTAAGTAAACATACTCATCCTGGTTGAGGCAAATACTATTGTATCTACTGCTCCTCATTACAGAACTGTACTCAGTTGTCTTATATACATTTTGAATAAAATTATCATTACTTTCATCACAATACTATTCAGTTACTTGATGAATAGTTTGAAAAGGGGGACTACATTTCTAATCTGGTCTAGACCTATTCCTTGCTTTGCACACTTACAGTCCTGAACACCCAATTTCTTTCCAGCCAGTCTCCAGACATGATGATGATGATGATGATGATGATGATGATGATGATGATGTCCTGGTACTGGAAAACCAAGATGAGTTTTCTTGAGAGTGAGGATGATGCTGAGCAAGCAGTACCACAATCCAGTTACATGTGAATTGCAGTTGTAGCAATATGATAAAATAGTAAAGTGTATATGTTCGTACTTTTATGAATTGAGAACTACACATCACAGAGGAAGAACAAAAGTACATTTGAAATCAACAGGTCTCCATTTACCTACACCATGATTATTTAGGTTGAATTTTGCAAAAAAAAAATTGTCAATTTGTACTCACCTGAACAAGATCTATCTAAAAATGATTTCTTTTTTCCTTTGAGATTTTCCTCAAAACTATAACAATTAGATCTGTGGGAGTTGATTGTAAATAACTCAAGATGAGTTTGTCTGGGGCATATGGTTCTTTCTTCAACTTCACTCAGTATGACATTCCCTTTCCAGCTATACACAATATACCTATATTTGATGAAGAAAACTTTCTGATGAGAACAATGCAGCAAAAATACGCCATTATGAAACATGGTACTAAAAAGTCTGGAAAGTCTACCCAATTTATTTCGACTTGCTGATGGTCTCTCCATCATGTCCAATTGGTTTCAGTCTTATCACAGTGCCAGGACTAAATCATTCTAGTTCTTTTATTCTATTTTGGTACTTGTGAGTAGATTGTGTATACTACATGCACATGTACATGTACGTACCAATTGATAAATGATATGCATTCAGGAATGATTATATAAATATTTGGTAGTTTGAGATACAAGCCTATATTAACCCATCTGGCCTAGGCCTATTACCAATTTTGCTCAGGCATGGCCAATTCACATGTGTTTGAGGTGAAGGCATGAATCCAACACTCCATTATAAGTCAACTTCAACATGATCTTAGGACAGGCATGTCAGGATGATAAACACAGAAGAATGAATAAAGGGGTTGCTTTAAAAGATACTTTTATTATGATCCTATTCTGTGCAAGCTTCAATCCATAAAACTGGAAACTTTCTTTTAAAAAGTGATTACTCATGAAAATTCAAGATATATTTATATTACATTATTTAGGATATATCTATATTATGACAAATGTTTTATTTGAATTTTCATAAGTGTTGGCTTACTCAGTCACTCAGTGAACTGTCAATTAATAACAAACCGATTGCTGTTATTATATGTTCAGGCTTACCTTATGTCAGTATTTTCCTGAACTTGTCCTCCATTAAGGCCTCAAAATCATCATCCATAAAGAATTAAAAAATTCTAATTTTAATCATATCCTCTTTGCCAAATGTTATGTTTAGAGTTTAGTTACTACTAAGTAAACATCAAATTGATGGCAGTAAAGTTCTTTGTTCAACAGAATAGCATTTTCTCTTTTGCAAATGGTTGCTCTAAAAACAATATGGTTCCAGTAATAATATGGCCGCTCATACAAAGATGGCTTCAATAATATGATAAAAACAACAAAGACACTTTATTTTCAATCTTTCGCTTGTACTTGGGGTGTGATGAGGGGTAGAGAAGGTACATGTTATTTTATCTGTCTGTTAGAAATTCTCCTTCACATTATTGTAGCAATTTATTATAATTCACTTACAGCTTGCTAGGCCAAGTGAAGCTTCAGCAGAGCTCTATTAATTGTACATTCCACAATCATATTCCCTGAACTGTTTGTTGCTACCTCTCACGATGCTAGATTAGACTTCCCTGATTTGAATTCACTTGTCCATCCCCAAGACTGGTTGCCAACCAAGGCTGAAGTTGGGCGGTAGAAGATTGGTTCATGCCTTTCCAATTTGCATTAGTACCAGGTGAACACAAACTATCTCAGCTGTTGTTTGAACTCAGTTTGCTGATTTCATTCTCCATACTACTAACTACTCGGTCACCCACACCTCAAAGTTCTTCTTTATCTCTCGTTGCCTATCTTTCAACACAGGATGATACAAGGGTTATCATCTACGTCTCTCTATAGGATGATACTTGGTTGGGCATCTATCCTTTCCAAGTTGGCTGGTCACCACCTTTTAATGCCCATACGTGTACCCCACATATTTTGCTCTGAAAGTGGGATTTTGGTAGAATCCACATGTTGTAAGATATGGGAGGTGGGTAATTAGCCTTACTTTGCTATGTTGGCCCATGATGTCTTGGCAGAGGGGAAGAGGATCCTTACATGATCACCAGCGTATGGTACCTTATAGGGTCACCTATCTATCTACTGATTTTCCTTAATTTTCCTCAACTTTGGTGGTTTCACAAAAGCTGGTATGTCCAACATAACTCTACTGTTCTACCTTTCATTATACAAGTGCAAATAATCCATGCAATTATGTATAGTAAGTAAGGGATAGTTTGTGTTCATGCCTTCCTTTCCCTAAGAGTACAAGTATATGATAATATATATATCAGGACCAAAGCTGATTGTGTGCATTCAAACATATTTAGTATCCAGTTATTTTACACCTTCAGATTGTTGATATTTGCGCATTGTCCATAAAATGAAATAAAAATAGTCTCTCTTGAAATTTCACACTCTGTCCTTAACTGCTCTCTCATCTTGTCTTTGCATTCTCATGCATAATAAATAACATGAAGTGAAATGAAACCTCCCACCAATCATATTTTATTGATGCTAAAAGCATTATGATTCTTTGATCAGTACTGCAGCAATCATAAATGATGTGTTTATATATCTTTTGATCATGTGACTAGTTTGCTAATTGCATCAGGGACTGACCTTTACTTCTGCCAAGGCCGTATAGCTCCACTGCCTTGCGCCTTTGCTACTCAAATATTTATTCCCAGAACCACCTGAACCTCACTATAATGGTCTCCACACTGGTTTAGATTAAATTGTTAACTCTGAAAGATTTGTCGCCTTGTATGAGTCACTTGTCATATAAACCATTTGACAAGCTGAAACTGAAAAGTCTTAATAAAATTACTGACTATTATTTGTGAAGAGTATGCAGTCGACTGAAAGTAACAAGAATGTGCCATGTTACTTGAAGAAAAAGGTCTGGTTGGTCACTCAATAGAAACTGTCATGCAAACGCTGTCTAACATAAACTAAGGGATCAGTTTAGCATAAAGCGACATCGTGGGCTGACTCCCTTCCTTGAAACTTATTATGGGGTAAATTTTCAGAAAACAAAAAAATTTTTGTCTTCTAGACATGATAAGGAGTAAATATTTAAATTTTCAGCCCTCTTGCAGCCATATATGAATAGCCAGCAAACCAGACTCACTAGGAAACTCAAGAAACCTATGTTGATGGTTTTCGTGACAGTTGTGGTGGATAGTTTTGAAATTGTTCAGGCCTCACAGTATTTATTTATCAAACCGTTAAATCCAAAATAACTTGTGAAAAATAACATTTAGGGCTATTATCTGTGTGAAGAATACAATGTCTATTCAGAAAATATCCAACCATTTTGAATATCACAACAGGGTATGATTTTATTGTTGTTTTTGTTCTGTTTTATTGCAAATCAGTATGGAAATGAGGAACCCAGCCCAGAGGAAAGTTTTGAATATCAGGAGAGTTTGGGGAGGGGCAGATTTTGAGTTCAGATCAGTATTTCTTGATTATTTGTCTTCAGAAAATCCAACACATTGCAAAATATTTCAAGAACACTAATCTTAAAAGTGATGGTTAGTGTACAGTTCTCACAAATCATTGTTAATGCAATTTTTCAGTGTCCTAATTGGCTTTATCCAATAAACCTTACCATTAATATCTATATAAATCCCATACACTTGGCTTTCTTGGTTTTGTTCTTTGATCTTTCCTATAGTGACTCAAAATCCAAAAGAGGAAATATTGTTTTGGATTTTCTTTTCAAGACTGAATGAACTTAACTGATAATTTTATGACATGAAAATCTTAAACCAAACCTCATTTTCCAGTGATGATATCCAGGGTTTTCAGATGATCAATTATCAAGGAGATAAGTTTTAGGTATAAAAGCTTCATACCTTTTTTATAAAAGCATCGGCATATCTCAAGAATATCTTACATTTATTTCTAAGTGCTGTCAAAGTTTAGAATCAAGTCTTTGTATGAGATTCATCAGTAAAGCTTTTTCTTTACCAACACTAAATATCTGATCTTGGATGATATAGAGCATTTATTTGATATGCTGATACATGAGTGGCTCAAGAAATACCAAAGTTTATTATCTATGTTTCAGTTTCAAACAAGATTATAAAAATATAAGATGTGAAATCCCCCCAGAGCAATTATAGAATAAACCTTCTGTGGAATACAAAAAAATTTCATGGTTTTCATTTACCACTGCCAACCAAGTTAAAGGAAGTGTATGTATTCACTCATGTTTGTCTGTCGATTTGTCCACGCAATGTTTCCTTAAAGTCTCAAAGAATTTCAATGGTATTCTCTGGAATTGTAGGTCATCAGCTGGAAAACAATTGATTGAATTCTGGAGCAGATCAAGGAATTTTGGGCATTGAGAGATATTTTTGATATAATTGTATGAATTAACTCATGTTTGTCAATGCAGTATCTCCAGAATTTCTGAGTGAATTTTGACAACATTTTGTACAAGAATGGTCAATGGGCCAAGGATTAATTGATCGAATCTTGGGGTATGTTTTCGATTGAGGGAGATTTTTTTTCTCATATTGAATGGTTTGAATTATGGAAGATCAAAACACAAATACCTCCCTTTATTGTAGCTATATATGAACTTATTTACATTCATTTTTCAGTTAGTGTGTGACATTGGCACTCTCTGAATACTTTATAGTTTTGTGACCTTTAATTTTGGTGATTTTTTTCTATTTTTTTCATGTGACAGCTACCATTTATGAAAAGAAAGGATCTTTTTTATTTACAGTTTTTTATTTTTTGCTTGTGGCTTTAAGTCTTGTTTTTCCCCTTGGTCTTCCGGTTGTAAACTCTTTTGTCAATGTCAGATTCCATTATTTTGTCAGAATCTACAAAACCAGCCGTGGGCAAATAAGTATCTGTTTTAAAAGCCAAATTTGGATAAAGTTACATCGAAGATCTTTGAGAGGAAGACCACGAACTTGCTAGCATAAATGCCAAAAATAGCCGAGAGCATCAAGACATTTTTGAAATCTGCAAACCACCTGCCTATTGATTGGTTTTCACATAAGTTTTTGCCCTGACATCTCTTCACCTGCAGAGAGGCTGAATGATTAACAGCATACAGAATGGAATTGGCAAGCTGGGTTCAAATCCCGGCAGAGACATTTCGTGTTGACTGCATTAATGCCCTTGGTAAAGGCATGAGAATTTATCTCTTTTCCCCCCAGCTGAGTGAATTGTAATGATTTATCCATAGATAATTAATCCTATTAATTTTGACAAGTACTCATCAGCAGCAGCATTTTAAGGTCCATTAAGAAATCAAGTGAAGAATCGTTATGGGTTGGTGAGCTCTACCTTCAAGACCAAGAAAATCCCATTATTCCTAAAAAGAGGGGTATACAACCAATGCATCCTCCTGATAGTCACCTATGGAGCTGAAACATGAACCCTAACAAAAAACTGACCCTGAGAACCATGCAAAGCAAACAAGAGAATCATGCTCAACATCACATGGAGAGATTGTAAGACAGCACAGCACACAAGAGAAAAGTTAGGAATCAGAAATATCATAGAAACCTTCAGAAAACTCAGATGGCAGTGGGCTGGTCATGTTGCAAGAATGGCAGACAATCATCAGACATTACAACATAGATCCCCAAAAATCACATGGGAAAATGTATCCGCCAAATATGAGGTGGCATGACAAATTAGACATGTTCAGGGAGTATTGTCTTGGCAATGCCCATGATGAAGAGGTCTGGTGAATCTTGGGGAAGGTCTCAATGATGGAAACTAAAAGGCTAATGATGATGATGATGATGATGATGAAGATGATGATGATGATGGACATGGAGTTTCCCCAAGATCCAACAATTCTCTCACTCCCAAATGCCATAGTGCCAATACATTTTGAATTTCTCTAAATCATTATACCATCTTATTTTTGTTGGCCACAATTTCACATATGATCTTGAAGGATCCACATTGTAAGTCTAGATGATGTCAAACATTCTTGCAAAATGGCTGGCCCATTACCATTTGAACTTCCTGGTTTTTATGATATCTCTGACACGTGTTTGCTTTCTGATATATTGTACTGTCTTGTGATCTTTTCCGCACATGGTTCTTAGCTTGAGACCCTTATGTTACTACTATTAGAGTGTATAATACCTTCATTTTTTAATTCCTCGCATTTTTGGTCTACCTTTACGATAAGCATAAGGCAAAGGCATATTTTTTAGAATGAGTACAGTTTGGGAGATAATTAAATTGAATTGTAAACTAAAACTGTCACAATAGGTTTCTTCAGTTTTCAAATTGGTCCAGCTGACTATGCATACATGTATAATCTGTACAAGCCACACTAATGGAGCTAGAAAGATGAAAATTTAAATATTTACTTCATATTATGTCTACAAAAAAGTTTTTTTGTTTTTTAAAATCTCCCCAAATAGGTTTTTATTGGAAGTTCAGTTTGCAATGTAAGTTTATGCCGAATTGATCCTTAGTTTATATCTGCTTACCTTTTAAAAATTCAGACTTTTTAGAGATTTTTGCCGTACAAAAGGCAAGAGAAGTAATTTATTCATTGATCCTCCCTTCTTCAAATATTTTAAATGATCGCTCCTAGCATGGCATGCTATCAAGAGGGATTGGTCATGTGACGGTTTCTATTGAGTGATTAAACAGACCTGGCTTTATTTATTGTTCATTAATTTCGGAAAAATAATTTCCGTAAGCTTTTAATTCATCACAATATGGATTTAGTAAGTTATTTCGAATTTGTAAAGGAATTTATCTTAATTGTTTTAACACATTATCTTTGGAAGTATCAATATGACTTGGAACTCACTTTTCCTCTGGAAAAATAATGAAATCTTAACAAAATCTGGAGTAAGTGTCTAATTTCCATCTTCAAATAACCTGTAACAAAAAAAAAACTTGATTATTTTGAATTGCAATTAAGATGATAGTGTTTCTAATTAGCTTTGAAGAAATTAAGAATCAAATATGAACCACTCACAGTCTTTTTGTCTGGGGACTTTTTAACCCTCCCTGCTCTGTAAAACCGTCATAGAACACTTGGAGACACTTGTATGGATGTTGATAGTAATTGTTTGCAAAAAACATTTTAACTTGAAATTTTTATTGAGTTTCAATAACGTGATAAGAATAGTTTCCTTCAACCCTTTTGAGACTCCTAGGACATATCTATTCCAAGGTTTCTGTGACTGCTGGGATACATACGTTCATTGATCTCTTCTAGAAGTGTATTGAGACATTAAGCACTTTGATGAGTTAATCTTGAAATCGTTAAATTAGGGCAAATTCAAGATAAAAAACAACTTTAACATAAACTCTGAGCATTATGGATAGAAAACAGATTTATAACAATCTTGAATCAAATTCAATTTCTGTTATTATTCATAAAGTATATTAAGCACTGGTTTTCATTCGTATAAACTGGAATGATTATATACAAGAAGTAGAGAGATATTCAATTACAGTATTTCTTTTCATCAAACCAAACATGGGGAGAGATGGTCCTTACCTTGCTGTGTTTGCCCATGATATAGAAACTGTAGAGCTGAAGAAGGTAGATCATTACATCTATCTGAGGCAGTGAAAGAAGAAAAATCAAGCAAAGAATCACCCTTGGCTGGCAACCTTTCAGCACAGTAAGAAGTTTTATCTTCAAGAAATGTTAAAAAGAAAAGTGGACAAGAACTCATGATAAACATCACATGGATAGATCACAAAACAGCACAATATATTAGAGGCCAAACAGGTGTCAGAGATATCCCAGAAGCCATTAGCAAACCTAAATGACAATGAGCAGGCAACGTTGCAAGAATACAAGACAACTGATGGACCTCACAAGTCACAACGTGAATCCCTTGAGATCATAAGCAAAATTGTGCCCAGCAAAAAATAGGATGGCGTGATAATTTGGATAAGCTCTTTTTTGGCACCATTATACTCAGGAGTGGAAACACTGACAGGTCTTGGAGAAGGCAATGTCCAACAACAGACTTTAAAGACTGATTAGTGGTTTCTAGTATACGACAAGATATATGCAGATACTTTATAATCAGTAAAAGAGAATAAAACACTGTCAGACTCTCTCTCTTTCTCTCTGACACACACACCAAGAGTTTCGGTAATTATGGGATTATTTATCAACATGTTATTCAAGACTCTACCATACTTTTATTTCTTTTGTTTTGTTTGTTTTCTAATATATTGTTATGCTATCAGGGTTGTGTTGGGTAGGGTTATGCTATCATCATTTTGGAACTAAATATGACACAAGTGAGATTCTGTTACTTGAATGGTTTTATTTCTATTTCTATTTGGCATTGGGCATACAGAAGCAGAGCTTGATTTGTTTCAGAGATTGATCCACCGGAATGGTTCGTAGCTGTTAGAGAGTGAGTGTTTATGCTCTAAAAGAGGAACATCAATGTAGATTGGACAGTGGTTCCTGCAAAAGATGATTGATAGGAGCTATAAGGACTGAAAAAATAAAAGGACAATAACAGTCAACACTATAGACACAAACAAACACAGTTTTACCCTGTTCTCAATATAAACTACTCTTTTTATCCAAATAAAAATGGAAGGTTCTCATATTTCCTTCTTTCCTTATTTAAGATTGGTCTTTTTACTTCTGCCAACAAAGATGGAAGTGGTATTTGTATTCTTTCATGTCTATTTGTCTATCCATACAATATCTCCAAAAGTTCACTGGAAGGGTTGGCTAGGGGATAAGGAAGAATTGGTTTGATTTGGAGGTGGATACAGGAATTCTCACAGTTACCTCCGCAGCATCATAGCTATTCATGAACTAATTTTCATTCAGTTTTTAGTGCCTATGGCATTGGCGTAGGTCTGCAGTCTCTGCATTGTGTTTTCATTCAAACTGATGAAACCCCACCTTTGCTCGCTAATGTCAGAACAATATTACTATTACAAGAATCATCAGATTCGAATTGCTACAAAAGTTTATGACAGGAGAATGCATTCATTGAAATATTTTTAAAAAACAACAAAGACAGAAATAACAGTCCAGATTTCTTTATAAAGGGAGAGAGATTTATCAGAACTCTGGTTACACAAAGAAAGTGATATAAAACTGTATTTTTTTTATATCCAGACTCTAAAAGCACAATGATTATGGATTATTGGTTGAAGATAAAAGCTATATTTTAAAGCTTTTATCCTGAATGACATTCACATAAGATGAAATGAATGAGAGGCAAACAATAACTTATTGAATAATAACAATGCCAACAGGATTTTTTTATAGCGAGAATTACTATTACTTCTGGCCTATCTGCGGCCTTATCTTGTGAAACCCTTTTCTTTAGGTTCACCCAAATGTAAGGAGACAATATTGATGACCACTGCTTCTATGGTAGATTTTCGCTTTCTCTCCAAGATCACTTGATTCAAAAGCTTAAGATCTAGTGAATTCCCTGACAACAGATACACTGATATGAATCGAATGCTTTGAAATTCAAGGAAGGTCACTATTTTTCATATACATTGGAGGGAGGATGGAGAATGCATTAATCAAAATATTGTGATAAAAACAACAAAGATGAAGATATCAATTTGAAAGAATCATTGAATTATAACAATACTTTATCTCTGATGAACACAATACAAGCAAGGATACTTGTCCAATAGAATCATTGAATACAAAATAGTCAATTCTAATCATAAGATATTTTATATCAAATCTGACTTTAAACAATATTTACACAAAAAAATTATTTTATTATTTTCTTAAAATACTAGTTTATCGATGTAGTCAAAAAAATGATGGTAGTATTTGAATAATTTTGTAATTGCGCTGTACTTAAAAAATACCACTCTGCATTTTCTTGGGTATGTTCAACCAGAATGAACCAGGAATTTTTTTGCATACAGAGTGTCTGCAGAAAAATGCAATATCTAAAAGAAACTTTGAAGTTGCCTCCCTCAACTCCATAGTCAACTTGTTGTATTCTCAATAAAGAATATCAGCCAATCAGCTGACTGTAAATTTTACTGACGTAACTCTAGAGTTTCTTTTAAAGATTTATATCCCTTTTAAAAATTGCATTTTCTTGCAGACACCCTGTATTTGCAAAAATGATAAATAGATAATTAAGAATATTCTATCATTAGCATATAATGGTTATCCCCCTTGACAAATGTTATTGACAGAGAATATAGACGTGGCATGTTATATAAGTAGATTCTGATTGGGTTAGCACCTTGATTTTGTGAGATACTAAGCATGATTTTATTTAGTTTGGGAATAAGTGAAACTCTGTGACCAAACATTTCAGAAACTACCATTATTGATAAGTGATGGACCCAAATGGTTTTTGCCTTTTAATCATCTATGTGAACTACTTGAAAAGCAGACAGGCCTGTGGCTGCAGCTTTCACCTCTCATCATCAGTTAAGTAATGCTTCCATTTTACCTGTGTTCCTTCTCCACAAACTCTGCCCCCCCCCTCAAACACCATCACCCGTCCAACATCAATAAAATACACAACACTTGATGGTATGATCAAAGTTGCAAATTTGATCGAGTGACTGCGGTGACTTTATTTCAAGAAAAGTAACTTATAGTTTTTAGTCCTGTGTTTCATTATTTTTTTTTTTACTTATGTTTTCAATTTTATTTGAGCGTTCGTGATTTGGGGTTGAGTACACATTCCTAACCCTGACTCCAAAAATGTCTTTCAAGCTATTTTCTTTCAATTTTTCAAATACGATTACTTTTTTGCAAAACATGCAAGTCTTCTTACTTTTATCACTTAATAGTTTTCAAATTAAAACCACTTGCGACCCAAGAACAAATTACTCTTATATCAAAATCTTTCTTTCATTTTATATAAATATATATATGTATATATACATATATATATATATATATGTGTGTGTGTGTGTGTGTGTGTGTGTGTGTGTGTGTTTGTGTGTGTGTGTGTATGTGTATATATATATATCATGTATGTATGTATAGATGGATATAAACTGAGATAGATAGAAAGATACATTGATAGATAGACATGAACAGAGAAAGATACATTGATAGATATGAACAGAGGAAGAGAGAAAGAGACAGTTAGAGCATGAGACAGAAGGGTAGATTTATTTAGGTACGTATTAACATACAAAGAGAAGGAATATTGTGGCTTTTTCAGTGGAAATATTGAAGAAGTTAGCAGAAATAAGATTGATTTTGGCATAAGTATTTGAACAAGGTTTTGCATCCAGTAGCCTCTAAATTTGCAAATCTATAAGTTCTTCAGTATCATCAATTATAAATATTTACAATAGACCTTGATATATACAGTAATCTATGAGATTACTTACCTGTAAAAGAAAGTGATTCTTCTAAATTATTTAATTAACATACAGAAAGATGATGAAAATTGATTCCATGATGCAATTTTTATCTTTGTGTAAAGAATCGTTTAACCACAGACTTTGAGGAATTCACTGACAAGTGTACAATTTTATTTTCCGGTTGAAACTAATAAAGTGAAATTTTTATTAACATTTCTTCAACAAATGAGTTTGCACGAATCTTTTATTATGGATGTGGCCATTTAATATTTCTATTTTTTCTTAATTGGTTAATAATTTCAATTCATCTTTTTAAAATGAATAACTGATCTTTGGGGAAATTCTTCAATTTCTTTCATACAAGAGCAGAATTCATTTGAAGATTTAATAACTTTATTGGATTTTCAAGTTTCTCTAATTTAGTATAATTTTGAGAAGACTTTCATGTGTTTTGTCTATGGCAGCTATTTGATATTACTATATACAAGCGATGTGTGTGTGTTCAGGGGTAATTTAGAGAATACACATAATAGAGAAAGAAGTTAACATCAGATTCAAGCAATAAATGCAAGAAAGTCTAAAATTTTAAATATTTTCCCACAGACTAAGAATTCTTTCTTCAAATGTTTATTCATGAATATAAAATAGTGTCCATCTTGGCAAAAAATTATTTGTTTGTAAAGTTCTAGTGTTTTCCAGGGCCTCTGAGAAGAAGGTGCAACCTATGCATTGCACCAGAGCCTGGAAGGTCAAATAGGGCCCGATAGTTTCATGGGTGTATATTGAAATATATAAGTTGATACAATATGTCCAGGAATACAATGGGCTGACAGTCGTTTCCAAACCGAATGTAACATGGTATGCTAAAAGGGTTACAGCAATTGAGAACAGAACAGCTAAAAGATGAGTGTGCTTATGTTTCGGAAGATGGGGGCAAACTGCTTTGCACCACCTTATAAAATTCCTCTTGGAAGCCCAAGTAATGTCCAAGGCAATTTTTTTATATTCTGAAATCCAAGTGTTTAATACCTGAAGAACAGCTTTATTAAAATACCATAAAAAAAAAACGATAGAAAAATGAGTCAGAACTAATAATATATAAAAATATGTAATAATGAAATCATTTCAAAACTAGGAAGTTCTTATGAACTTAATAATTTTTGTCTATCATTCATCTGAATTTTCCTGTTACATTCATCACGAAATGAAAATGAATAATTCTGAAAAATTAAGATGGAGGTAAATAATAGTCAAAAATTAATGATAATGATTTGTAATATTTCATCTAATTAAAATAAATAATGAAATAATTGCCGTACTTGTGAACTTTTTTTCAGTTAATTAAGATATTATATAATTATAAAAAGGAACCAAAATGATGAAGAAATGAGCCGAAACTCGTATTGAAAAAAATAATGTAATAATGAAAATGCTTTGTCAGAATCTCAAAACTACTTGTGAACTTTTCTCAGTTAATTAAGATATTATATAATTATAGATATTTGCCTGAAACGACTCTCAACTGCCTCTGTACACTTCGAAGTGAGAGATAAGGAAAGAAAAACGAAAGTGGAAAATGTTGAATAAAATTATGAAAATCAATTTGATAAAATGAAAATCCTTTATCAATTATTGCTAAGAAATTATTGTTTGCAAAGAGACCTTATTAATTTGAGTAGGTATAAACTTATATCTCAAATTCATATATCTAAATAAGTATGAGGTCTGCCTGAGAAGTATCCAACCATTTTGAATATCTCACAAACCATTGCCTTGCTATAACTAAGCAATCAATCAGAGGTGACCCTACTGTGCAGACACAAACATACAATGGAATTAGTTGTCTGTGAGGTGCTATTGAGTGAGCTTGTATACTGTGTGACAGTAGAATTTACAATCGATGAGCAAGCCAATTTTATCCATCTGCAACTTCCAGCTTTTCCCAAAGCTAAAATCTCTACTGAAACATCATAGATGGGATTGGGGAGAATGTGACAAAGCAGTTAATGGCAATCCCAAAAGAGAACTGTGCAGATGGGAGACCGGGATAATTTTGTAAGGCCGAAGGGGAGTACTTAGAATAGAACTAAGGTGCCGTTGCCCTAGGTAGGCTATTTTTTCATTACTATCTGGTGGATTGTTCACTTCTCAACAGACTCTGTATTATGTGTAGGTGAGACAGTTTTTGAGTTAACTTCATGTCTCTTTAGTTTTTGAAAGAGAAAGGCCAGACCATCCATTTGGCAAACTGAGCCAGTTGCCTTGAATACAAAGATCCTAGAGGCACGTGGAAAGAAAAAAGTCATTTGAATACAACTGAGGACACAAATTTTAATTTTTGCCCAGGTTACAAAAACCCCTTGCACCGACCTTGGAAATAAACTGATGTCCTGAGGTCAGAACAGGTCAGTGACATTTAGACATCACCAATCTATGCCAATTGCACCTCCATAAATATAAATAGATATATGTATATATCTACTTGTATAATACGCCACATGAGTATTTTTTTTTTTTTCAAAAACAAAAAAATAGAGCAACATAATATATTTGATATTTTCAAGTACAGAACGATTGTAAAATTATTTAAAACATTGGCATAGTACCCGTAAAAAATGAAGGAATTGTTTAGATGTATAGATGAATTACAGCAGTATATATTTTAGTATAAATATATATATTACAAAAACACAATGGAGATGGTATTTCTTTTGATATAAATTGAAACCAGAAGAAATTTATTAAACTTGAAACAAAGAAAATTGGTGAATTTGGGTCACCGAGAGATGGATTTGTTTCAAAAAATTTTTTTTTGATTCATATACATTCTTGCAATAAACACTGACAAAAATTCAGCGAGCGACAATCAGGGTTGGGGAAGTCAAGTCCAAGGTGATAAATAAAAGGACAAACGCTGTGTTATTGAATGGAGAAGGTTTGAAGGCTACCATGTGCGTCTTTCAACTTTCCTTCTCTTTCTTAGCATTTTCTTGTAGCTTTAAAAATTTATAGCTGTAATGGGTCAGGAACCATATTTCAGGAAACTGCTAGTGGATAAGTTCAACACACAGACACAAAGCATCATCAGTCAGTTACATGCTTTACTCTCTTCGTCTCTTTCATTAGCTTTGGAGAGAGGCAGAGAGTAAAACTTACGTTTCCACTGTGGCTCTTTGATGTGAAGAGACAAACATAGTTTCCACTGTGACTCTTTGACATGAAGAGACGGACATACATGCAAAACAATTTGGTGACACTGGTATTTATATGTATACATTGCAATCATTGTTTGAAGGCATGAGTAAATAAGCATATATATATGCACATATATATATATATATATGTATATCTATATATACATGTGGAAGATTTCAAAAGACATTGATAACATCAATAAAGGTTTGTACTCAAATTGGAAAAATTAACAAAAAGTTAAATAGACAGAGTTTCTCTGCTATTTTTAACAATATATGTTTATCTATATATACAGTCTAGAGAGCTTTACAGCTTTAAACACTAAACATGAAAGAAAATTTTCAAAAGATTTTTTCGTGTTACTTCAGTCACCTATTTCCTAATACCTGTCAATGCAATTTATTTAATTTTCTTCAGTGTTTTTCTCCCTGTTTTTCATGTACTTTGTTATTACAGTACAATGTATAAATTGTCTCTTGTTGGGATCATCCGTTGTCTGCCATGTAACTGTTTCATGGATTTAGAAAAAAAAAAATGGTAATATTAACATGGCACACCAGATACCTATCAGTCAGACGAATGGACCAGAAACAAATGTTTTCCCCTCTCCCAGGTTCCAATCAATACAATAATCTTCCACACTGACAAAGACTGGATCCATCACTTTTGCTTACCTAATATATATGTGTATACATATATATACATATATATACACATGTATATATACACACATATATATATATACACATATATATATGCACATATATATATATATATATATATACATACATATATATATATACATACATATGCATATATACATATATATATATGTAAATTATAAACTGCATTATATCATATAGAAACTTATTTGAGATGATCTCCAATCATTACACCATTAATGTATCACTCACCATAGACAACACAGATAGAATAAATAATTAAAGAAAATAGTGTTACTGCAGGAATCAAACTTGCCACCAATAGGGTAGCCGCTACAATGAAAGGATGCTCTTACCATTGAGTTAAACAGCTACCAGAAATGCAAAGGCCCTAATAACCACTTCCACACAAAAATTATCATCTCGTTCATTATCAGCTATTCATCACTTTTAGAATCATCTGTTGAAAAATGGACATATTTAGTCCAACAGAATGAATTATAAATTGCGTTATATTATATTGAAACTCATTTGAGATGGTCTCCCATCATTATACAGTTAATGTATCACTCGCTCAAGACAACGTAAATAGAATAAACAATTTAAGAGAGCGGGGCTGCTGCAATCGTGTAACGCTGAAAGATCATCTCAAATAAGTTTCTATATAATATAACGCAATTCATAATTCATTCTGTCTGACCAAATATGTCCTTTTCTCAATACATAACTGTTGTGTTGAAAGAGACGAATCGACTGAAAAAATACAATATGAGAATTTGGTGTGAAAGTAATTATTTGGACCTTTGCATTGCCAGCAACTGTTCAGCTCAATTGTAAGAGCATCATGAACTTGAAGCAGCTACCCTCCCAGTGGCAGGATTGATTTGTACAGCAACCCCACTTTTTTAATTGTTTATTCTATTTACGCTGTCCAAGGCGATTAATACATTAACTTTGTAACAACAGGAGATCATCTCAAATAAGTTTCTATATAATATAAAGCAATTCATGATTAATTCTGTCGG
The DNA here is from genome assembly GCA_963457665.1 of Thysanoteuthis rhombus. Classification (NCBI taxonomy): domain Eukaryota; kingdom Metazoa; phylum Mollusca; class Cephalopoda; order Oegopsida; family Thysanoteuthidae; genus Thysanoteuthis; species Thysanoteuthis major. The sequence continues at coordinate 47,965,573 of OY735211.1, forward strand.
ACTAAGCATGTCCATTTCTTAATACATCTATATCTATATGTATATATGCATGCACAAAGTACAAATCTGAAATTCAATATAATGCAATATCTGATGTGTGATGGGTTTATGGCATAGAGTGATCAATACATTCAACTTTAAACTTCAAGTTGAATTAGAGTAGAGCACTAATATCATGAAAAAAAGATTTGCTACACAAAGATGTTAATGTGTTCCTTGAGAAGCATAAACATGTTTGTGCTGCGGATATTTCATTTCATCATATATAAACATATATATATTTGTGTATATATATATATATATATGTACACATATATATATGCATATATATACATACATATATCATCATAAACATCTGTCTTTCATTGTCCGTTGTTGGACATAGACCTTCACAAGGATCCGCCACATTTCTCTATCATGGGTGTAGCTGAGCCAGTATTTTCTAAATTTGTCTATTTCATCTCTCCATCTTGTATTCTGTCAGCCTCGGTTTCTTATGTGGTCTCTGGGTATCCATGTTGTGAGATGTGATGTCCATTGGTTGTCTGTCATTCTTGCAACATGACCTGCCCATTTCCAGTTTTTTAATAGATTCTATCATGTCTCGGACTCTCGTTTCCTTCCTGGTATGGAAATATATTCATACATATATATATGTATACACAAGTATATATGATATAGATGTAAGAAACAGTCATAGGTTTGATTCATGCTGCAGCCCCATTTTCTTTTATTGTTTATTCTATTTACGATGTTTAGGCTAAATGATACATTCACCATGTGATAGTGGGAGATTGTTTCAAATGAGAGTTTCAATATAATGTAATGCAATCTATAATCATATATATACATATATATATATATAGATATACATAAAAATATATATATACATATACATATATGCACAATGCAAATCAGGAATTCAATCCGATACAATATAATGTAATGAAATATCCAATGTGTGATGGTTTTATTTCATAAAGATACATCCAACACTAAACATTAAATCGAGTCAGAGTATAGCTTGATGATAAAAAAAATTAGCTATAGTTGCATGGAAAATTTTGATAAATTCATAAAAAGCATAACAATAAAGTAATTAGAAATAATACTATTGGAGAAAGCATAAATAAATTAGATTGCACTTGTACAAAGAGAAATGGATTTGCCCTTTGCAAAACAAATGTCCCATATTGAATATTGTATACTGAGCTGAAATATCAACCCAAGAGAAACTCTTGGAAGTGAAATATTATATAGGAACATCTAAAACACCCCTTAAACTATATCATCATTTATGAATGAAAAATTAAAAAACAGTACATCACTGTCAATATATTATTGGAGACTACCCAACCGTGACCTCAAACCCAGAGGAAAATGGAAAAAAATCAAAACAAATATATGTATGCTTGAACATTGAAACCTCATGTTATTTATGCCTAAACGAGAAATTTGAAATCCTCTCCTTTGTTAATAGAACAAAAAAACAAAAAGCAGAATTATTAGATAGAAAAAATGAGATGATGTTAAAACCCTAACACAGGGAAACAGAAAAAAAAAGTAGGAATTAAATACCCTCAGAAAGGAAACATGTCACAAAGAGTTGATGCTTTTACAACATACTGATAAGGAAAGTGGCTCCAGTATCTCCTGCTAATTTATAATTTATAACAACCAGAAAGTATTGCATCTCCACCATTTAAAACAGAAAAACATAACGAGCAATAACCAACCAATGAACAAAGAAAAGATAAGAGAAATAGAAAAGATATATAAATAGACTGAGAGGAAGATCCTACAACCCAGAAAAATAGATACTCCCACCAAAAGTACTAAATAGGGATCTAAAATAAATCGAATCATTTGCTTGAAGAGGCCCAAACAGGGCATAAACATAAAAGTGTTTGTGTAGTGAATCTTCTATCTCATTATACGTATATCATCATGTCTCTTAACATCCGTCGTTGGAAATAGACCTTCCCCAGGATTGTATATATGCATATATATATATATATATATATATATATATATATATATATATATATATATATATATATATATATATATATATACTCATACATTTATTCAGACATATATATATGTACATATGTAAATATACACACACACACACATATATCTATATACATATACATATATGTGTGTATATATATAAACACATATATATATGTATATATATATATATATATATATATATATATATATATATATATGTATGTATTTATGTATGTATGTGTGTAAGCAAACAGGAAGAAGATTAATCGATGGGGCCAACATAATCAAAAATGCATTTTGGCATTTTGGCATCAAGTTATCAAACAAATTATATCTACCGAAACAGAGACCCATAGGGATCTGTGAGCAAACCAAAAACAGTTTCTGGTACTTTGCACAATTTCATCCCTGTACAAGTCAATGAAGCAAAGAAAATCACTCTTTAATCTACCCACAAGGCAGTAATGACTTTGAGCCAAGGTATTAACTTCTTTTACCCAAGATGTTGAAGAATAATGAAGATATAGAAATAGTTTAGTCCCCTCAGAACTTTAGACCCCATTTGCAATTACAGTAGACTCCAATTATTATGGCACCCTCAGGGATTTAAGAGTGCTGGTATAAAACCAAAAAGGAGAGACCAAAAAGTACAGACAAAAATGACTTTTTATTACCCTTTCACTATCTAACACCCCACAAGTTTTGGTTTCAACTTTCTCATACTGTACAGAGATGAAGCCGAGTGTTACATACGGAAATTAATGACCTTCTATACATACCTTTCCCCATCTGCTGAATTATTTCATGCTTATGATTGATTTTTCTTAAGATTTCCTCTCAAATTTCTGTGTTACATTGAGTGGCATTATTTCATGGGTTTACTAATTTTAGTTTTTGAAATAAGTCACTGACATCCTCATGTACTGTTGCTGACAAGTAATCTCCAACAATAGTTTTGCTAGAACATAAAAACTTATGTGCTGATAGAACGTGTATGTCATTTAATAGTGCCATTAGAACAGGTAATGTTACCACAATAGTTTACTGTACTACAATAGTTCTCATTCTGTTGATTGGTCTGTGAACTCTAAATAACTGAAACAGAGTATTGTAGCTAAACATTTTTGATTAAAGTATTCCTAGAAATGTGTTGACTTGAATAATGCGCAAAAATTCTTAAATCTTTGAGGGTGCCATAATAATGGGAGTATTTTGTAAGTAATTCTTTTTCTAGATATTCTGAGGAAGTATGTTTGTATGTTGATGGACACTGAATGGATGAGTTGCGATTGGATTGAGATGGAAGATAAATGAGAAAAGAGAAGTGTGTATTCATATTGAAGACATGTTTACTTCACACCAAAGGGACGTAATTCTCTTTTTTCATAGTTTTTTTAGTTGTTGTTTGTTGCAGTTCCAGTTTTATTAGTTATTATCAGTATTAATATGATTATGTAATAGTATGGATTCTTATTCAAATGAATAGCAGGAAATCTGATCTATTGGAAAACAATGAAAGCTAAGATTTCCATCAATTACATCATTATAAACTGCAGAAATTTTCTAAACTCATTGATTCAGTCATTGATATTCACTAAGCTTAGTTTAGCACTCATCATCATCATCATCAGTCTTTTAGTGTCTATCGTTGGACATAGACCTTCCCCAGGATTTGCCACACTTCTCTATCATGGGCGTCCCGGAGCCAGTACTTCCTGAACTTGTCTAGCTCATCTCTCCATCTAATATTCTGCCGGCCTCGGTTGCGCATATGGTCTCGGGGAATCCATGTTGTGAGTCGTGATGTCCATCGATTGTCAGCCATTCTTGCAACATGGCCAGCCCATCGCCATTTGAGATTTTGTATGGATTCTATGATGTCTCTAACTCTTGTCTTTTCCCGGATGTGTTGTGCTGTTTTGTGGTCTCTCCATGTGAGGCCCAGCATTATTCTTTCATGTGCACGTTGCATGGTTCTCAGCTTACGGGTCTGTTTCTTGGTTAAGTTCCATGTTTCAGCTCCATAAGTGACTATTGGGAGGATGCATTGGTTATACACCCTTCTCTTTAGTTTAGCACTACACAAGGCCAAATTGTGGGAAGAAAGATTTTACTGAACCAATCCTCCAAATGGGTAGGACTTGCGTCCCTTAAAAATCAGCATTTAAAATCCTAACTTTCACTTTGAGCATTGATCTATGCAATTAAATCTGTTACAAGATAGGCCCCAAGGTTTTAGTTATTTGCATATCCCAACAAAGGTAAATTTTGTTGCACACACAAACACACATCCACTAATTAAATGCGCCTTGTGATTGACAATATTTTCTCTCAGTAATATTTGTCAGGGGAGGTAACTTTCAAATGCTGATTGCATAGTAATCCCCCTTAGAGAGTTTTTTTTTTTTGCAAATGCTTAAGAAATCCGAGATCAATCTAGTTAAACAGGAAAAAATGAAGAGCAATATAGTGATTCATTAATTTTCGAGTACAGAGCTATTGCAAAATTATTGTATTAAGAAATGGACATCTATGATCTGACAGAATGATTATAAATTACCTTACATCATTATTATTATTATTGTTATTATTATTATTATTATCATTTGAAACGATCTCCTGTTATTACACGGTTAAAGTATCACTTGGCCTAGACAACATAAATTGAATAAACAATTATAAAAGATATGATAAATTCTTTGAGGAATTTATTGATATCTTGAATCTGTTGGAACCATTGACCTGACCAGAAGTGTTGCATGGAAAAAAACAATAGTCTGAAGGTTTAGGCAATAGACTGCATGTAGAAGAACTTTCTAAACCAACTCTATCATCATAGCAGCATTGCTTTTGTAACTTGAAGACATTGTCATGCAGCAAAATATGTGGTCGACTCTCTTGGCAAGAAAAATGCCCCTGCTCTTCCTAAGCTTCACTCAAATTGACCCTTGCTTACTTTAATGTTGCACAGGAATAGTCTGTCCAGATTCGAGTTACTCATGATAAAGAATTTTGTTTAGAATTGAGGCTAGCCCTAGGTACCAGCAACATGAGCAGTCACCCGCAGTGCCAAGTGCTAGGGCCACCTATCATGTGTCAAAGAGAATTGGAAAATACAAAACACTGAATGGGAATATAGATAAATCAAACAGAATTGAAACAGCCAAAATAAGAAAATTCCATGATATGAAGAAAGATTTTTCAGTGATATCTGACGGTTAAATTCTTTCTGTTGTGGTAAAATTAAGAGAAACAATTGGCAAAGAAAATTCTCATGACCAGCAAAAATTTCAATAATCCTTAGTTACTTTAATCAGATACAGTGCTCACAATAGCCAGTACCTGAGAGGGACAGTAAGTGGTTGTGGTAAGATTAGAAGTAAATGAGATAATACTCAACTTTAAAAGGTGCTAATGTTCAGCAGGCCAAGGGCACCAGGAACCCTAGGGCTAGCCTTGCTTTGAATCCTATCAAACATAGAAAATTTTCCTCAATAGATTCTGTTTAATAAGAGATGTTGAAGCTTGTCTTAGACATACACTCAATTTCTTTTATTTTGATTTCTCATAATAAATTCATCTTTATTGGATGATCTAAAGTGTGTAAAAATAAGCTTAGCTTATTGGAAATTGACACAGGTTAATTAAATACCTCATAAATATTGAATGAAAATCTATCTACATATTGAATAGTGTGATTTCTCAATCAGCCCCACTCACAACAGACTAAGCTCAACACTCAATCAGAAGGGAAAAAGGTTATTTTGTTTTTTAAAAATTCATCCTGAGAGGATTTTTTTAGAATTTACAATGATAAATTCATGCTAAATCAGTCTCTTAGATTGTGTCCAGCAGTGTTCAGTCACTTTTTAATAAAGCCTCTGATGAAATTGAAAAGCTGATTACAAGTTCACCAGTGAATGAAGGTGTTTTTACCGTCACAAAATCAGAGAAATTAAATGTAAAATACCATTTGATTATCTGTTAAATCAGAGAAATTTGATATTATAGTCATATTAAATTGATCTTGTAGAAAAATTCTCTCTTTATTCACCATTTCTTAGTGATGGAAAATATAAATATGCACACATATATACATATATTTTACGTACACTTATGTATATATACATACATTTATACATATATATGTATGCACACATTTATATATACACTTATATGAAAATACATAAATTTATACAGATATATGTATATACATATATACATATGAATATGTGAAAATTTTGTTCCAAAAACTGTCTTATTCACATATATATATATATATATATATATATATATGTAGATATGTGAATATGTGATATATATATATATATATATATATATATATATATATATATATATATATATATATATATATATATATATATACATATATATACATATATATATATATAGTATCAGTAAGGCTGAATTTAAGCGATATATTCATTTACGCAGAAAACTCCTCATATATATATAGATATATATATATATATATATATATTTATATATGAGGAGTTTTCTACGTATATATATATATATATATATATATATATATAAAAACATGCATGTATACATATATAGATATCAATTTGAAAAAAAATTTTTTTTTATAGGTAATAACTAGAATCGCAGATAAACCTCATCAAGAACAAGTAATGTCATGACATAACATTGGAGGTGTCTCTGATTCTATTCAATCTCATTGGATTGAATAAATATATATCAAATACATATCATATAAATTTGCAGAGGGTTATACATTATGCACTGGCAGTCTCACTATTAGATTAAACCAGAGAATAGAACTCATTTTCTTTTGATTGTGCCATAGTGTAAGTCACTGGCTTGCGACATTTCCGCCTTTTGATTCTATATTTGACAACGGTAATTTGAAGTTTGATATTTCATGGCACCAACTGACCCGAATTCTTTGATTAGTAATATTCAATGAATATTTCATTTAAATTGTCCGTGCGGAATTCTATGGAAGGCCTGAATGACATCATGGATTTGAAGTATGGATTCTTTGAATCATACCTTATATAAAAATCATGACCTTCACGAATTCTTGGATCAATTTCAATTTAAATATTTGGGTGTATTGCACAAAAAACAGGTGAATTATAACAAGATATATAGATTGGTGGGTATCAGATCATCATTATCAGTGCAAGTGTGAATGCTGGCCCCGAATTATTATTTTGAAAAATCAACTCGCTAAACCTATGTGTGTGAGTTCTGTTAGTACATAGATAAAATTTTATGTGGATTTGTTGTACAGTTCTTGAGTTATGCTGTCACATACAGATAGAAATTTGTGATAAGATACAATGGATATTATGTTCAAACTGTCAATATAAATTTGAAGAAAATGGTTTTGTTATTCATGGGACTTCCGAGAAGAGATGGCAAATCTATTTTACACTGGTTGGCCGAGAAGGTGATGACACAGAAAGTGGGCTCCATGAGCTGATGAGTTCAATCTGCAGCTCAGACAATTTGTGTTCACTTCACACTAATCCCCTTGGAAAAGGCATGAATCTATATCTCTGCTTAGGTATGAGAAAATTAGCACTGACTGAAATAAATGATGCCACAGAGTGTTTGCCACCTCTAATTTCATTTCACATACTGCTAATGGGTTGAGTGAGTGGCAATGTGATATGTGGAGTCTAGGCTGAAGCAATAGCCAGCATAAGAGCACTACTTACTTTCTTTCATACCAAAAATTAGTATTGGAAATTCACTTTGTGTAACAAGAGTGGGAAGTAACAAAATGTAAGTAACAAGTAGCCAGTCCATCTCCACAGGTGGGTCTGTCAGACCACATTTCCAGCCAAAAGAAATCCATCTTGAATAGGGGTAGGCAACACAGGCAGACTGTGGCCCACAAGTAGGCCATTGAGGTGTTCTTTTAGAAACTTTTTATGTATTTGTAGATCATTGAGTGTTGATAACTTCTAGATAGTTTTTTGTACCAAGATTTGTTCAATTTTTGTTTACATAAGCATTGCATTGTATAATTTGTTTACTATTGGCATTTCTCCTGCAGCTATAACTTACATTTCAAGTTTTACTGAGGTCAATGGGAGACCACAATTTTCACAATGATGCTAATTTTTCTGAGAACCATTTGTTAACTGCTCTTACACTGATGATGTATAAATAAATAAATATAAACATTGTATTATTTTTTACTCACAGAGTAAATATAGGCCTCAAGAGGAAATTTTTCAATGTATGACATGTTGTTGTATACACGTAGGCCATGACAAAAAGGAGTTGCTGACCCCTGATCTAGAATAACAGTCATTAAAATAATGAGTTATCAACATTGACTCAGAAAGTGTCATTGACGATCCAACCTAGGAAGATATCAACAGACACAGGCTTTCTTTTGACTCTCCCTAGAACTTACTGCTAATCAACCAGAAACAAAGCAACTCAACCTTCTCTCCTATGAACTGGTTATGTTCTTACCTCTAATCATATACATTTATAATGAGCCATGTCTGTCACATAATAACAGCAGCAGCCATCAGCTCCTCTCACTACCTACCCTTTTATTAAACTAACTTTCTTTTCTCTCCTCTCGCTTCCTACTCTCTCATTAAACTACCTCACCTTCTTTTCTCCCCTCTTTCTTCCTAATGTGTCTGTCAAACTTATAGTATCAGTAGCAGTCATCAGCAGAGTTTGTTATTGTTCACATGCCAATGAAGTGGCAGATCATGGACTAGTGCTTTGTAATTCTGTTATTTTGAATTGAAATGCCACATTTGTCTCATCTTATCTCTGTGATAACTTTTTCTAAAAATAGTCATTCAATAGAAAATGTCATGTGGTGAATGTCTTTTGACAGCATGCCGTGTTGGAGGATCAATTAGAAATTGGAACAAGCATGAATGCTGCCAGACAAAAAAAAAAAACAAGGGGCCATTTTAGAAGAAAAATTACATTGTAAATAAATCCACCCACCCACTGAAAACCTGGGGTGTATAAAAACAAAGGAACTATATTTCTAGACAAAATAATGAGTAAATTTTTCAGCACTCTAGCTCCATTGGTGTGGCCAGTATGCATGATACACATAGCCAGCCAGCCAGACCGACCAGCTTGAAAACTGACAGTTTTTATTGACAGTTTCTAACAGATTCACAAAGCTGACAATCTATTTTTCTCAACATTTAATTATTATGTCTTGCCTACATCTTCAATACATTTGCTAAACCAGGCAATGAAATGCAACTATTGTCTCTTTTGTTAGGAGAAAGTTGCATATCTCAGAGGCTGGAACCTTAACTTAGCTTTGCTAGTCTAACATTATTGTAAGATTCATAAAATGATTTGTGGAAATGAAGAATGAATGAGCAATAAGGGTTGTATTGAATTCATGCAAAAGTTTCTTGGAATTTCATACAAAATCATTTATTCTTATAAATTCATATTGTCATTATTCAGTCATCACAGTATCTACCCTGACTTTATAGCAGTTAGTTATGACACCAATATGAGTACTTATTATATTACCATGTCCTTCATGTACAGACTCGATCAAAAAGTTCATTGTGATTTTAACAGACCTTGGAGAGGACTGAGACCAACAGAAGCATGGAGTAACTTGACATTTACAAATGATTGAGATTGAAATGTAACGAAAAATCTGAACAAGATAGGATGAGAGAAGAAGAAAATGTTCTGATGAAGAACGATATAAACCTTTTATAAATTATCCTCCATTGCACAATTCTTTGTCGGAGAAGCTATCACTTTCTCGCAGTTGCCCAATAACACAATGGAGGCATTTTTTTTATGATAAATGAAAAATTCTTTTATCGACTACATGAGCACTACTATCTCATTTATGAATACTAATTGGCGACTTCTCAAAGCTATTTACTTAAAATAGAGGTACTCTCATTTTTCCTCTCTTTCTCTTCCACTATGTTATGGGTCATTAACTTCAACCAAAACATCTTTAGCTGATGACCCTAAGACAGACCATTAGACACGGCTGTCCCAGAGGGCTTCAATTTTCCAACTGTGGATTTTTCTAAATTCTTTCAAATCGGCCAGCCAAATTCTTAATTTGACTATGACGATGTCATGTAGCCAGAGCTTATTTCAAATCTGTCCATTAGAATTAATTCCATATGACCAAACCCCATCCAACGTAGAAAAAATGATCAGCTTGACAATCACAGGGATCCCAGTCCTAGCTCATGCCAAAGAGAGACTAGCTGATCACTCTTTCAGATAAAGGCCTGAAAACTGTGCAGGTTGATTAATGTATCTGTGTTCTTACCCAAACTCTTTATATACACAGCTGCTTTGGTTCTGACCATCCAAGATGAGTAAACGCACATACAACCCCCCCCCACACACACACACATATATGTGTACCAAACAAGCTGCCATATTGGTTGACTTTTGTTTCTTGCTTGGTCAAGTGACAACCTCATTGTCTGATAACTTCCAATAATCCTAAACAAACTTTCAGCTAAAATATGCATTCTATCATAAAAGGATTATTTCAGCTATGGATGTCTGCCAGCAAGAGGTGGGTGAGGGGTAAACAGGGTCTTTACCCCAAGCTCCTGGATTGGGCTTTTTCACGGGGGAAGGGGGGCACTGAAAGTCGAAATCTTATAGAGGCCAGAGATCCAGAGAATAATTGCAGCTTGGGATGACTTACAGCCTAGCCGCGCCCTAGTCCCCGACAAACAACATCTAGATATATCCTTCAACCCAAATATATACCTGTTCCACTCTCCTTGAAAAGTGTCAAAAGATATCCATTATTCTAGTTTTGATTCAATAATTTTTTAAGGAATTTTTCAATATCTTGAATCTGTTGGAATCTCTGTCTAGACAATGGGTAAAAATATAACAGGTGAAATCTTGTTTATTTTTGAATCAAGTGCATAAGCCATAAATTCCACTTATAAATGATATGTTTCATCATTCCTCTCCGAGAATATATGAATTATTTTGTTGCAACTAGCAATGCGTAGATCATGAATAAAGAAGTAAATAATATCTATACCTCACAGCGATGAATCACCATAGCCCATGCATGTACAAGAACTAATCATCGAAAAGAAAAGATCTTTTATTGTCTAAAATATACCAGAACAAGATTTAGGTAAATGACCGTAGAAACCTAAGAAAGCGCTTTTTTGAGAGAAAAAAATATTATTAGATGATACCTAGTGATGAGCACGTGCAAACTTTCAAGGTTGTGGCCCCAAAAATGTGACCAGGAAATGTACCCCTCCCACACACACACAAGCAAAGAATCTGTTGCCCACTTGGCTGGTTGGTAGTGCGGGCAATTTGTAGGGCTACACTGATTCGATATGGTTCCTTTTTTTCAGTCTAATTAAACTATATAAATTGCTTTCTATTTTTGAATTCCAACGATACACTGTGGAATTTCCATTGGCTCTTCAAGTTATTCATTTTATATGTTGTATATTTTTTTTTTCCGTACTTACATTTTGTTTTATTGTCTTCATTAACTTCTCTGATTCAACATCTTGCAAACCACTCCCTGTTTTCTTTTTCAGTTTTTTCTTTTATGTCAGAAAAAAAAATTTGATTTCAATCAGCATTCTAGGCATCATAGAAAACCCAGTTTATTTATAAATTGTAAATTGTGTGTGCATATTTGATTTTCTCTTGACTCATTTTACCATTACACAAATTCTGCCCGTAAAAATTGACCCCTAAAAGAAAGAAAGAAATAGTATATCCAGAAAGATAGAATACTAATGGAATACCAAGTCAGGCTTAACTAGTTCAGTGAGATTGACTGCTGGCAGTAGATGGGGCCAATACAGGATGATAAGTGGGATGGGGTGAGGTTGCAAGTAAATAATAAACAAATAAGGTAATGAACTGCAACCAGCCTTCACCTGAAGAAGGCTGGAGAAGCTACTTGTTGAAATACAGTAATAGAAACTGCAAAGGTGAGTATGCATGTCTGCATAACCCAATGCATTATGATAACACCTCACACTTGAATTTCAGAAAACATAGGTTGCATAATCATGCCCAAATCCTCACCTTTAAATCTCATTCGATGAAATATTTTTAATTGATGAACAGTGTTGACATAATTGCATTTGAATTATTCTTCTTTGCTATAAACAATGGCCCTTGATGACTCAGTTTCATATCTTATTCAATTTGCAACAATGGAATCTTCATTTTAAGTGAGAGAAAAGAAAGAGTATTTGAAACTGACTTTAGCTAACAAGCTTCATAGATTTCTATTAATCTTCTCTTCATAATCTGCACTTGTCTCAAAACCCAAAGAATATTCCTGCATAACATCACAGGCTTTTGTACTGATGCTAATATCAAATGCACAGGGCCACTGGAATATAAATAGCTTGCAATATTTTTCCACTCCTTGCTGGAGAGATCAAAGTTAGATATAACTTTCTGTTTGAGCCCCAAAATTTTTCACAGTAATTTCATTTTTCTGAAACTGATTAAGTTATTATGCCTAAGGTAATTAATCAATCGATTTAATTAAGTTTTCAAAGTTTTAAGGCAAATAGAAGAGTTTCGATGAATTTACCCTTTTGTCAAGTTATCTAGCTAAATACAAATGGGAACATGTTTACTGCATTGCTTGGGTGTGGAACAGATTATTCAACCAATTTCCAAAACTCAACCCAAGTTCTATGCACACTAACACATAAAAGGGACATTGGTGAATTCTTGTCAAGTTGACTAAAGACTGAAGATTAGTCACTTAGCTTGGATGGAAATCTGAAAGAATTGACTGGATCGGTTTGTCAGGCCAGAGCTCAAAAGAAAGTAAAAACATCCAACATTTATTCCTTTCAAGTTTGGTAGTTTATTGGGATTTGAAAGAGCTCCTTGCATTGCAATATGAGAAAATCAATCAGACAATTTTGTCTGACCAAAGCTGAACCAACATGTAACTTAGTAATTAAAAATCTCCTCAAAATGATGTGATTGTTACAGACATCTGATTCAATGGAAATTTGTTAATGTGATGGATAGGAAAGAAACAAAAGTTCCCTTTTATACTTCAGTGATATCTATTACACATCAACTCATTTTATAGGTCAAGAGGTGTTGAGCCAGCTTTACCAACCCTTCTGAGTGGTTCATGGGACAGCTGAGAAATTGATGACCAAAAATGACAAAACATGGTATTACCCACAAAGGCAAAAATATGTTTCCAACATCAAAACACTCTTATACGATGGGCAACAACATAGTATATCTATCTATATATTATCATTATCATTATTATAATCATTATTATTATATTATGGGGAGACAGTAGTCCCTCTTTATAATGCAGTTGCTTGGGTCCAAGAAAGACAACCACATTATAATTGAACTACAGATTATCAATAGTGAATTATAACTTGACTGGTAAACAAAGATGTTGTTTTCATCACAAAATCAAAGAAATTATTTATAAAACACTATGAAATCATATGCTGATTGATTGCAAATCGAAGATATTTAATAGTCATACTGAGTTAGTCTTTTTGAGGAATTTCTGTTTTCACCGGCCATTTTCTGGACAAGTGGGTAATAACATAGACAAAAATATTCTGCGAACTATGCTATATTGAGGGATGCCTACTCCAGCATATCTAACAACACTCCCTATTCAAATCATTGCTATAATTTCCAATCTTCCCATTCATTGTACTTACATAAATCTTGTTGGCCACTAATGTATTCTGCATGTTCTTGGTCTTCATTACAAACAGTTCACATGAAGGACATTATTCTAACAAGATACTTTACGTCTTGTTCCCCTTATTTTAACACGTGATCCTCTCATTAGTAATTCCAAATCCAAAATTTCAAAAAAGTTTTCCGTATTTTTCTTTCAGACCTTTTTCATCTTCTTCTCCCCATTTATTCTCAGCAGCACCTTCGAGCCAAACGTTACACATCACCATTACAAAAGAAAGATTTTAACATAAAAGTTGTCTTTTGTCAACCGAAACACACCGATTTGATAAAAGCAGCGATAAAATGTTTCTTTTGAAAAAATGTTTGCTATTTATCTGTAAATTGCAAAATAATGTCATCCGTTGGCTTTCCTTATTTTTTATCAATGTCTCCATTTACACTCAACTTGGATACCGGGCACCCTGGGCAGTATAAGCACTTTCCCAGACTTTTAGATCAATGAGAAAATTATCAAATCAAATGTAGTCATCATCGCCAGAAAAAAACAAAAAAACTAAAAAATGAGAGCTCTCTATGAGCTCTCCGCAGTGTGGATAACTAGCAAGACTACTTGGCACTATTATGGCCAAATTGTATTGGATACATCGGTTCTTGTATGATCATTGAAGTTGAGCAAGGTCAAGCCTAGTCAGTACTTAGATGGGTGACTGGCTGGGAATACCAGGTGTTGTAAACAGCAGAGAGATAATTTAGAAAACCTCCCATGGCAATTCTGTTAATACTCCAAATGAGGGGGGGGGAGCCAATCCGCCCTCCCCTTCAGGCTTGCCTGTGAATGACAAAATATGAATAATTGAACTTGACACTGCTCAGTATGAAATAACTATTTGAATCAGCTTTCATTCTTTATAACATGATTTTTGAAATCCAAAGAAATCAGAATTATTCATAATTATCTATCAGAGCCATTTGCTGTAAATGGATTTGGCTGAAGCTTTTTTTCTCTTCCGTAGACTTCACTTGAAAAGCTGAAAAGTTCTGCAAAAGTATCATTTCCAATTGGTATCTTTCTGAAACACACGAGAGAATTCGATTTTGAACTCTGATTTGGGTTTAAAAATGGTCGACTCTCCTTGTTTAGACTTTAAACTGTCATCAGTATCAAAAACGATGTGAGAGTTTGGAACCATTAACTAATTCATTGCTTTCTTTGTACATATGCACTAACACAGTTATACAATTTAATTTTTTGTTCAATCTGAAATACAATTCAATTATTTCCAGACATTAACTAATTTTGAAGCTGAGTCACAAATCAGTTTGCAAATTTTAACCAATCAGATGTATTTCTGTCAATGAAAACAGGAAGTTTTTCAGGGTTCTCTCTCTCATATCGCTTTTATCTGCCGGAGATCTTTGCCATTTTTATTTCATGGCCACCCTGGTTAGCTCTACCCTGATCAATTCCATTTTGTCATTTCCTGCAGTATTTTGTTATTTATTCATTGAAATGTTTCCCCCAAGATTGTTGTATAACTAAACTGGTTATATACTTTATCATTTCACCTCTCCTTCACACCTTTTCAGTCCGCTTGGATCATGTAACGGTTAACGATCTACTTCACATGAACATGGTGTCGGATTTGATTCCCAGAATGAGCGAATAGTGTGGAAAACTCTTCATTACGACAAATTACCCTGTGTACTCAGCAGCTGATTGAGTATACTCAAAGCTCTGTGATTAGTGTGTTAGTATCCTTTCAGTGGACTTGAATCCTGCTAAGTAGGTGGCCATAAAAAATCGAGACTTGCAAGGATCACTGAGCTAATGCATCCAACAGAAACTGGGACTTCATCACTGGTATCCATGCTACATTAAGAGTTGTCTCTCAAGAGACGGGACGCTTTACCTTTTTTCTACCTTAACACCTTGTTAGTATAGGCTTAGTCGGATCTAATGTTTGTGTTGAGTAAATATATACCTATATATACGTTTGCACTTGTCTATAAAACCTTTGTGTAAAATAATGCCTTGATGCTGGGTATCTGCTGTTGATTTTCATTGCAATTTCTACACATGATTCATTGACACTTTCATTTGCTTATATAATAGTCTTACCTTAACTCTAAAGTGACATGTCATAGAGTAAGGTCAAGCAAGTAAGAATTTCTGAACACCAAAGCTTATATCACTTGACAACACATGGATTAGGGATTGTCGACCTTCGACCTCAGGTAAGACAAAATGGCTGATAATGTGTAGATCGGTGATCGCAACCCTTTTGCCTCTATAAGCCAAATTGCATATTAAGTGAATGGTATAAAAAGCCTTAACTATATGAATTACCCATTTAAATACATTGTTATATTTTGCCTCAAATCAATAAATAACGCTGTCCAGAAAATCATTTTTCTTTTACTTAGGATGCCAATTAGTAATCATAGAACTCAATTAAATCACAATTTATTTCAATCAAGGTATCATTTGAATCTATTAAAAAGATACAAAGAATCAATAAAACATAAGAATTAAGCATAATATCCCAATATTTGCTGGCCAGTCAAAACCCTTAGTGGGCTGGATCTGGCAAGCACTTTAATTTTTGACAGAGCTTGTAATGCGCAAAACATAGTAGTGAAGTGTCATTTGTCTGAAACAATCTTCCGATATTGTCATTTTACTCACATATCTTTTGGATTTACCATAAATCCATAGTCTTATATTCATGATACATATATGCATAAGCCTTTTAGTGCCTGTCATTGGACATAAATTTTCCCCAATATTCACTAGATCTCTCTATCATGGGCTACGTGGAGCAAATACTTTCTGAACTTGTCTAGTTCATCATGTCATAGTAGATTTTGCTGGCCACAGTTTCACATATTATTTCTTGAGATTCATGTGGTGTGTTGTGATGTTCAGTGGTTGTCTGCAATTCTTGCAACATGACCAGCTTATTGCCATTTGAGTTTTCTAATGGATTCTATGATATGACCTGTTTTTTCTCTAATATACCGTGCTGTTTTGTGATCACTTGATGTGATGTTGAGAATGATTCTCTCATCTGCACATTGCATGGTTCTCAGTTTGAGGGTCAATTTTTTGGTTTGGTTCCATGTTTCAGCTCCATAGCTGACTATCAAGAGGATGCGTTGGTTGTAGACCCTTCTTTTTTTAAACTAATAAGATTTTCTTGTTCTTGAAGGTTGAGCTTTCTCTACCAAAAGCTTGCCATCCTAGAGTGATTCTCTCCTTGATTTCTTCTTCTCCATGGAGATTCATTGTCCTAGGTAGATTTAGTGATCTTTTTTTTCAGGTTGGTGTTTTTGATTCAGATTTTTGAGTCTTTGTCCTCAAAACGTTTCTTGTCCATGACATTTGTTTTATTGAAGTTCATGTAAGGACCAACTATCTTGCTCTCTTTGTTCAATTCATCTAGCATTACTTGGAGATCATGAAGATTTTTTGCAAAAAGAATGATGCTGTCAGCTAATCTGAGGTTAATTCGGATTTCACTGTCTATTCTGATTCCCTTATTTTCTCAGACTAGGTTTTGGAAGATCATTTCAAAGCAGGCTGTGAAGAGTTTGGATGAGCTAGTATCACCTGGTCTTACTCCTTTTTGGACTGAAAGGGCTCAGAGTCTTTATGCTGCCTAATAAATAAATTGCTGTGTCGGTACATATGTTGTTAAACTCTGACATATACAGGGTCTACACCTTGTTGTATGATAGAATTGATAGCCTTCGGGATTTTCACTAAGTAAAAGGCCTTCTTAAAGTCGACAAATGCTACAGCGAATGGTATTTTATATTCTGCTCTTTTTTCAAATTCTATCTTGAAAGTGTTTTAGTTTTATATTTTCTGAATTTAAATTTGGTTGTTGTTTCTTTCCAACCTTGGTACTCTAAGAATTAGTTTTGAAGCTTTATGTTTTATCAATTTTGTTTCCACAACTTACCGTCATTGTTATTTTTACTAACTCTTGAAAATTAAGATGATTAAAATAAATAGTAATCAAAAGTTAATAGAAATGGCATACAATACTTCATCTTGTAAAAAATAATAGAATATTTGTATTGCTTTGAGTTGTAATAATTTCTATTTTACAAAGCAATGTTTTTAATAAAGATATTTTGGGAAAACAAAATAGTGCTCTGTTGCTCTCAGTTATAGACTTGTAGCTATCATTATTCTTGTAATGATTTTAACCTGGGGGAATACATATTCTACACATACTCACTAATATATATATAGCTCACTTATCAATATATAATCGTTTTTGTTGACATATACATGCATGAATTCATATATGTAAACATAAATACAGTTAGTTGCTATATTGTATGAGGAAGAGTAGTAATGGATGTAGCTTCTGTGTGGCGATGAGATAGTGGTTGTTGCTGAGGACAAAAGAATTTGTCCACACGTGCTGTGAGTTTACCCCCATGTGCTTACGTTATGAGTATTATTGGAGAAGACAGAAATAGCTATTTTGTTTAGATGTAAACATCCAGCTGCCACTTTGTTTCTTTATTAGAAAAGAAAATCTAAGTATGCCTTGTATGATCATGGACATGGATATTGAGGACTTACATTTGATGATTCAACAAAAGAGACATTTATAAACAATATACATAAAACTGGAAAATATGTGTTAACATTAGTAAGATCGAGAGTGATAGAGGAGGCCAGTTTAGATTAGATTACTATTCATTGTCTTTATAGAGAAGGCGCAAGTTGCTTATGAGGTTATCCCTATAAATTAAGATGTAATATTGGAGAAAATGATTAGTTAGGAAAACCATGACATAACAGATCTAAAGTCATTTGGCTTATTTATTGAATGGAGCCTGATTAGAAGTGTCTGTAATAATGAGTGGTAGGTTTGACCAGGCTAGATTATCAAATGGTGATTGGTTCAGTTGTAGGGGCAAGAAGCTAAGAGGGGCAAAGTGATAAGTGAATTGATTGCAGTGTTTGCGTTGAGCCATCATAAAGCTTTTACTGATTCTCTCATCAGGGAAGATTAATGACAAATGAGAACATGTTATAGGCACAGTCAA
The DNA here is from genome assembly GCA_963457665.1 of Thysanoteuthis rhombus. NCBI lineage: Eukaryota > Metazoa > Mollusca > Cephalopoda > Oegopsida > Thysanoteuthidae > Thysanoteuthis > Thysanoteuthis major. Next base: position 47,984,356 of record OY735211.1, read on the forward strand.
AAAATGAAACTACACTGACCCGGAGGTTAGAGAGAAGGTAAGGAAGAGAAAGAGAAGTACCCGACAAAGAGGTTGCAGTGCCATATAGCTTTTACAGATGATCTCATTGGGGAAGATTGGTGACAAAAGACAATATATCATGGACATGGTCAAAGTATGGAACTATGCCAACCAGGAGATTAGAGAGGAGGAAAGAGGGGAGGAAATAACTGACTAAGAAATTGGGGCAGATGAATGAGTGAACATATGTATCCAGATATTTTACGGACGGTAGATAAAGGAAGCGACATATTGCATATGTGGCTAGATTTAAGGGTTTCTTTATATCTTAGGCTAATACTTATCTATTTTCGTATTTAATTTTAACTAAAAATAAATAAGAAATACTCACCTCAGCACAGTGCTAATTCACAATAGTGCTTTTCTCGAAATATTTTTCAAAATGAATTTAGTGATGTAAATCTCCAAGATAAATAATAGTAAATGACAGCATCATGAACCATCTCAAAAATAATTGTTTACTTCAGTTAATGTGCCATGTGTATAAAAATTAATAGACATACACAATAATTTATCATGTAGTGATATACATTGACATCTACTGATATTTTCCACGCTCCTGACAGTAGCTACCAGATGAGAGACTCAGCTCTAATCCATTCCATTTCGTTAAGGCTCAATAATGACATGATATGTATTGCTACCTCTGCCTAAAAATTGATCACCCTGGCTTAGTTACTTCATTTCTGTCACTATACCCCCACTTGTTCACCCTAAACTTTACTAACCAACCTATTCAACTGATACTCTTTGGACAGTGACTCAAGGTTACATGTGACCAGCATTGTCAATTTCAATTGGAAACAGGTTTTATAGAACCAGTAGGAAGAGAAGAATTGATTTTTACCTTGGAAAATCAAAAATTAAACCACTTACATACTCAGTCTCACTCTTTTTCTCTCTCTCACTCTCTTTCTATCACTCATTCCAACCAAGCGTTTCCACAAACATATCATGAATACCAAATAAATGCATCTATTTCATAATGGATTATTATAGTAAATCAAGCACCCTCCTAAAAACAAGTGAAGAAAGACAAATTTCCGAAAGTATGAACAAGCTACTTTTAAAAGATGGCTACTGTAGTACACATGTAAATGTTCAAGGTTCTATACAAAAAAAGTAACCAGGAGCAGTGAAATAGACAGACAGATGTGTGAAAAGGGAAGAATACCTTGCCACCATGTTGTTTGGTCAGGTCGGAAATCATGGCTACGATGGTTCAATTTTAGAATTTTTCACTGGGATAGCACTATATACATTAGGACAATAATTATATGCTAGCCAGTAAAAACCATGATTCACACTCATTCATACTCCCACATACACCAAACTTCTCGCAAAATTTGCTGTCTATCTGCAAATAAATACCATTTTTTACCCATCATATTGTTGTTTGGCAATGTCTCAACTTCATTTGTATTCCTATTGTAGCGCCCCCTATACTTTTAGTTAAGAATTAAATCCGAGACCCTTCTTTTTGGTAGATATTGAAAACATCACTTCCTACGACGACCCCTATAAAAGCCTTCGACACACATGGTCAATGGCTTGTTGGTGCTACCACCACTAGCTGGTTACGCACTTTTGGCATTAGCACTTGTTGCTGGCTAATTTTCCACTCTCTTTCCTTCTTACTAGGATCGATATCATTTTGCCAACCTCCCAGACAGTCTGAACTTGACCATTTTTCCACCATGACCAATCTCTGTATTAACTTTGCCCATTTCAGTTCACTGATGTTTAGGCATCTCACATACACACAGCTACACAGCTACTTAAATGTGTCCTCACTACGTGTTCTAAATACGTATACACCTCTCACTCACATGAATGAAATGGCAATGCTACTTCGGGAAACACGCATGGATAAAACTCTGCAATCTCTGTCTTTCATGGTCTGTCTGTTGAGTGTCTACTAGCATCAGAGAATAGCCCCCAAGTCACACACGCAACTTGGCAGTTTGTCATACACACTGAACACGGTCTCCATGATCATCCTTGGTACACTCCAAGCCTTATGGATTTAAAAGCAGTTCAGATACCTCCTTTTTGACTCCAATGACTATACTATCACTGACAACAAAGCTCTCACATTTCACTATCTCTTCTTATCCCTTTACATGATTAATTGTATTAAGATTATCATTATATTCATTTCATTTTCATTTGTTATTTGCCCTTAATGTTCCTGTATCAAATGTACGTTTTATTTGTCCATCCAAATACTTGTATGTGTTCTTTCAACTTCATTTTATCTCCACAGCCATCCTACTCCATACATCTCCCTTCCTCCATCAACATTTCCACGGATGTCCATATGGGCCTGTCAACACAGAGAGTGCACATTCTTCAACAAGAACTACTAGAGCTCTCTAGAACATAATTTCTACAAACAGTTTGCTTTCCAACATGGATAAACTCAACATTATTAAGCATGTATCTCTACTTGTATTATGTTTTACTTACCCTGCATATTGCTGTTTTGTTTACTGCTGCACTTTTTAGAAATGTATCTAGTGCTCTAACCAAGGTGTTACTGCATAAATACTGAATGAATTATAAATTGCATTATATTATAAAGAAATATGTATGAAATGATCTCCTGTTGTTACATGGTTAATATATCACTTAATTTAGGTAGCGTGAATAGAATAAACAATTAAAGAAAATAGGGCTGCTGCAGGAATCAAACCTGCAACTGATAGGGTAGCCACTTCAGCATAGCGAGCCGCCAGTAATGCAAAGGCCTTGTAACTGCTTTCAACCCAAATTCTCACCTTGTTTATCACGCACATGTAAACACATATTGACTAAGATATCAGCTGGTATCAACATCTTCCCCCCAGTTTGTGTTGTTGATGTTATTTTTTTTTTCATTCATAAGGTAGGGTATATTTGTGGGGGATGGAAGTGGGGCAAAGGGCCTATTCAGAATATATGCCTGTGTGACAAAGCCCCAGCCCCCCTCTGATATGTCTCACTCCACCAACACCTTTTATGCCCATGCTGTGTACCAAGATCAACATAAGGGATATTGGCCATTTTGAAACTTCCTCAAGCTGAGCTGGTCCGCTCATAAAGCAAAATCACCAATGTTGTTTGCAATCCCAAGGATCAAGAAAACCTGTGAAAAAAGATTTAACGAATGTAAAATTCATTATTTGAAGTCAGTTTCTTCACAATTTGATTGTTCACCAGGTTCTGTAATTCATGGTGTTGAGGAAGTGGCATATCAGCAAGGCTCCAGTTCAAGTTCTGGGACCATGTGCATGCAGTACACAGCTGCCACCCTCTCCTCTTTGTTTATGGAAACTAGAGGGGTTTTTTTATGGTAAAAAGAATTCTACCTTAACCAATCGAAATTGAACAAATTGACAATGATATTCTTTTTGCTGACAAAGGCATAAAGCATTGCAAAATATGGAATGCTCTATTTATGTTGATGTAAAGAACAAATCAAAACTGTACAAATCAACTATTATATTCTAAGCATAAAAACGATGCAATACCTGGAATGTTCATTCTAATTCAGCATTGGAAGTATATTGTTAATGATGAGTGAAGTCTCAGTTGACATTGTTTATGCAAGTTTTACTCAAGGGGGTATGGCATCCTCCACTAGGCATCTTTGAGTGACAGGTTACATAAACATGATCTTTTTGTCTATATTTGTTTTGAACTATCTTGTTTCGTATCAACTTTACTGAAATCTGTTTTGTATTTTTAGAGGTTCAAATTAATTTAGTTTATGAACTTGAAATTCATGTGCTTTAAAAATTTAAAATCAGTGACACTCCTTGTGTCATACATGATCTGATCCCAGAGGGACATAATGGGTTGAACCCCAGAGAATTATAATCATCTTTTTTTGGGGGAAAATTAATTTCTGTTAACATAAAATAATAGTACAGCACCGTTATTGTTCATTGATTATAAGTTTCCAACTTTCATACCCCTTTGTCTTAGTGAGAAGGCCTGATCAAACAGACACACATGGGTTAACTATGAACAGCTCTCTCTTGTCCCTAATCAGATAACCAGTATCTAGATATATCTTTTTGCTCCACCCAGAATATCCTTTACTGCCCTCCCCTCTGAAAGGGTGGATGCCCATGCAGGCAGTCCCTTGGTTATGAATGAGATCCATTCCAAAGTCTGTCTTCAAGTCCAATTTGTTGGTAAGCCAGAACAGACTCATATAGTTCTTAGTTAGCATCAGTTAGTTTAATGTTTGTCTCAATGAATAATGTATATATATATATATATATATATATATATATATATATATATATATATATATATATATATATATATATATATATATACATACATATACATATATATATATATATACATATATATATATATATATATATATTACAAGCAACATACAGCTTTTAAATCATCAAAAGGTTTCAAGCCTTTTCTTTCACTAAAGTAAGGCTAATAGGCTCATTACACTGATTCAATCATCTAACCATAATATTAATAGCCTTTCCATTCCAATAATTGAACTGCTGCATTGCTTAGTAATAATTGTAGCTTTCATCAAAGCAGACTTCCACATGTGCCATATTCTCATTTAACCCCTTTAAATTATCATTGACTGACAGTAGCCGGAAGATTTTCCTATGATTGATGGCATCTCATCTCTTTCCAGTACTTTATTATAAGAAACGTCAAGATAGTCAACATCAGCATGGGTTTCTTCAGTTCTAAGTGGGTTTGGGTATATATGTATGTGCCCAGTGAGCAGGCCACACCAATGGTGCTAGGGGGATGAAAATTTAAATATTTACTCTTTACTATGTTAAGAAAAAAATGTTTTTTGTTTTTTGGAAATTTCCCCTCAAAAATAGCTTTTTAGTGAGGGGTCCAATTTACAATGTAGGCTTATGCCAACAACTGCTTGGGTGATCATTGCTTAACAAAGGCCGGATAAGAAATTCATTCTCTGATCACTCCTTTTACAAATTTTTGATTGATGACCCCCAACACGGTTTCTAATGAGTGACTAACCAGACTTGTTTCCACTTTATTTTCAATTGTAATTATTTTTCTTTGATGCATCACTAGCACTTACATCAGATTTACGCTTCAGAAGTGTGGTTGCGAAGTTAAATGAGTTGAAAATTCATGCATTTGTTGAATTTTATAATAGGCTTTATGATGGTCCATTTGTAAGTATGAATTGTCTGTAAGTCAAATGTTTTTAATCCAGGGACTTATTGTCAGGGCAGGCTCTAGGGTTCCTGATGCGGAGAGCAAGTTAAACTTTGGTACCCTTCAAAGTACAGTAAGAAAACAGAAGGCAAGCATGAATCAGAAATTCCCTTGCTACTTTTCCACATCCCACTTACCTTCTCTTCCACACCCAAGTAATCATGAACACTCTCTCCCACCTTGCTAGATAAGTCTGAATGAGTTCGTTGTCAATCATGAGAATCTCCTTTGCTGATAGCTTCCCTTAATTTTAGAAGGCATTTAACTACCAGATATTCCTGAAAAATCTGACTTCACATCTGGCAATTTTTTTTTTTTGCTGTTAGAAAACGGTTGTTTAAAGTTGTTTACAACAATGAATTTAATGACCTAACAATGAATTCATAACAATGAATGTGAATTGTTCTAATTTTTTTATCCCTCGCTTAATGTTATCAGCCAGATTTGTTTATCTAAAAGACCCTGTCCAAAAGTGATCACAATAAACAGCTTACTCCACATTTTCCGAGCTGAGGATTGAGCCACTAGATATTTGATATTGCAAAGCTTTGAGTACTTCCAACTTGTTGGGAAATTTTAATTGGTTAAAAATTGATGTGGTATACTTAGAGCAAGTGTTGGCCCTAGATGCTTGCAACAAAGGCAGTTGCCCAAAGTGCCAAGTGTGGTACTAGTTATGTGTCAGAGAAAATTAATAAGTCAAGTAGAATAAAAGCGGGCCTGTTTAGTCACTCAACAGAAAATCAAAACAGTCAATATAGGTTTCTTCAGTGTTTTTTTTTTTTTAATTCACTTCCCGAATAGATTTTTAGTGGAGCGTTCAATTTGCAATGTAAGCTCATGCTAAATTGATCACTTAGTTTGTGTCTGCATATTTTTTGAAAAATTCAAACTTTTTAGTAATCACCGGTCATTTTGATCACTTCATTTTGCTGCCAAAAGACATTGGTCACATGACAGTTTCTATTGAGTGACTGACCAGACCTGCTTTTAGTCAGTTCAACTTATCAATATTCTCAGACACATCACCAGTGCCACAGTTGGCACTTTGGGCAACTGCCTTTGTTGCAAGTATCCAGGGCCAGCCCTGGTTCTGACTGTACCACATCAATTTTTATCCAATTAAAATTTCTCTAACAAGTTGGAAGTACTCAAAGTTGAATAATATCAGATATTTAGTGGCTCAATTCTCAGTTTGAATAATGCAGAGGAAGCTGTTTATTGTGATCATTTTCGGATAGGGTCTTTTAGATAAACAAATCTGGCTGATAATATTAAGCAAGGGATATGAAAATTGGAATGATTCACATTCATTGTTACGAATTCATCGTTATGATATAAGATTCATTGTTATAAATAACTTTTAAACAATTCTTTTTAGATTCATAAAAAAATAAGATAAAATCTATCTGAAACTTTATATATAGCAATGGGTGGATTCATTATTGCTCAAACAAGCTTTATAATCAGCCAGGAGCTGGGAGTATGGTGCTTCAGGGATGGATGGACATAAATAAGAGTTGCTCCCAATTCCATAATGTATTGTGTAGGAGTCATTTTATCTTGCAGGAAGATGACCAATTGTGTCATTAAGGAATATCATCATTACAATCATCAGTCTTTTATTGTCCGTCATTGGACATAGAGCTTCCCCAGGATTCGCCCCACTTCTCTATCATGGGCGTCACGGAGCCAGTACTTTCTGAGTTTG